>CM067168.1:2188840-2305250 GCA_034093135.1 Erigeron breviscapus
CTAAATGATTTCCCACGGATTTCCCACGAATATGGAAAACATTTTCTAAATTCTTCCCACGGATTTCCCACGAATATGGAAAACATTTTTTCTAAATGATTTCCCACGGATTTCCCACGAATATGGAAAACATTTTCTAAATTCTTCCCACGGATTTCCCACGAATATGGAAAACATTTTTTCTAAATGATTTCCCACGGATTTCCCACGAATATGGAAAACATTTTTTCTAAATGATTTCCCACGGATTTCCCACGAATATGGAAAACATTTTCTAAATTCTTCCCACGGATTTCCCACGAATATGGAAAACATTTTTTCTAAATGATTTCCCACGGATTTCCCACGAATATGGAAAACATTTTCTAAATGTTTCCCACGGATTTCCCACGAATATGGAAAACATTTTCTGTGGGTAAATTCTTCCCACGGATTTCCCACGAATATGGAAAACATTTTTTCTAAATGATTTCCCACGGATTTCCCACGAATATGGAAAACATTTTCTAAATGTTTCCCACGGATTTCCCACGAATATGGAAAACATTTTTTCTAAATTCTTCCCACGGATTTCCCACGAATATGGAAAACATTTTTTCTAAATGATTTCCCACGGATTTCCCACGAATATGGAAAACATTTTTTCTAAATGATTTCCCTTGGATTTCCCACGGATTACCCACAAAATAACATAATCTATGGGAAATCGGTGGGAAATTCGCGGAAATCTTTCCCACGAATTACCCACGGATTGTCTAAAAAATTTTAAAATAAATATTTCCCATGAAATTCCCACGGATTTCCACCGGCTTATATAATCCGTGGGAAATCTGTGGAAAATATTTCCCACGGATGATCCTAAAAATTTTTGTGAAAATATTTCCCAAGGAATTCCCACAAATTACCCACGGAAACACATTAACCGTGGAAAATCTGTGGGAAAATATTTCCCACGGATACTTAAACATATTTTTTGAGAAATATTTCCCACCGATTTCCCACGGTTAAGATATATCCGTGGGTAATCTGTGGGTAAATTCTTCCCACGGATTTCCCACGAATATGGAAAACATTTTTTCTAAATGATTTCCCACGGATTTCCCACGGATATTATTTATTTGTGGGTAATACGTGGGTAATCTGTGGGAAAATATTTCCCACGGATTATCCACGGATACTTAAACATATTTTTTGAGAAATATTTCCCACCGATTTCCCACGGTTAAGGATATAATCCGTGGGAAATCTGTGGAAAATATTTCCCACGGATACTTAAACATATTTTTTGAGAAATATTTCCCACGGATTTCCCACGAATATGGAAAACATTTTTTCTAAATGATTTCCCACGGATTTCCCACGGATTTCCACCGGCTTATATAATCCGTGGGTAATCTGTGGGAAATATTTTCCCACGGATTAACCACGGACGTTAGAAAAAAATTATTAAGTGAGAGTTCCCACGACTTCTTGTTTGTGGGAAATATTTGGAATACTTTTTTACTTTCCTTGGATTTCCCACGGATTTTCCACGGATATATTTTTGGTGGGTATTCCATGGGAAATTCGTGGGAAAATATAAAGATAATTTGATTATATAAATTCACCTCCATTTCGTGGGTAATCTGTGGGAAAATTTCCCACGGATTTCCTGCCGTGGGAAAATCCGTGGGTATACGCAGCTTTTCTAGTAGTGTGTCTCACCATAGTGTTTTGATATTAAAATTAAGTATCAGCGACTTCAAAAGTCATTCGGAGAATTGGGTAGTTTGTTAGTTGGTTAAACGGAAAACGTCAATTGATGATAAACATGCCACATGCGAACTTCTTTTTTTCATTTTTTTTCTCTTTCTTTTGTTTTCTGAACACCAAAAATAGGAAATAAATCCATTCGGTTAGTCAATGTCCATGTGTGCAGTTTTCTAAAATGAAATGGTCAAATGGGTGATGCTGTGATGCATATACACGAGTTTGCGAGTTAGCATTGGCTATATCTTTTTAAGGTGCAGATGAACAGTTGGAGTCTTATAAAATGTAAGAAAATAGTAATAGTATTAGTAATTCTCTTAAAATTTTAAGAAGTGTTTGCTTTAAGCTATTTAAAACAAAATTTTGTTTAATATAAATAATATGAGTGTAAAAAATGTAAAATCAAATCCCTTAAAAATTAGTTTTCAAAAATTTATCCAAATAGTCAATTCTGATAAATAAATTTCTTTTATCCTCCAATAGGGTTGATGATCATTGGTAAGGTTTTTTATTTTAAAATATTCTATTTAGGTTCAGGCCACACTTCTCACACTTATGGGAATAAATAAATAAAGGGTTTTTTAAAAATTCTGAGTTTTTTACCAAACATGGAATGTTGTACAAAAAGTAAATAAATTTCTCTCATCTCCCATGTCTCTAATTCTCATCTCAATCTCACATTAATTTTATTTTAGCCATAAATAAAATTAATCATTATTATAAAATATGCTCTACTAACGGAGTGAAAGCAAATAAACTGGACCGCTTCCTGATTACCCCAGGTATCCTAGATAAAGTGCAAAATGTAGAAGGAGTTGTCATTGATGATATTTACTCTGACCACAGGCCCATTCTATTTTCTCAGAATTACAGAGATTTTGGCCCGCCCCTGTTCAAATTCTTTAATTCTTGGATGGGTCAACCCGGTTTTGAGGAGGTTGTGAGACATCAGTGGGCTTCTTCTGCTAGTGTTCTCAACTCAAATGCGGGCAGAAAGTTTGCTATTCGCTTAAAAAGTCTAAAGAGTATTATTAGAGAATGGAAAAATTCTCAAATCCAGGTTACTAAAGGCCTTGACACACTTCGAAAACAATTTAAAAGTGTAGAACAACAGCTCCTAGCCAACGAGCCATCTGAGGAAATGGTTAATCAGAGATCTTATTTGCTGCTTCAAATTCGTAATCAAGAACTAGTGATCAATCGTGATCTGCTTCAAAAAGCTAAAATTAAGTGGGGAACTGAGGGTGACGATAATACTAAATTCTTCCATAAAACTGTCATATGGACTTTTAACTATTCGTAGGGTGAAGGTCGATGGTCGTTGGATTGACTCCCCCAACCAGATTAAACAATGCTTTTATAATTATTTTTCTTCTAAATTTCAAAAGTTTGAAGGTCCTGACTTCCAACTTGACGGGGAAATGTTTAAACAACTATCAAGCATTCAACAACACATGTTAGAAGCACCGGTAACATTGGAGGAAATTCGACGTGCGGTTTGGGACTGCGGGGGTGATAAATCCCCGGGCCCTGATGGATTTTCTTTTGGCTTTGTGAAACGGTTTTGGGATATGTTAAAGGATGATATTCTTGGCTTCGTATCAGAATTTTTCACGACGTCATCTTTCCCAAAAGGTTGTAACTCGTCTTTCATTACTCTAATCCCTAAAGTTGAGAATCCTTTGCTTGTTTCAGATTATCATCCTATCAGCCTAATCGGATTGCAGTATAAAATTATAGCAAAGGTTCTTGCGAACAGGTTATCTATGGTCGTGGATTCTGTGGTTAGCAAGGAGCAATCGACATTTATTAAGGGTCGCCAAATCTTAGATGGTCCGTTAATTCTTAATGAAGTGGCTGATTGGTACCAGACTAGAAAGAAAAAATTGATGTTGCTCAAGATAGACTTTGTTAAAGCCTATGATTCGGTTTCTTGGAAGTACTTGTTGGATATCCTTCGGGTCATGGGATTTGGTGACAGATGGGTTGGCTGGATAAGTGCTTGTCTTTCCTCTGCTCGATCATCTATATTGGTTAATGGTAGCCCCACTAATGAATTCTCTATTAGTCGTGGATTGAGACAAGGTGATCCCCTGGCACCTTTTCTTTTTATTTTGGCCATGGAGGGTCTCCATGTTGCTATCGAGAAATTGATTGTTGCTGGTAGATTTCATGGAGCAAAGATCTCCAATGTTGCCATTTCACATTTATTTTATGCAGACAATGTGATATTAATGGGTGAATGGTCGGACTCAAATCTTGAGATCATTCAGACCGCTCTCAAATTCTTCCACTATGTGTCAGGACTCAAGATTAACTTTCATAAGTCATCATTGTTTGGTATTAATGTAAATAGGGAGGAAGTTACTAGGTGTGCTACAGAATTGGGATGTAAAGCTGAGTCCATCCCATTTAAATATCTTGGGGTACCGGTAGGTGCACGTATGTCACGAGTGAAAGAATGGGATCCTATTGTTGCTAAATTCTCCAAACGTTTATCGAATTGGAAAGCCAAACTACTCTCTATTGGGGGTCGTCACACTCTGATCACTTCAGTGCTGGGTACACTAGGTACTTACTACTTCTCGTTGTTTTATATGCCTAAGAAAATTAATGGCACTCTTGAGGCGATGAGATCCAGGTTCTTTTGGGGTGGTTCTTGTGGGGAGAAGAAAATTGCTTGGGTCAAGTGGAATTCTGTTCTAGCTGATAAATTCGTTGGTGGTTTGGGTGTTGGTAGCCTCGAGGGTCTTAATCTTGCACTATTATACAAATGGAGGTGGCGAGCTTTGAAAAATCCTAATTCACTTTGGGTCAAGATTGTTAAGGCTATTCACGGGTCGAATACCTTCAATTCTTTCATCGGGAAGGGTAATGGGGTCTGGTCAAGAGTGTGCACTGCTCTCAATCAGGTTCATCAGAATTACAATGTTCCTACTAATGTTGCTCAAAAGGTGATTGGGAATGGTAGGGATACTAAATTATGGACTGATGTTTGGATAGGAGAATCTGACCTTGCATCTCGTTTCCATCGATTATTTATGTTGGAACGGGATAAACAATGCTGCGTGGGGGACAGAATTCGGGATGAACAAAGAATCTGGAACTGGAGAAGGATTGTCCGTTCAGGGACTGAATTAGAACAACTCAATAACTTGCAAGCATTAACTATGCAGGTTAAGTTGAATGACGACAATGACTCGTGGAAATGGAAGTTGCAGGGGTCTCAAGAGTTTGCTGTTTGCTACCTGCGACGTTTCATTGATCTTCAGATCTTGCCTTCTGGTCTTGAATTTGTATGGTGTAAACTCGTGCCAAAGAAATTAAATATCTTTGTGTGGCGCTTATGTAGAGATAAGATTCCTACTCGATTCAATTTGAGTACACGTGGGGTTCATATTCAATCACATGGATGCCCCTTCTGTTCTATAGGTGTTGATATAGTATCACATATATTTGCTGATTGTACTTTTGCCGAGGAGTTAAGGTTACACTTGAGTTCGTGGTTGCAGCTTCCCATTCCTCAAGTTACTCCTGCGGATGTCAACTCATGGATTACATATCTTAATATGTCGACGAGTGCTAAAGAAGTGGTTAGAGCTATTTGTTTCGTGTGGTGGTGGTCGATGTGGAAACACCGGAACAATGTCTTTTTCAAATCAACTCGACCGAGTATGCACGAGGTGTTTAGTTCGATTGTGTCGTTATCTTATTTTTGGTTGTCAAACCGATGTAAGTCTTTTAATTTTTCGTGGTCTACTTGGATTACTAGTCAAAGTCTTTTAATGTAATCTTTCGGCATCTTGCTGAAGGTCTTTCATTTCTTTCCTTTTAATAAAATATAAAATTTGGTAGTTCAAAAAAAAAAAAAATAAAAAATATGCTCTCTAAAAAAATAAAAAAAAATAAAAAAATAAAAAAATAAAAAAATAAAAAAATAAAAAAATAAAAAAATAAATAAAATAAAAAAATAAAAAAATAAAAAAATAAAAAAATAAAAAAATAAAAAAATAAAAAAATAAAAAAATAAAAAAATAAAAAAATAAAAAAATAAAAAAATAAAAAAATAAAAAAATAAAAAAATAAAAAAATTAAGAGAATACCAATTAGTCAGAGTAAAAGTAGCTCACAAAAAAAAAGAGAATAAAAGAATTGAAAAACAGAAAAAAAAAAAAAAATAAAAAAAAAAAAGAAAAATTAAAAAAATAAAAATAAAAAAATAAAAAAAAAAAAATAAAAAAATAAAAAAATAAAAAAATAAAAAAATAAAAAAATAGAAAGAATATGAACCATAAAAGAAAACGCCTACTAAACCGATCACAAGAATACCAGCTACAGTACCTATTATCCAAAGAGGAATTCTTCCAGTAGTATCGGCCATTTACGCCACTTCCCTCCACATTTCATCAAGTGGTCATGCTAGAGACATAAACAGTCATGGATAATTATGAGATGAGATCCTTCCGAATGGGCTAAGAGAGAGAATTAGTCTATTATTTTAGTTCTCTCTCGTTTTCTTAATTGAAGAAATAATTGGAAAATAAAACAGCAAGTACAAAAATCAGTAATAACCCCCAGTAGAGGCTGGTACGATTCAATTCAACATTTTGTTCGTTTGGGTTTGATTGTGTCGTAGCTCTATAATTCGGATTAGGTTTATCGTTGTATGAACTGCATTGCTGATATTGACCCCAAAAAAGAAACGGTAGGTACAGCTAGGCCGTGAACAGCCAACCATCGCACTGTAAAAATTGGATAGGTTCGATCTATGGTCATTGAGGCCTCCTAAAAAGATCTACTAAATTCATCGAGTTGTTCCAAAGAATCAAAACGGCCGGTGATTAATGGAATTCCTTGTCGGTTCTCTGTGAAATACTCGTTTGGCCGCGGGCTTCCAAACACATCGTAAGCTAAACCAGTGCTGACGAATAACCAACCCGCAATGAATAGGGAAGGTATAGTAATGCTATGAATGACCCAGTAGCGAATACTGGTAATAATATCAGCAAAAGAACGTTCTCCTGTGCTTCCAGACATGCTGAGCTCCACATATTTCTTGTATAGTCAAAAGGGGATCGATTCTGTAAAAGATTGGATCAGTAAATGGAAATTCACTGAAAAAATCTTTGTGAGATCGTCAATATTGTACCGAGGGCGTCTTAGAGTATACCGAATCAGTATAGCTATCCTTCTTCTGACACAGCAACGCACTTTCAATCAGTATTGGGAGGAGGTGCTAAATAATTTCTTTCTTCCTTTACTTGTTGTTTGTTGATGTAAAATATAATTTCCCATTCAATTTCTATTGAATGTAATGTAAAATCATCCTGGCCATTATGAGTTTAGAGCTAGAAACTGAGGATTAGGTAAAACGTGAATCTGATAAGGTAGTTTCTAATAATTTCTTTCTTCCTTTACTTGTTGTTTGTTGATGTAAAATATAATTTCCCATTCAATTTCTATTGAATGTAATGTAAAATCATCCTGGCCATTATGAGTTTAGAGCTAGAAACTGAGGATTAGGTAAAACGTGAATCTGATAAGGTAGTTTCTAATAATTTCTGAAATTGATTAGAATATTCCCGCATCTGTAAGTAAATGTGAGGTCTAAAAATATTTGTTATTCATAGTTGTAGAAGCGCTTTTTGGTGGAATCTTTTTTTTTGAATTGGTTAGGCGTCCAGTAACAAGTAAGAATAGGAATTTTTATTCGATAAACCAAAAAGAAACTAGCATCATACCCGCGCAATGGGACGGTGGTCGTGGCGGCGACGGTGTGGTGGTGGGGCGACTATTAGTGGTGGAGACGACGTCGAGTGGTGTAGATAATCGATGTAAAAGTAATTGATTTAAAGGGTTAATTGAGATAATTTAAAAGATAAAAGATTGATAGTGTAATTTAATTAATCATTAATGTTAAGAGGATAGTGTATGTGAAAATGTTTTAAGGAGCGCTAAGTGAAAATATTACATAGTTTTTAACACTTCCAAAAATAAAGTGTTATTTTTTTATAATACAGTATATAGATAAGTGAATTTTGTGAGTGAATTTTATAAATATTGTCATGTACCTTTATATTATATACTTGCACTATATATGTTGAAGTATGTTTGAAAAAAATTGTATAAGGAACAGCCGTTTATAATTCTTTTGGAAGAGTTTTTTATAAAGTGAATTTGTACGTCTTATTTTTTAAAAGGAAAATAACTTTATTTGGAACCAAACAAAATTGTTTTTAAAATTCTTAAATCGAAATTGTATATTTCCTTATTTGGAATCAAGCAAAATTGTATTTATTGAAAATGATATATGACAATAATAACTTTGTGAACAGAAAAGATTGTTTGATTACAAGACATACATTTTGTATTGTAGCTATAAAAACGTCCCACCTCTAGAGAAAATGACGAAGGAACAGTAATATAGATTATGGTGGACAAAAAGAATTGTGTGTTGTATCGTTATTCTTCCACATTGCCGGGTAATGCAATGATGAGAAAACTCCCGAGGTTTTCATCCAGTGCACGTTAACAAAGAAAAATCTCTTGCGTTCGTAAATCTTGCAAAAATTACGTCATATGCTACCTATTATTTCTAACATCGACATATAATAACAAAATTCGTCGATACACATTAGGACCCATGGAGTGTCTTTTATGCAATTAAAATATATACGGAGTATATAAATTTTTTGATAATATTGGTCTATTCTGGAATTAAAAGATACCCGTCTCATTAAGAGTATTCACAGTGTCTTTCACTCATCCTCCAAGGACTAGTCCCTGTCAGCACCACATCAGCTCCATATCAGCCCAAGGACTAACCAAGGACTAATTCCCCAAAACACCCACAATGCGAGGACTAGTCTAGGACCCACCATTTATTTCACCATATATTTAGAGATATTTAATAATAATAATAATAATAATAATAATAATAATAATAATAAAAATAATAAATAAAAATAATAATAATAATAATAATAATAATAATATAATATATTTAAATTTAAAAAATAATAATAATAACTACAACTATAGAGTGGTTTTTAAAATTACATATAACATAGGGTTTAATTAAAAAATAATAATAATAATAATAATAATAATAATAATAATAATAATAATAATAATAATAATAATAATAATAATAGTATAAAATAATATATACATACAATATGCCCATCTGCATCTTCTTCGTCCCCCCTCCCCTTGCCGGAAAACATGGCCCGCCGGAAAACATGGCTATTCTTTTCACAGCCATCACCACACACAGATATATACATACATAACACATATATACATACAATATACACATATAAAATACCTAAAAAAAAAAAAAAAAAAGAACACGCCAACTTCTTTCGTCTCTGTGGGGACGGACGAACAAAACGGACCGAAGGACGAGTCACACCTAACGGTGTGCACTCGTCCTCCAAGCAGGAACGAGAGGGTGAACGAGCAGGGACGAGGGGGTTGTGATTGCTCTAACAATACAACAAAAGTAACAATTTTTACTTGTAGGATATCAAAGATTTTAAAAGGTTTAACAAATGAGTTTACAATGATAGCTGATTGATCTTTTTCTTACGTTCTAGATTGGATTTTGATGGAGATCATCGTAAAATAATTGACTTGAACTGTAACTACGGTTATGATTAAGAAAGAGAAACTATTAACCCTTTATTTTTTAAAATATTTCTATTAACTCTTTACATCAATTATTTACATCACTCGATGCCGCTTCCACCATCAACAGTCGCCCCACCACTATACTATCGCCGCCATAACCACTGGCGCATTAATACGCGAATACCGTGCTAGTAGATATATAATCTAAAAGAAGCTTTGAATTCAAGTAAAACGGTAATTAAAATATGTTTTCTAATATGGAAAATGAAATTAACTATTTTTAGTTTTGAATACGTTTTCAAAACTTTCATTTCTTTTTAAAAGATAAAAAACGTCTTCCATTTACAAAAAGAATATAAATGAAAAAACCACAAAGCATTTTTCTCAACTAAAAATAGTCGAGAGTTTCCATTACGCCGGCCATGGATAATCCGCTATTATTGTTCCAAAATAGCGATCAAATGCAAAAAGTCTCTCGAACTTAACCAAGCTATTTAATCACCTTACATGTTAGATTTAGATAATCTAACTAGTAGGAATATATAAGAATGAACATACAATACCTAATTAAGTTAGAAGAACCCCGATGCAGCATCCTATTAGCTACGAAGAAGATAGCCAGATAGCAAAATTTCAAACATTATGTACTGTATATATTATTGATCACTTAGCCTATATTCTCGATCGTGATGCAAAGTATATATATATATATATATATATATATATAGTACTCATAGTCATATATGGGTGATCATGGGCGAAGTTGTAAACCGGAAAAGTAAGTAGAAAACTATACATGTAAATTCAACTCAAGATCGACCAGTCGACTAAGTATTTACGGGTTAAATTTAATTTCCATTCTCATTATATATATACGCTTTAGGAGAAAGTGACATGTGAGGATGGTGATCATAACACCTAAACATTTATTGATTTTGAGGACACAGTTAGCTAATTAACAAAAATTTCTCCATCCCCTTGCTTCTTGAGTAGTAGTATATAACAAGCTAGCTTAATATGTAGTTTCATCAACGTTTGAAACCTAATTTCAGTATATAATCATTCATACCCATAAATATATATCATATATATCTTATATATAGCTAGAGAGAAATAAATTTATGGAGAACTTTCAAACGCTTGCAAGTGAAAGCTTCTCATCCAACTGGCTTGTAAACAAGACAATTCCTTCTTCTTTGGTGTGTTTAAATTCACATTCTCAAGATTTTGACTTTAACATTGTGTTACCAACATCATCTTATACTCTTGTGGATGCTGGTGAAATCTTTTTTCATGGAGAAATCACTCCTTCGTTTACAAATGATCATATGAATTCCAATAATAATGTTTCTTATTCTTATCCGTCCACTCCCATTATTTGCATACATTCTTCATCTAAAACTCATAATTCACCCACATACGCCAAATATTTCACTATTCTAAGAAGATGGAAGAAATCCTCTAGGAAAATACTTAGGAAGTGTTTTCAGATTTTGTTGAATGATGGGTCTTCTCATGAACAATCAAAACAAAGAAACAAGTTAGACTTTGGTAATCCTAGAAACATATCCTTTGATGTTGATGATTCTATATATGAGGCGATCGCTCATTGCAAAAGATCTTTTTATGCGCAAATGATATGATCTTTCTCTTTTGAAAGCTAGAATTATATATAGTTCTTTCAAACGACACTCTCTTCGATCTAGCCTTCTAATTAAGGTAAAAGGACCACTAGTACTGAGGAGTAACGTGATGCATTGGTGGGATCTTGATGATCCAGATATAAGCTCTTATGATGAATGGGTATTATGGTTGTTCAATAACATTTGTTTGCCTAAGTCTTTGATGGATGTTCTTGAAGGAGTTTGCTACGTGAAGTGGTGGCTTGTGTACGTGGAGATTTGGAAATCAGATGATTTTCAGCAATAGTCATCCCAGAAGGGATGTTTTCTTTTTTTTTTTTGATGATATTGTTCGTTTGTCATCTATTTGGTGTTCTAGTTGTGAAATTAAATTCAGCTAGCAACTTGGATGCAAATCCTAGTTTTTCCAGTTGGTAGTTTTCTTTCTAGCTCTTCGTTAGTATTCATAAAAGCGACGTTAAGAAGAAAACCAGTAGTTTTTGAATAAATTTAGTCCATATATAGATTTATGTTAATGTTTTGAGGTGCCTGCTGCTGCCTGCATTCCTATGACTTGCTTATTTTATCTACCTAGCTGTACACAATGCAAACCGTAGGTTACCAAACTTGATGATGCTTAAGAAAATTACAAGTTCTATACTATGAAAAAGAAATTTTTACTTTCATTTGTCACACCAGTTATATTCAAAAATACTAGATATAAACAAACAAGTTTTAAAGAAAAGTTCTATTTCATCCTACATATATATTACGCCTATAAAACCTTTTACACATGTGTCATTCGTTCACGTAAGTATAATTAAGCGAGTCTTTATTTAAAATGTAGTATATTAAATGAGCAGCATTATGCAGGTTGTGTTAGAAATCGGGATTTGTAAAAACAAAAAATAAATAAACAAAATATAAAATAAACGAATTAAGGAATTGATAATCACTATCCTTGAGGAATATTAGCTCCCTCTATAAGAATGTTGATGGTTTCAGACTAGTTTTATCCCAGGATTCACCCCAAAATATAATGATTAAACGATGTTTTTAATCAATCTGTATAAACATTGTGCTTGTATTTATTCAAAGAAGAAGAAAAGATAAGAAAGCAGATATTTATCACAGTTTTAAAAACTGTCAAATGAATTAGCCCAAAACTGACCTCCAAAAACTGTAGAATGTATTTTGAAATTAGTCCAAGAACAAAAAACGGGTCTTAAATATTATAACCAAACTAAGACTTATAAACCAACTTAAACTTTCAATCTTCTCCCAATGATGAACAATACAAAACACAAACTAGCTAATAAAGATCTTATCAAACAAGTTGATATGTAAAAATGTTAATATTGCAATGCTCGATTAACATCTCGATTCTCAAACACAAGGTTCCAAAAAAGAATAAGAAAAAAGTGGGACAGGCTACAAATTGGATTGGTAAAGCATTCTATTTTAAGAGACAAAATACATACAAACAAAATTAATGGGCACCACTAAGAAAAGGATAAAGTAGAAACAAACAAATTCAGGTGATACGTACTTCTTGTTTTGTCCACATAACATCACTCCTAACCCATAAAAAAAAAGAGAGAAAATTGTGTCACTACCTCTCCTAAGACCATTCTGAAAGGGAAGGTGAAGACTATAGGTGAAAGGAGATAATGGATAGGTGAATTGTTAAGCCACATAGGTGATAGGAGAAGGTGAAGAGGAGATAGGTGAATGGTTTAGCCTAGGTGAAAGATGACAAGTGGGTCCACTTTAATTTATCTATATTATTTGTGTTATTTTGTTCTATTTTGATTGGCTACATTGTGAGGTATAAAATAAAAGTGGGGACCAAATGATAGGTGAATGGTTAAAGGGAAAAGTAGAAGGTGAAAAAAATGAGAAGGTGATGCTGAGGTGGCATGGAAAAGTGTAGGTGAAAGGGCGAACGGTTACGAACGGTGACAATGCTTTTTATTCGTACTATATCATCCGCACATCACTTTATTCAGTTATTGTGGATAAAAAACACAAATTAAATGTCAAATATAATGACAAACAAGATACTACTGTGTGTAGCAACGACTATTCTTAATAGTTTTTTTTTTTGTTTTTTTTAACTTCCTCTAGCTCGGCGGTAATTTCCGAATGTTTTGCTAGCTTATAGTAGTCTTTGACAGTGCTACAGTGGCGAACGGAGGTTGGAGCCTGGAGGTGTGTATAGTCACTAATTATATATTATTGCAACATATATATATTACCTCTTTTTATTCACATTGTAGAAAATATAAAAAGTTATTTTATCAATTGTTCACATTTAAAATGTGTATAATATCTTTACATTTACAACTTATAATTGTCACACTTATACATGTGTATAAGAAAAAAACTTCACCTTTATAACTATGTAAATTCTTCACATTTAAATTATGGAAGTCTCTCTATAAACAAGAAGTTTAATTTTTCCACTTAATAAGGAACGTGGAGAAAAATTAAATGTTACAAATTAATGCTAATACTAAGTGTGATAAGTTTGATATTTATTATAAACTGAGATTCAAGAAAAGAAATTTGAGAGAGAATTGGTGATTTGGGAATTTCTGTATATTGATTTCTTGAGTAATGAATTTACATATAGCGATATATATATAATTTTGAATTTCTTAACTAACCGCCTAACTAACTCTCATATTTACATTTCTGATCCCTCAACTATCAACTAATATCATTCTGTATCTAAAGTTAATTATACAAAATCACATCTTGTTACATAATGTTAAACAACTAAGCATGAGGGCTTTCTTCTTTGATATGCATTGATGTTGATTTCCATCTTCTGCATTCACATCCTTCTTCCTGTTTATATCTTCATACCCCCCACAAGTTGATATGTTGTAAGGATTACAACAATTCAACTTGGAGAGACAATTATAATGGAGAACTTTTGGAAGACCCTTTGTCAGAATATCAGCAAGTTGGGATTTGGATGGGATGAACTGAGGAATGATGAGGCCTGCTTTGATTTTGTCTCTCACAAAGTGGCAATCAAGTTCAATATGTTTAGTTCTAGCATGATGAACTGGATTGGAGGCTAGGGCTATTGTAGATGCATTGTCACACATCATGAGAATGGGAGTAGGGATGCTGATGTTGAGATCTTTCAGTAAACAAGCCAACCAAGTAACTTCACAGGTGCTATCTGCAAGTGCTCTATATTCTGCTTCAGTAGAGGATCGAGAAACCACTGCTTGTTTCTTGGATTGCCAGGAAATTAAACTAGTGCCCAAAAAGATTGCAAATCCTGAGACAGATCTTCTGGAAATTGGACAGGAAGCCCAATCACTGTCACAAAAATTGGTGAGGTGGAGGCTGTTTATTTTTGGGAAAAATAAGCCTTGGCCTGGATTTAATTTGACATATCTCAACACTCTCAACAGGGCTTTCATATGGATATCAGTGGGAGAGTGTGTAAATTGGCTTAATAGTTGTGCAGCAAAGGCAAGATCAGGTCTTGTGATGGTAAGATAGATGAGTTTGCCAACCAAGGTTTTGTATAAAGAGGGATCTGGTAAGAGATTTCCAGTGGTTGGTGTGAGTTTGATGGAAGGATCAATAGGTGTAGTGGCTGGTTTTAGGTTTGTGATGCCTGCAAGCTCAAGAAGATCAAGTGCATATTTTCTTTGGCTCATGGCCAAACCATCAGAGTTTCTCAAAATTTCAATACCAAGATAATAATGAAGGGGACCTAATGCTTTGATGGTGAATGCCTGATGTAATTTTGACTTGATGTGATCAATAAGAGGCTGGGATGTACCACAAATCAAGATATCATCAACATATACTAGGAGGGCAATAAAATCTGATGAGGATTTATATGTAAATAAGGAAGTATCTGCATAACTCTGAATGAAACCAAGGGAGGACAGAAAGGTAGTTAATTTTGTGAACCATTGTCTGTTTGCCTGTTTCAAGCCATAGAGGGATTTATTTAATTTGCAAACAGTGTTTGGTGCAACCTGTTGATGGTAGCCCTTTGGAACAATCATGTAAACCTCTTCATGAAGATCACCATGGAGGAAAGCATTGTTCACATCCAATTGTTCAATTTGCCAACCTTGTTGGACAGCCACTGCAAGTAGGGCCCTCACTGTCACCATTTTAGCAACTGGGGCAAATGTTTCCTTATAATCTACACCCTCTTTTTGTGTGAAACCCTGAGCCACTAGTCTAGCTTTGAACCTTTCAACACTACCATCAGAGTTGTACTTGATTCTATACACCCATTTGCATCCAATTGGATGTTTATTTGCAGGTAAAGGCATGAGAGTCCAAGTATTATTAGCTTCTAATGCATGTATTTCCTTATTCATTGCTTCAATCCACTTAGGATCTTTGGATGCTTGGATATAAGTGTGGGGTTCTTTGTGTTTATCAATGGAGTTAATGAGATGGAGAGAGTGAGAATGAAGATTGGAGTAGTTGATGTAATTTGACAAAGCAAATTTAGACTGGATGTGATTGACATTTGACTTAGGCAGAGTGAAGGTGAAATCTTTGAGTTTGGTTGAAATTTGTTTCTGACTGTTTGATTTTCTTAGAGGTGGATCAGGAGGTGGGGTTGATGAATGTGAAGATGGAATTTCAGAATTAGAGGATGAAGAAGAGGATGGAGATGAAGTTGGTTGTTGATTAGGAATATTTGAACTGGTAGAGTCAGAAACATAATTGGAATTAGAAGGTGAAATTGGAGAATTAGGAGATGCAGGAGTGGAAATTGTTTGGTGGGATGATGATGGAGGTGGAGGTGGTGGAAAGAAAATTGGTGTGTAAGTTGTAGGTTGAGCAGTTGAGGTGGAATGAGGATTATTATGAAATGGAAAAACATTTTCATGAAAGGTAACATGTCTGCTAGTGAAAGTGGTGTGGGTATTCAGATTATATAAAAGATATCCTTTTTGAGTCTGGGGATACCCTAACAGAACACATGGAACAGCTCTAGGTTGAAATTTATCATGAGGATGCACAGAGGCAAAACATTGACAGCCAATTGTCCTCAAATGAGATATGGAAGGTGGTTCTTTGTAAATGAGCTCATAAGGAGTTTTGTAATTGAGAATACTACTTGGAATCCTGTTCATGAGGTATGTGGCAGCAAGAATGGAGTAACCCCATAGATGAAGAGGGAGATTTGCTTGAAACTGAATTGATCTGGCCATATCCAGAAGATGTCTGTGTTTCCTTTCCACTCTGGCATTTTGTTGTGGAGTGTAGGGACAAGATGTTTGGTGTAAAATGCCAGAATTTTGAAAATAGGAGGTGAGATCAGAATTAGTAAATTCAGATCCATTGTCACTGCGGATTATTTTGATGTTTTTACTGAATTGGATTTTGACATATAGGTGAAAAAGTTTGAGAGTTGAAGATACATGGGATTTGGAAGGTAAAAGATAGACCCATGTGGCCCTGGAGTAATCATCCACAATTGTTAGGAAATATTTGCACTTATTAATGGTGGGATGGTGATATGGGCCCCAAATATCAACATGCAGTAATTCAAACAGTTCAGATGCATGAGACAAACTAGAAGGAAATGACAATTGAGTTTGTTTAGACAAAGGACACACACTGCATTTATGTACATCATTACAGTTTATTGAATGAGAAATACAAGGAATTTTCTTCAAGATGTGAAGAGAAGAGTGGCCAAGTCTGGTGTGCCACAAGTGAGAGTTGTGATTGATGGAGAGAGCAGTGGAGGTGCAGACAGATGAACTTGAAGATGATGATTTGTAGATGTAAAGCCCATGGAAGATAGAACCAATAGTAATCTTTCCATCATGGGCCTGTAAAACACAGGTGTCATGAGTAAAAATAATTGCAGAATTGGTAGATTTTGTCAATCTCCTAATTGAAATTAGGTTATAGGCAAACTGAGGAACATAGAACACATTGTGAAGAGTGAGATTTGGTCCAAGAATTACAGTGCCTATTTGATTTACAAGCACTGTTTGCCCATTTGGCAGACCAACAGATATAGGTGTGGTGCATTGTGTTATGGAAGTAAATTTGGTAAGGTCATTGCAAATGTGATCAGTGGCCCCACTATCTAATATCCAAGCATCTCTAAAATCAGAAGCACATGTAGCAACAATATTGTAAATACATGCAGAAATTAGAGAGTAAATAATACTTGTAAATGACTGAGCAGAATCATCAGTGGTACCTTGTGAAGTTTGTTGCATTATCATCATCAATTGGTTCAGCTGGTTCTGTAATTGATCCATCCTGTTGTTCATTGCATCAGAAGCATTTGCATTGGAGTTGGAGTTGTTGTCAGAGAATGGTGAGAGTGGAATGTTGGGAGCAATTTCAGTAGCCTGAGCAGTCAAAGCTTCATGTTGGATAATGGAGTTTGCAGACCTCCCTTTGAATGAGTTTTGTGGCTTAAATTTGCCATGAAGAGGATGACCAACAGGGTATCCAACAATTTGGTAACACTCCTCTTTATAATGTCCCTCCCTATTGCATTGGCTACAAATAACCCCTTTCTTGAAAACACCTTTCTTTTCAGTGAGTTTTGTTGCATTAAAGTGTGGTTTAAATCTGGAATTGGTGGCTTGGGGTTTGAATGAGTTTTGTGGCTTAAATTTGCCATGAAGAGGATGACCAACAGGGTATCCAACAATTTGGTAACACTCCTCTTTATAATGTCCCTCCCTATTGCATTGGCTACAAATAACCCCTTTCTTGAAAACACCTTTCTTTTCAGTGAGTTTTGTTGCATTAAAGTGTGGTTTAAATCTGGAATTGGTGGCTTGGGGTTTGTAGGAGATGGCATGGTTTGAGGATGGATTGTAACTTGACAAAGCAACAGGGACAGTGAGAGGTTTTGGCAAAATACCCTCCCTTTGCTTCTCTTCTTGCCTAATCATGCCATATGCCTTAGGGACAGTGGGTAAGGGTTGTTGCAACAAGATTTGCCCTCTGATATTTGCATAACTTTCATCTAATCCCATCAAAAATTGCAATAACCGTTTTCTTTGCCCCCTCTCACCATTGGTTTTGCCATTGTCACAAGTACACTTACAACTACATGCATAGGGAGCCTCTAAAGCATCCAGTTCATCCCAAATCCCTTTCAACTTATGATAATAGATTTCCACACTTGCATTATCTTGTTTCAAATGAGTTAGGTCAACAGAGAGTTGATAAATTCTATGATTATCTAATTGGCTGTAGTGTTCATTTAACTCTTTCCATAATGCATGAGCAGTGTGAATGAAGCTTAAATTGTTTGCAATAGAATCAGAAACTGAATTTAGGATCCAAGAAATTACCATATCATTGGTTCTATCCCAATGAGGTTTCAGAGAAGAAGTTGCAGCAGGCTCTTTGAACTCACCAGTGACAATTGTGAGTTTGTTCTTGGCACTCAAAGCAATAGACATTGACCTTTTCCATGTGCTAAAATTTTCTGATCCTGTTAATTTCTTTCCAATTAGAATAAGCCATGGGTGATCATTTTGATGGATGTAGAGTGGATGATGGATTGATTCCACATTTTCATTCTCAGTTGCCATTCAAGTAACAACATCAGGCATCTTGATTGAATCTTGAATGATTTTCTTCTTTTTTTTTTCTTAAAAAAAACAGGAAAATTAGGGTTTTGATGAAGAAATTGGGGAAAGATTATTGACAAGGAATTGAATGAATTAAAGTGCTAGGGTTTTGATCGGAGTGATAGTAATGACTGATTTTGACATTAGAAGCCATTAATTTCAACTATTATGATGCGAATTTGATCTTTTGTTGAGAAAAAAAAATGGAGGAAAGAAAATTTGATTGATCGGAAACCGCTTAATTGATCGGAAGTTATGGCGGTTCCGGTGAGCAGATCATTTGCTCTGATACCATATTATAAACTGAGATTCAAGAAAAGAAATTTGAGAGAGAATTGGTGATTTGGGAATTTCTGTATATTGATTTCTTGAGTAATGAATTTACATATAGCGATATATATATAATTTTGAATTTCTTAACTAACCGCCTAACTAACTCTCATATTTACATTTCTGATCCCTCAACTATCAACTAATATCATTCTGTATCTAAAGTTAATTATACAAAATCACATCTTGTTACATAATGTTAAACAACTAAGCATGAGGGCTTTCTTCTTTGATATGCATTGATGTTGATTTCCATCTTCTGCATTCACATCCTTCTTCCTGTTTATATCTTCAATATTCGTTCATATATAAAAATGCGAATTTTTTGTTACTATTGTAAATGTGAAAATAATTATGTTTTTTTCATTTTTTTCATATTTGCAAATGTGTTAGGTTTTTGTACATATTTTCAATCGTCAACAAAATGACACATTTGTTCCACACCTTTTAAACGTAGGAGGAAATATGAGTGAACAAAAATTGTTTGTGTTGTGTAAAGGCTGTGTTATCTTTTGTAAACACTTTTGAGAATAGAGATTGATATAACGTATAGAAGTGTGGATTGATAAGTTGGTGGTAACAATGTCAAGATATTGGTGGTCGTACACTACATAATACGAGTAAATAAATATATCTAAGCATAAAAATCATCGCATGTTATAAACCAATATAGATTCATGGAAGCCTCTGGTGTCAATTTTTTGAAACTTATGATCAAAGCCCAAAAATTTATTAAGATGTCCTATAAATTACTTATTGCACCCTCTAATATGAATTCCTAAATCCGTTTCTACTGCCCACCCGTGTTAATCTCATGAGTGATAAGCTATTCAGGTCCTCTCTGATACTCAGATGGTGTCAGTTTTATGTGGTTAAAGCCCTTTATGGCAGCCCAAACATTAAAGCCTACTAGTGTGAATCTTTTTGTCAAAGCCCAAGACTTTATTAAGTTGCCCTCAGCCTGCTAATGTACATTATATATTGCCTCTTTTAAAATGAATTCTTAGATCCGTCACTGTTTCCCAATAATATTGATCTCATTATTTATAACATCCGGGTCCCCTCAGATCTCTGCCCAGTTTGTAAGAACAGAAATCGTGTTTATTTATAAAATACATACGATCACTAGAGTTAAATCCTGCCATTCTAGTTGGTTTGATTGGAAGCTTAATGCTTTAGGATGCTAGTCATCATTGTAATGATAATTGCAACATTAGTTGCTTGTCTAGTTCGTTGCTAGACCAACTTCTTTATATATATATATATATATATATATATATATATATATATATATATATATATATGTCGAAGCTGTTCAAAAAACAATATTATTTTGTATATGCACATATATAGAGCAGCACATGTAAAATTCGAATAAATTTTAAATCCAATTTGTAGACCATTATTGACTAGATTTATCCATTTAGCAATCATCAATAATTCAAATATAAAACAAACTCAAAATGAATAAAGTGTTATAAATATTTATAATCTGGAAGTAGAGATCAACTGTATCTTGGTGCTTGAAAACTAATCCAGACATGTAAACTAAAGAAGGGTGGTTGTTGTTGAGAATACATATGGATATCAAGAACAAGGACAAAACTAGTAATATTGTTGATAAAGGTTTTGTGAGAGTAGACATGAGTTTCTCTTATTAATTATTTTCTAATCACATTTTACACCAATATAGACTTTGATATATATACACAAATATAACAAATAAAACAAAATGAGTTAGGTATATGTCTGCAATAATTTAATCATAACACTCCCCCTCAGACATATACTTCTCAACTTTGGTGTTCAGTTTGGAAATACTGCCTCGTTAAAAACCTTGCTTGTAAAACCCAGTGGGACAAAACCATAGCTAAGGGAAAAAGAGTGCGGTACTTGTTATCTCATTCGATACTTCTGGATCGGGTATGTTGCCTCATTAAAAACCTTACTAAGAAAACCCAGTAGGACAAAAACTTAGTGAAGGGAAAAAGAGTGCAACTTATAATGCTCCCCCTTATCTTGACATGTATCATCCAGATGATATGAATCAATGCTTCCCTTCAATCTTTTGTGATGTATTGAAAATGATAATTGATCATCATATTTATTTGCTCATCCAGCTTGTAATGTTATAAGTAGGGAATCTGGTATTCAAAATTCTTGTATCTTGCATTGTTTGATCAATCTTTTGAGAATGTCAAGTTCTTATGTCTTTATCAATGGGAAGATCAATATCATGTATTCCTTAGCAATATCGTAGAAACTTTCAATGCCTCAAGCATGACTTACTGCATTTTACTGTTGCATTACCTGTGTCTGCAAGACTAATCAAAACTTGTTTTGATGGGTTAGCAAAATATAAACCCTTTAACTTTATACCTTATAGGTATCAACATGTTTGTTTTATCCTTTTCAAAATGACCTGTATCTTGTTGATTATAAATGGTATTCCTTATCAAAATTTCCCTTTAAAATTCGACAGAGTCTCTCAATGATGTTTATCATCATTACTGTAAACTGCGATATGAACTTTAAAAGTAAAAACTTTGATAGATAGGCATAATTAGCTCATATGAGTTACCATTTTTAATTGCTCATGTATTCATATTCAAGATATACCTCTTTTCATCTTGATTTAATTATATGCTTGTGCATTTACTTAAAAATATTATGTATATATACTTATCATTTATCAATCAATTATAAAAGAATAGTAATAAAAAATATTGTGTTATACATAATAGTGTATATAAAAAAAATTTGTTTTCTATTCTTAATTTTATGTTTATTTGTGCACAAGCATAATTTTGTAACTCAATTATAATTTGGTCATGCCAAAATTTTCAAATATATATATACCATTTAGCCACTTAGCTATTTTAGGAAACTTACCCAAGAGTCCTAATAATATACATATACAAGTCATCATTTTATGATGTATGTAATGGCAATTTTCTATCTTTCCCTTAATGTTGGGAATATCTCCCCTTAATGTTGGTAAAACATATACATTTTACATGTTTCAACTCATACCCAAAACAGCCATACTACTGTCGATTAATTTGACAGGTTCGAACTGAATCAAAGCATAAGTCTACGCATTTCCAGGGCACTTCATTTATCGATGTTTTTTCAACATTATACCCAACATTCTTTGTGGTCTCATCTTTGTGACCATAAACCAATTTCATTTTGGGAGGAAATACAATAAGCTATTTGCCTGATGCGAGTTCATATTATGCCACCAAACTATAAGTCATTCATTTTCAAATGATCATTTAAAATTTATCAAAATTGAATTTGCCAATCTCAAATAATATGCTTACTATTTTAGCTAAGCCATATGTGCAAACTTCAAGTTGCAAATTGATAACCATTTAGACGATGCATCGATTTAAATGCTAAATGGTATCATGCTAGGATATGTGTATCCTTTAATCATTTTAGGATCATGTGGATCCTTTTCATCATAGGATATCCTTAATGGCTTAATCTGTCATGCCATAAGTTTAAAATCATCATATTTTTCTATGACTGCCATATGTGCATGAGGCACATTTATAATGTAAACCAAAAATGGATCTTTGGCAGTTTCTTCAATATATGATCTTTCTTTACAATATGTAAATAATTACACTTTCATCAGTTCTTGACTGAGTATCATAACCACTATGATATATATAAACTCAACAATTTTCTTGTTGATTTTGGGTAAAAATAGAGCGTCCTCTATTAAAAACTTAAAATAGAGCGTCCTCTATTAGAAGTTTTCTACCATTAGGTAATTTAGGTTTTCCCTTGTTTATATATATTTCTCATCATCATTGATTCGGTGTGGTTTAACTAGTCATGCCAATTTATTAAATGGCCATGATCAATATTATTTACTTGCATTTATGTTTCTTTAATACGATAGAATAATGCATCTAATTTAAAATTAGAATTTCAAATTTTCAAATTTTCAAAATTCAAATTCGCTTTTCCCTCTCTTTTCATTCCGACTATTATCATGACTCTTTAGTCTATATAAATAATACCACAATACATAACTCTTCATACAATTTCAACTTATCATTATCTCTTGTCTTAAAATCTAACCAAACTCTTATCTAAAAATGTTGAACCCATTCATGATTATGATTTACATAATCATCTTTGCTTGGTTGATTATTGTGGCTCAACTTCCATGGGACGAAGCTTACCCATGGTTGATCTTATTTATCATCGGTGTAGTTCCTCTACTGTTTGTGGCCACATGGGTTTCTTTGTATGGTTTTTAAATATATTGTAGTTCTAATTGTTGTATTTCCGTTGAATAATGTAACGAGTTGTACTCGTATTGTATGAATAATGAAATACAACTTTTCTTGATTTTGAACGAAATTTAAAATATCTTAATACTGTACAGATTACTGTAGTTTCTGGACACGTGTACTTTTAACCGGTCATCGTAACAATTATTTCAATCTACTGTACTTTATGGACACCTGTCCGTTTTTCCAGGTCACGCATGCTTTTTAACCTCTATATAATAACGCGTTTTGTTAATGAGAATACACACAAAATCTTCTTTCTCTATCTCTTTTATTTGCTTAATTCTTCATCTGCAAATTTGTCTTAAGTTATTCCGTTCATAGCCAGCTTGTGTTCTAACAGATCTCCGACTTTATCTTTGGTAAGTTATTTTTCCCGTCTTAGATAATATACTATCTATTTATATGTTCATATAAAACTTTTATCTTTTAATTCATGTTCGCTTAATTTAACAATATTGTTCCACCGATTTATCATAAGACAATGAAAAATTTCGGTGCCTCTTCGAGCGATCCAAAAGGCAAAAGGCCAATGACTCAAGAGGATCTTGAAGATCTTGAAACAAATAGGATCAAAAGGATTAAGCAGGAGGCCGTGATGTTAGGTATTTCCTTTGAAGATTACAAGGTGATGGTAGACGAAGATGTCCATCTTTTTGAGAAACAAACTTCTGAAGATGAAAAGTTAGCAAAACTTTTATCTAAATTTTTAGAAGAGGAGGAATCTATCCTTGTGAATCGTCAAATAAAAGAAGATGAGGAGTTTGCAAAAGTCTTAGCGCAACAAGAAGAAGACAATCTCTCACTAAGGGAGAAATCCATCTTCGCTATGTCATCTGAAGAAGAAGATGATAAAAAGGAAAATCTTAATGTTCAATCTCTGAGGAGAAGAAAAAGAGATGTTGCTGGTGGAAGCAACATGTCAGGGTCGAGTTCTGACAGAACTCCTAATTCTTGAAATCAAGATGGATTTATAGAAATATTTGGAATCTGTTAAAAATTTTTTTTTTTATAAATCATATCTTAAGTTGTCCAGAATGTGTTTTTAAATTAGAATAATATTGTTGATAATGTTTCTTATGTATTTATTATGGCAATTGTCTGACCAAAACTTATTGTAGATAAGAAGAATTCAATATAATCATGGACGCAAGGCAAAACCAGATGATTGGTACTGGTGAATGGGGAACATCAATCGATGATTTTTGCCAAAACTGGCTTCTCCAAAATACAGTACCAACATCTCAGCTAGAACCTTTAACAGAAAATGTCAGCGCATCGTTCCCAACTCTTGTTGATACAGTACATCATGGAGTTTTATCTCCAATCCCAATGAACCCTTTATATAAA
Organism: Erigeron breviscapus; assembly: GCA_034093135.1. Taxonomy (NCBI): domain Eukaryota; kingdom Viridiplantae; phylum Streptophyta; class Magnoliopsida; order Asterales; family Asteraceae; genus Erigeron; species Erigeron breviscapus. The sequence goes on from CM067168.1 coordinate 2,213,453, forward strand.
AACTTCTCTTTCGACACACCAGAAGCAACATTCCAGTTGAAACCAACATTTCAACCGGAACCATCATTCCAACCAGAATCTTCCGAGGAGGTTAACAGGGCACTGGGCAAACGTCCAATGTCAGACTCGCCCACACTATACCCCAATCCGATTGGTGACGCATATTATGATGTTTCAACCTCGAACAGGTTGGAACCGGTTGATACGATAATGAATCATGGACCCGAGTTTGAGAAGCACGTAGAAGACTCATGGGCTTATATTTGCAAGCTTTATAGTCGTAAGAAAAAGTCAACAAAAGTATCGTCCTCGAAAGCCCAAAAAAATGTAAGGTCGAAAAGGCCTTACCAGTTTGTGAAACAAAGTACTACTCTGGTAGTATTTGGGGAAGAAATGAACATATCAGAGATGCCAACACCGATATGCTCATGCACAGGTATACCTAGGACTTGTCGCGGGTGGAGTACAGAGGGATGGACCTCCATTTGTTGTACAGCTTCTCTTTCCATGTATCCATTGCCAACATATGTCGGGCCAAATCGTATTGTAAGGTTGCCGGGGAGAAGAATGGGTTGTAGTACATTCTCAAAGGTCATAGAGAAATTATTGTTAGAAGGGTACGATCTCGATTGTCCAATTGACTTGAAAGATCATTGGGTTAAGCATGGGACTAACAAGTATGCATTGAATAGATAAATATGTAATTTTCAAAATTTTCAATCTACTACTATGCTATGCTATGAAATATAATGTTCTCATAGCTTTTTCAATTTTTCCATAAAACACTTAGATCATCATAATTAAAGTATTCCAACTGTAGTATTTCATCGATGTGTTTATGGATAAAGACATCAGCTGTTGCTTTGTCTTGCTCATCACACGTTAGTAAACATAATTAAATATTATATTACATAAATAAGAATTACTTGACATAAATGTAAAAGTTAGATGCATAAATAAAATTGAAATGTTAGATGCGTAAATAAATGTTAGATGCGTAAATAAAATGTTAGATGCGTAAATAAAATGTTAGATGCACAAATAAAATGTTAGGTGCATAAATAAAATGTTAGATGCATAAATAAAATGTTAGGTGCATAAATAAAATGTTAGATGCATAAATAAAATGTTAGGTGCATAAATAAAATGTTAGATGCATAAATAAAATGTTAGATATTAGTAGTTCTATCATGTTATGTCCATAGCATAGGTCCCCTGTACTGATTTTAATTTATCATAGAAATGAAACAAATAATAAGATAAATATTATATTACATAAATAAGAATTACTTGACATAAATGTAAAAGTTAGATGCATAAATAAATGTTAGATGCGTAAATAAATGTTAGATGCGTAAATAAAATGTTAGATGCATAAATAAATGTTAGATGCGTAAATAAATGTTAGATGCGTAAATAAAATGTTAGATGCGTAAATAAAATGTTAGATGCATAAATAAAATGTTAGATATTAAAATGTTAGATGCGTAAATAAAATGTTAGATGCGTAAATAAAATGTTAGATGCGTAAATAAAATGTTAGATGCGTAAATAAAATGTTAGATGCGTAAATAAAATGTTAGATGCGTAAATAAAATGTTAGATGCGTAAATAAAATGTTAGATGCGTAAATAAAATGTTAGATGCGTAAATAAAATGTTAGATGCGTAAATAAAATGTTAGATGCGTAAATAAAAGTTAGGTGCATAAATAAATGTTAGATGCGTAAATAAATGTTAGATGCATAAATAAAATGTTAGATGCATAAATAAAATGTTAGGTGCATAAATAAAATGTTAGATGCATAAATAAAATGTTAGATATTAGTAGTTCTATCAATGTTATGTCCATAGCATAGGTCCCCTGTACTGATTTTAATTTATCATAGAAATGAAACAAATAATAAGATAAATATTATATTACATAAATAAGAATTACTTGACATAAATGTAAAAGTTAGGTGCGTAAATAAATGTTAGATGCGTAAATAAATGTTAGATGCGTAAATAAAATGTTAGATGCATAAATAAAATGTTAGGTGCATAAATAAAATGTTAGGTGCATAAATAAAATGTTAGGTGCATAAATAAAATGTTAGATGCGTAAATAAATGTTAGATGCGTAAATAAAAGTTAGGTGCATAAATAAATGTTAGATGCGTAAATAAATGTTAGATGCGTAAATAAAATGTTAGGTGCATAAATAAAATGTTAGGTGCATAAATAAAATGTTAGATGCATAAATAAAATGTTAGATGCATAAATAAAATGTTAGATGCATAAATAAAATGTTAGGTGCATAAATAAAATGTTAGGTGCATAAATAAAATGTTAGGTGCATAAATAAAATGTTAGATGCACAAATAAAATGTTAGATGCATAAATAAAATGTTAGATGCATAAATAAAATGTTAGGTGCATAAATAAAATGTTAGGTGCATAAATTAAAAGAAAAATTGTTTTTGACATACTGTCATTTCACTTTCCCATAGTCATGCTACCATTTCACTTTTCCATAATGCCAAGTAGTAAATAAAGAGAGAATGCAGAGAGAATTTCTTTATTCTCTTCTATTTAAATGAGTGGTTGCGATCACTAAAATGATTCATGTCAAAATTATTTTGACCATGTCCACGGCCTCGTCCACGGCCTTGTTATTATTATAAGCAATATTTGCTTCTGGTATTTTCAATGATCCTGTGGGACGATCTTGATGTTTTTTCATTAATAGCTCGTTATTTTTCTCTTGAATAATGAGAATCATATTCTGGTATTATCAATGATCTGTGGGACGAGCTTGATGGTTTTTCATTAATAGCTCGTTATTTTTCTCTTGAATAATGAGAATCATATTTAACTCAGAATATGTTTTAAGCTTTTTCAATTTTTCCATAAAACACTTAGATCATCATAATTAAAGTATTCCAACTGTAGTATTTCATCGATGTGTTTATGGATAAAGACATCAGCTGTTGCTTTGTCTTGCTCATCACACGTTAGTAAACATAATTAAATATTATATTACATAAATAAGAATTACTTGACATAAATGTAAAAGTTAGGTGCATAAATAAATGTTAGATGCGTAAATAAATGTTAGATGCGTAAATAAAATGTTAGATGCATAAATAAAATGTTAGGTGCATAAATAAAATGTTAGGTGCATAAATAAAATGTTAGGTGCATAAATAAAATGTTAGATATTAGTAGTTCTATCAGTGTTATGTCCATAGCATAGGTCCCCTGTACTGATTTTAATTTATCATAGAAATGAAACAAATAATAAGATAAATATTATTATATATATATATATATATATATAAATATATATATATATTATATATATATATGAAATTCTTACCTTGAATATGGTGATTTTGATTCGTTGATCTTCTGAGCACTCTCGTGCTGATAACGTGTTATAAATATTTATAATCTGGAAGTAGAGATCAACTGTATCTTGGTGCTTGAAAACTAATCCAGACATGTAAACTAAAGAAGGGTGGTTGTTGTTGAGAATACATATGGATATCAAGAACAAGGACAAAACTAGTAATATTGTTGATAAAGGTTTTGTGAGAGTAGACATGAGTTTCTCTTATTAATTATTTTCTAATCACATTTTACACCAATATAGACTTTGATATATATACACAAATATAACAAATAAAACAAAATGAGTTAGGTATATGTCTGCAATAATTTAATCATAACATAAACATGTTTGAGTACATATTTATATTTTTATTCTAATGCATGACTAAATAACGAAGGGAAGAAAGGGGAACTTTTTAATTCTGTTGGATAAGTAGAAGAAGAATTCCAAGGAGCAATATTTCTTTATCATTTTCAGAAGATTCAGCAAAGCTTCTACATATATAAACAATAAAAGTCAACGCTTTTATTTGACTATTCTAGCAGTTGGATTTAGTCATCCAGACAAAAAGCCTTCATATATATAACAGTACTTCACAATTCCTTTCCCCTCACTTTTATTTATCATAATAATTCTAATTAACACACACACACACACATAACACATTCTACACAATTTGAAATCTCTTAGTATACACGTGCACCTACATTTTTCAAGAACAAGAAAGCATGGTCTTTTTTTGTGGATCTTGTCGAAGCAGCCAAAAAGAAGACGATTTTGATGTGCTTTGGCCATGTCCTACAACATCTCCAAGAAAACCAACACGAAAAAAATGCATTTTTGGTAGTCGTCGTAGTACTAAAACCGCTACTAACCCGTATTCAAATCGTGGGCTCGACAAGTTTGAGGCACTTTTAGCCGAACTTGACCTTAAAAGACAGAACATATTTATACAAAAAGGGTCTGAAGATGTGTCAATGGTTAAATTCATTTACGAAAGCAAAAATGAAGTTAAACCAATTATAGTCAGGTTACGAGATCAGAGAAAACACGATTATTCTAGCTCAACAGATACTGTCACAGAATTTGAGTATCATAAAGATGTTGGTTTTGTTAAAGAAATCGAAGAAGTGTTAGAAACGAAACCATCGATTGATGAGTGTATTAAAAAGATTAAATTTGATGAATGGAATAGAAAAATCGGAGAATGGTGGAAGCCTTCATATAGTTTGCCATTGTTTGTTATGATAATCTTGGTGGTGTTATTGTTCTTTGGACGATCTTTTGCGATATTATGCACTTCTATTGGTTGGTATTTGGTTCCGATTATTAACAAGACGCAAGATAATTCAAAGAAGCCGAAAAGGATCACGAAGAAAGAGTTCTTGAAAAAGTCAAAACCATAAAACAAACAAACAAAAAAGGATGTAGCGATGAAGTATTCGCAGTACATTCTTTGATTTTGACAAAATGACCCAAACAACTTCATTTTTTCGGTTTGTTTTAGGGGATATTTCGATAATGTTGATGTTTTTTTTTTCTTTTGAATTGTTAATATTGAATATTGGCGGCGATGTTCGCTGTGTAAATTTGTTTGGTATCTTCTTGTCCGATGTCTAGGCACGTCGAGTTGGACTGAAAGTTCAATCGCTTGTTGTATGAATCTACTACATAATTTCGGAATTTTTTAATTGTAAATTGTACTTTTAAATTCATGGGATATGTAATAGAAATATAGACTTGGTTTGTCTTTGTTTTCCTTTTTCTTATATAGCCTTAATATAAAATATATTATAGATTCGCATGAAGTTATGATGTATGATACTATGATCAACTAACCATAGTATTAATTCTAAAAAAAAACAATTAATTTAAAAGCTTAATTATACAATATTATAATTATAATTTCTAATACGGAAACATGTATAATTCTTGTAATAAAAAACTATAATAAAAAACTAGAATTCAAGCTGAAATAACAAATTGAAAACAGAACCAAAACCCCTTAGTACAATTTATTTATAGTTTCTGCCAATACACCAAAAATGTAATAAATATTTACAAGTAATGACGAAATGTTTATTCAATATCTTTTCAAAGACTACATGAAGACTCTTTATATATAGAGAGCGGTTTACTTTTTGACATATATGTCCAAAATGTTAAAAATTTAAATACGGGAAAATACTACAACTAATATAACGCATAAAATTAGTAGAGACCCGATTTCAGCATTTTACGTTTAAAGTGAAATCAAATAAAATAAGCCAAAATTTGAATTTGGAAAAAATTCAAAGTTGGAGGCTTAAACACACGAAATGGGATCCGAAAACCGTAAAAATGCTACATCTTTCGTGGGTTCTTGATCTAAATAAAGAGTGGTAAGAAAGTTATACATGAAGTTGTAGTGCTTACTTTGCTCGTAATAATTTTCCGTTTTTTATCTGTCTATGAAAATGTCCGCTAACTCTTGGATCACTCCGTATCAATGATAACTATAAAATTAATGTTTTTGCAAATTATTTTGAAGTACAATGTTCATTTTGTTAATGAATGTATCACATTTTGTCATTTTTATTATTAAGTGTATTTAACTTTTTTTTGAATTCTAACTTTATACATTTTTGTAATTATGTGTATCTTTTTAAAAATGATTAATTACTTATCAAAGTAGGTAGTCTGATATCATCGTTGAGAAAAATAAACGTTTGATACGCTTTCATGCGAGAACTTTTTTAATTTTTAACAAACGAGTAGATCGAGTCTATACCTACGCGTATGAATTTGTTTGGTCTCAATAAGTACCTAATTCAATTTTTAAATCTCACGTCTCTCTCCCTCTAACATGTACAGACATTATAAAAATACAAATAGAACTAAAAAAGATAAAATTCTATGTATACGCACATGTTTTGTGTAAGGTGCAAGCATAGAATTATTTAAGATTCAATAAACAACTAAATCGTGATGAAACAAGACACACACTCATGATTTCTTCACGGGTTTCATGCGCAAGTAATTACAAGACTTTTTGTGTGTTAGTTTTTTAGTATGAAACTAGATTTATACCCGTGTTAAATACACGGAATATTTAGAAAATTTTAAGATTAGATTAAATATATGCATATAACTAAAAAAAACCTTGTAAATTCAAATATAAAGTATATGAAAAATAAATTGTTATATTCAAATTTAAATAATATAAGTAAAGTTAAAGTAAAAAATATGTAAAATTGGAGCATTGCCGAAAGTATTTTAACGGCTCGTGTATCATTATAATATTAAGACTTGATTGTGTAGCTGAGTTCCTGTTGAAAAACTCATTAAGAAATTTTCTTTCATTATATTTATTTATAGATTAAAAAGTATAAATAAATATCATAAATACATATTTAATATGGATTTTTCAATTAAAATATTGTTGGTAAATTTGGATTATTAGATGGTGTCATGCCTTTCTTGATCCAAATTGCAAGCTACAAACTGAATTTGTCCATTTTTTTTCTTTTTTCTTTCACAATAGTTAGTAATCTTTATATCTATATATATATATATATATGGGGACCCTTATTTTGAGAACCCATTTTTTTGTAAGAACCTTGAGAACTCTTAAATTATGTATTGGATCACATGTTTTATTGTTCATTTACATGTGAAACATTATAAAAATATATGTTGTAGAAGAAATTTTTTTTCAAAACCTTATATATACCCGTTTGACCACATGTGAACGAAAACGAAAACATATTCATTCACAAGTTCACAAAAGGCTATTTAGAAGGTTTTTTAAAAGAGTTTCTTCTACAACATACTTTTTTATATCATTTCACATGTGATCCATTACATAATTTGAGAGTTCTCATGGTTCTTGAAAAAAAATGGTTCCAAAATAAGGAAAGTCTATATATATATATTATATATATATATATATTGTATTCCAATAATATATATATATATATATATATGTGCGCATATATAAAACACTGATTACTTCAATTTAGATCTTGTAGCATTGGTATAGCCTAAAAGTAAAAGAAAAAAAATAACCTTTTAAAAATCTTAAATAAACCATTAAAATCCAACAAAAGCTACCTTTGACAACATATATGCGATAGAAAAAAATGTGGAGTTTTGATGTTAAAAAACGATATATAAAGAAATTATATAAATGAGTCTACATACAACACTGAATATCAATATAACGTTAAGTGAGTCAAAATTGATGTTATGAAAATTTTGAAGGTGATTAAAGTATAGTTTTTATAAAGAATTAGTAATTTGTGTTTGAGTATTATTTTAATTTAATTTAATATACGCTTACTTTATTAGATAATTATATTATTATTATTATTATTATTATTATTATTATTATTATTATTATTATCTTTATCTTTATATATATTAAAAGACAATTGACCTAATAACTTATTAACCAATCATAGCTCTCGATTTTATCAAATTGGAAATTGATGATGTCATTATTAATTTAATAATAAATCAAAAATCCTAATAATCATTATCCAAATATATTAGTATATTATATTTATATTAATATTTATAGAAAAAATCTCACTAATTTACACTTTTTTATTTTCTATCAATAATTTACACTTTTACCCTCACTAAATACTTAATTTGTAATTGTTACAATTTTCAATTATCAACCTTCACCAAATACTTAATTTATAAGTATTACAATTTGTAGTTATCAACTTGAGAATTTTGTATTAGATTTTCATCATTTAATTATTTAAAAAAAGTTCAACATTTTATTTCTATTTTTTTCCTTCCATAAACTCTTTTCTTTTAATATACTAAAAGGCAATTGCTCTAAAAACTTATTGACCAATCACAACTCTCAATTTCTTAAAGTTGACTTTTTGTTTTCAATATTGACTTATATTTACACTTTTTGTTTTCAATTACAAATTTACCCTTTTTAACCATTAATTCTAATATAATAGATAAAGAATAATAGCTAATACATATCAAGTAGAATAATAGATAATATATATTCAATTGAATAATAGCTATTATATATCATAATTATACGTTCTATCATATAAATATAAAATTAATTACTAAAAAATAAATAAAATTTAATGTAAATATATTAAGATTTTAAAAGTAATTGTACTATTATTCTTTTTTTTTGAAGTTTTTTTAGTAACTGTCATGACACATATACGAAAAATAAAGCATGTAAAAATATAATCTTTATTGAAAACACATATAACATTGTCATATTCTAATTGAAATATTTAGAATATGTTTCATCTAAAAATAAGATATAATTTTTAAAAGTGTAAAATAAGAATGTAATATCACCTTGTGTAACAATAAATCAAATAAAATGATAGTGACCTATTATGATTTTCTATAATAAACTAACATCTAATATAGATAAAGTTATAAGCCCATGTATTTGACACGGGCCTAAAATCTAGTTATTATTATATGTAAACATGATATTTTATTATTATTCAATTAGTTGGATATTTGGGATAAACTGAGTTATCTATTTTATCTATTATATTTTAATAAAACTATTACTTTAAGATAATTTTTAAAAGTGTAAAATAAGAATGTAATATCACCTTGTGTAACAATAAATCAAATAAAATGATAGTGACCTATTATGATTTTCTATAATAAACTAACATCTAATATAGATAAAGTTATAAGCCCATGTATTTGACACGGGCCTAAAATCTAGTTATTATTATATTAAACAGGTATTTTATTATTATTCAATTAGTTGGATATTTGGGATAAACTGAGTTATCTATTTTATCTATTATATTTTAATAAAACTATTACTTTAAGATAATTTTTAAAAGTGTAAAATAAGAATGTAATATCACCTTGTGTAACAATAAATCAAATAAAATGATAGTGACCTATTATGATTTTCTATAATAAACTAACATCTAATATAGATAAAGTTATAAGCCCATGTATTTGACACGGGCCTAAAATCTAGTTATTATTATATGTAAAATGATATTTTATTATTATTCAATTAGTTGGATATTTGGGATAAACTGAGTTATCTATTTTATCTATTATATTTTAATAAAACTATTACTTGAAGATATAATTTTTAAAAGTGTAAAATAAGAATGTAATATCACCTTGTGTAACAATAAATCAAATAAAATGATAGTGACCTATTATGATTTTCTATAATAAACTAACATCTAATATAGATAAAGTTATAAGCCCATGTATTTGACACGGGCCTAAAATCTAGTTATTATTATATGTAAACATGATATTTTATTATTATTCAATTAGTTGGATATTTGGGATAAACTGAGTTATCTATTTTATCTATTATATTTAAATAAGATATAATTTTTAAAAGTGTAAAATAAGAATGTAATATCACCTTGTGTAACAATAAATCAAATAAAATGATAGTGACCTATTATGATTTTCTATAATAAACTAACATCTAATATAGATAATATATATTCAATTGAATAATAGCTATTATATATCATAATTATACGTTCTATCATATAAATATAAAATTAATTACTAAAAAATAAATAAAATTTAATGTAAATATATTAAGATTTAGTAATTGATTAATTGTAATCAAACTAATTGTAATATTGTTGTTATTAGTAATTAGTTATCAGACTATAAATAAGGATAATCATTGATTAGATTGAAATTAAGATTAAGATTAAGATTAAGATTAAGATTAAGATTAAGATTAAGATTAAGATTAAGATTAAGATTAAGATTAAGATTAAGATTAAGATTAAGATTAAGATTAAGATTAAGATTAAGATTAAGATTAAGATTAAGATTAAGATTAAGATTAAGATTAAGATTAAGATTAAGATTAAGATTAAGATTAAGATTAAGATTAAGATTAAGATTAAGATTAAGATTAAGATTAAGATTAAGATTAAGATTAAGATTAAGATTAAGATTAAGTATATTAAGATTAGATTAAATTAAATTAGTTAAGTTAAATTAAGGTTAAGTTAAGTTGATTAGATATAAGATTAAGATTAAGATTAAGATTAAGATAAGATTTGACCATCGACGAATATTAGTCTTACTTCTTATCCAAATTATTTGTTTTTATCAATACTCCTTTATAAAAATTGTTCAAAATTGATAAGTTATCTAAAATTAAATCTACGAAATAACAATTTTAACTTACTCCTTAGTACCAATTCAACATCCCTTTTTAGATAATTTATTTATAAATAAATATACTTTGTGTAAATTATTGATATATACATCCATTAGCTCATCCAATATATATAAACTAGATTAAACCCGTCCGTTGAACAGTTACATTATAATAAACGGTAATATTATAATAATTAGATAATATTTGTTATTTTTAAAACTCTTAGACCATTAAAGACTAATATACTATAATAAATTTATTAAAAGGTATTTTATTATTATTCAATTAGTTGGATATTTGGGATAAACTGAGTTATCTATTTTATCTATTATATTTTAATAAAACTATTACTTTAAGAATATAATTTTTAAAAGTGTAAAATAAGAATGTAATATCACCTTGTGTAACAATAAATCAAATAAAATGATAGTGACCTATTATGATTTTCTATAATAAACTAACATCTAATATAGATAAAGTTATAAGCCCATGTATTTGACACGGGCCTAAAATCTAGTTATTATTATATGTAAACATGATTTTATTATTATTCAATTAGTTGGATATTTGGGATAAACTGAGTTATCTATTTTATCTATTATATTTTAATAAAACTATTACTTTAAGAAAAATGTTTAAACGTGTAAATTAATTTAGACATGTGGTGATTTAATTAATTTTGAGAAATTGAGTGTGTGATTGGTTCAATTGATGTTAGGTCAGTTGTCTTTTAGTATATATATTAAGATTAAGATTAAGATTAAGATTAAGATTAAGATTAAGATTAAGATTAAGATTAAGATTAAGATTAAGATGATATAAGATAAGATTAAGATTAAGATTAAGATTAAGATTAAGATTAAGATTAAGATTAAGATTAAGATTAAGATTAAGATTAAGTATATTAAGATTAGATTAAATTAAATTAGATTAAGTTAAATTAAGTTAAGTTAAGTTGATTAGATTAAGATTAAGATTAAGATTAAGATTAAGATAAGATTTGACCATCGACGAATATTAGTCTTACTTCTTATCCAAATTATTTGTTTTTATCAATACTCCTTTATAAAAATTGTTCAAAATTGATAAGTTATCTAAAATTAAATCTACGAAATAACAATTTTAACTTACTCCTTAGTACCAATTCAACATCCCTTTTTAGATAATTTATTTATAAATAAATATACTTTGTGTAAATTATTGATATATACATCCATTAGCTCATCCAATATATATAAACTAGATTAAACCCGTCCGTTGAACAGTTACATTATAATAAACGGTAATATTATAATAATTAGATAATATTTGTTATTTTTAAAACTCTTAGACCATTAAAGACTAATATGTACTAGTAATAAATTTATTAAAGGATATACATAATTTTTCTAACTAATACTCGAAAAATTTGATATTGACATATTCAAGGTCGTTGCATTGTGCGGATACCCCCTATATATTGACATACTAGTAAACAGGTGCTCTGTATGACTTTATCTATTTATATTTTTTTGTCAAATCATAAAATGAAGTCGTTTAATACAAAGTCTGACCAATTTGGTCCATTAGCAATCACTACAAAATATGGCATAATATGACATCACATTTTAACCATAAGTCTGAATCATTTTGGTAAGTTACAGTGAAGATATGCATGCCAAATCGAATGCGTTTAACTATTGGGATCACAATATATGAGGGCCCTTGGCTTAAATTGAATAATCATGTTGTGGTTTAGTTAGATTTGAGAAGTACATGACAATGTTACAGTTTCGATGCTCCAAAAAATCTGCACCTAAACCATCTCACCTAATCCACTACAGCGGGCATTTATCATAGCTTATATTACATGGCTCAATAGCATACCGCATATAATTCACGTCTGGTGGGTCACTATTGTCACACATGGATCACAAGAAACAAGTTTTAAACCTCTGACCACATTAGCCTTCATCTGTGAACCCATGTTATCACACGATGTACCACTAGGGTTTCCCTTCATTGGCCAGGTAATATACTGTAAAAGTCTAAATTATAGTTTGGTTTCATAACTATAAGTTTATATCTATTTTTTTTACGGCGAGTTAGTAGTTATCATTAGAGACACCGCGGTAACATCTAATTGGGCAGTATGCGTAGCTTAAACCACGCATGTCTGGAATGAGTTATTTTTTCACCTAAATTTTTTCATGTCACGTCAACTTTATCCTCTCAATCTCTCATCATCATCACTTTTTTTTTTCCTTTAACCATTCTCCTTCAAATTTAATAACTCGTTATACACCACGATACTTCACACTATCCAATCAAAATAAAACAAATAGATGAACCTCACAACCATAGGTGAACACATTCACCTGTCTCCTATCACTTACCCCTTTCACCTACACCCCTTAACCATTCACCTCCTTCACCTTCGCCTTTCACCTATTCACTTTACCCACCTTTAATAATGATATTATAGAAAAAAGTATCGGTTATAATTATCATACACGTGTTTTACAAACTTATACAGTGTGTTATAAAAGTTATACTATATGGTAAATGTATTAATAATTGTGATACTAATATAAGTTCAACAACGTACCTCTTCATATACTAAACTCTAAAATAAAAAAAAAACATTTTAAAGAAAACTTTTATCTTCATTTTTGAAGAATATTTTAGCCAACCCAAAATTTAAAAACAAAAACCTCAAAATTTCAAGTTTCCTCACATATTTATTTAAGATGCCTAAATATTAAGGACTGAAACTGTTAATTTATAACGTTTGAAGGACTGGAACTAACAGTATTATAATAGATGAAGGGGTAACTTGCAAAATAATTCTAAAAACCGTCCCCTTCCTTGTTGTTTCTAATAAAATCGATCCAAAATTTGACACGACAAAAACAAAAAAAGGCGAAATTTTTATCTGTGAGGAAAAAAGAAAAGAAAGGAAATGGGGTGTTTGGGTTGCTTCGGTGGAGGAGAAGCCAAAAGAGAAAGATTAGAACAAGAACAACGGGCTTCTTTAGAAGCTCGAACCAAAGCTGCTGAAGCCGCTGAAAAAAGGCAATTCTTTTTATAATATTTAATAGAATTTCATTTTTACTCTTTTTTATTTTTTTTTATAATAATTGATTTGGTAGATTACTACAATTTCTTTGAATTTTTAGTACTATCAGCTGATTTTTTTTTTAATTTTAATTTTAATTGTACTATCAGCTGATTTTTTTTTTAATTTTAATTTTAATTCATGTCAGTTTTGATTCCCCAGTAGTAGTATTGACTTTGTGTAATATATAAATTAAATCATTAATCAAATCAATGGGTATCTTCTAAGTGTTTGTTACTCAGATGGATTAAGGACAAAAAAAGTCTTAGTTTTTTAGCTTAGTTGTTTTGTTTGCAAAACATAAGTTGCCATTTTCAAGGAAATTATATATTGGTCTATATAGGTGTGATATAGATATTGATATATAGAGAGAACTTTGTGGAACAAACTAAAATCATATACCGAGACGGTTTATTAATGGTAGTAAATTTATAAGGCATTTGGGATGTTAAGGTTGTTAAATCAAACCACTTTAAAGCTACTTTAGTACTCTTTAGGTTCCTAAAAGAGAGACCCCATTCCGTTTTTTTTTTTGGTACGAAAATGATCTGGTAATTTGTCGACCAACACTGTCTTGCCCTACACGGCTACACAGTGTGCATCATGCATACTACCGTTTCCTGATAAACCTTTTTTTTATAATCAACATAGATTGCACATGGGATGGTTTTATTTAAGTACGTATGATCGTAATAATAGGCTTATGAGTGATGAGTCCGATTATTATATCTGGAAAAGCTCTCTAACTTTTGCATTGTTAACGGACGGTGATGTTTACCTGATTGATGATCCTAATTATGTTGTATGAAGCATTTACCCCACTCCATTATAAGATTCAATATAACCAAAAAATTTAAACCAAGCTCCGCTTTAGTATTCATTTTTATTTCTTTCTTTTCTAAACCAACTGAGGATTGGGGATATTGTGATATGATATTGATCATGTTATAGGATACTAACCATTAGGTGTAAATCATATCAGTTTTTAAAAACGAAGATGGAATTTAAATCTTGGGAGGTATTGAAAAGGGAATGGGATAATTTTACATCAAGGGTCCAAGGGAGTATATTGCATGACTGTAAGTCTGTATTCCAGCAATTTGTATACAAGGAATAATCTTCTGGGCATGGAGTAAAAACTGTTAATACTTAATACCCGTTTAAAGTAAAAGAAAAGGTTACATATTTACTATTTTAGGTGAACGTCTTAATATTCAGTTTCGATATGGGTATGAGTTCATTACGTAGTTCACATGAATATTTTTGACCGTAAGCTGTAAAAGAAGATTCTTTCGATTTTGGAAATATTTGACTTTTTGAGTGTCAAAAGATGGTGATTCTGTTGCTTCCAGGTTCGGAAATACTAGACTGAATTTTCAAAGATAAAATTTATATTCTTCTCCTCTGAGGCAGATGGAGTATCTATAGAAGAGCGGAAACCTAGACTGCTTGGTTTTAAATGTCTTCTTCATAGTGAAAATTTAGAGCATACAGAATGGTGTCCCATTGATAAAAGTCTCATTGTTTTCATGACTGGATTTGCAGGCAAGAACAATTTGCACAATCAGCTGCAGGTAGAGCTGTAAAAGCTCAGATGCAAGCAGCTGCAAAGCAGGCTGCACACACCAACAAAGGTGAACCAACCCTTAAGGTATAATTGGTTTCCTCGAAGTAATCTAGTTCTTTTTTTCGAATAGTACTGTTGTACTTATGCATACGATATTACTATCATACTTAGTAAGTTAGGCCCATTTCCTATATGATAACACCTTGGATATCATCGGTTCACATCCCCTGTCCCCATTTCTTCGCTGAAAAGTAATTTAACTGTGAAATTGTTAACCAATGAAGTCTTGTGCTACTGAATCCGTTGTCTTCGATTGTTGGTAACTAATGTAATTCTTCAGTTGAACCTTTGCATGCTCCAGAGCACCTATAGCCAGCAGATAGTAGGGTGTTCTCTTTTAGATATCTGACAAAACTGTTTATTTTGTGGGTGCAGTGGCAGATGGGATGACGTCTAGTTTTTGTGACAATAACATCCGCCATCAAGTATATTCGTAAGTAGTTAAAGTTTTTTGCATTTTCTTTCTTAAATGGAAGTAGAATCAATATTCATTATCTCCCAATTTATTTATGAAAATAGTAAAAAGATTTCAACTTTGACATTGAAGTATTAAAGTTACCTGTTTGATATCAATTAATAAAAATGTCCCTTGTTTTAAACAATGCAGTACCAAGTACCAACAAGTTAGTAACTTTGACTCATGTGGTCTACCTGTTGCTTTACATAAAGGCTCTTTAGTTAACTTTTAATTGCTTGCCTATTGACTAAAACTTGATGGTATGCATACTTGTGAGTTATTGACACAGCTATCATTTTTCCATCTGGGTATATGCAGTGTTTGTAGTATCATCATCATCATAAAGAAGTGGGGAGATATATTTATTGAAGAGCAGCTGTTTATTTGTGAAGGTTGTCACTGAAATAATTATATGTAGTGGTGGTAATAAATGTTTGTACAAAGTTTGTTTCTGGCTCCTGCTTGGACTTCCATGTATTTGATTATGTACAGTGTAACAAACTTAAAAGCTTCTATTTTTGCCCTTTTTTGTACTCTCTTGTGCCCGAAACAGAATTAAAAAAATGACGAGTTTAACCATACATCTTCATTACCTTCTGAAACTGCATGTGTTTCTCCTTTGCATTCATATTTCATCTTGTTAGGGGATTAGGTCTGTGCAATAATATGTAACCAAGTCTGATATATACTCTTTCCTGACACACAGATCACAATTTGTTCGCATTTAAGTCACTGTTTCCTACATGTACATACACTTTGCGGAAGGTGCATCTCATTGACTAAACTATCACAAATGCACAAAGAACTCATCCATATATTAATATTATCAGTTAAGTAGGGCTTATCAATTTCTGTTTGGAAGAATACAGAGCTTTATGTTTCAGCTTTTATTGTCATGTAGTTGTGATCAAATTTACCAGTTTCTGATGGTTGATCGTCCTATATCAACCAAGGGAAAGGGAATATTCTATCACACAGGCTACTATTTTTTGCATACATGACTTATAGGCTCTTGCCTTGATGTTATTAAGAACTGCCGATGTTTAAATCTTACTCTCAAAAATTGTCCTCTTCACATGAAGTATACAATGTGTATGACAAGGATACAAGAAGCCTTCTATTCGGAACTAGTTATACCAATGGGTTATCACAATCAAATGCTGTTTAAAGTTATAAAAACAAGACATTCATACGCTCGTTCAAGGTCATAACAAGCCTTTTACCGAAAACTAGTTGAGACCAGCTACATATATTGAACTTACAGAGTTTTAGATAGCTGGCATAAGTGCAAAATTTCCAGACTGGTTCAAGCCAACCTATACTAGCCCATAAGTGTCTATAACAAACTCTTCGTTAACCAGGCAAGTAGTATTGCGTGGTTCTCATATAATTAAAGCACCTCAAAGTCATGTGAAATTGTGAATCACAGGACTGAGTGATGAAGACCATAAAGTCAAAGTTACCCAAAATCGAGATGCCTCTTGATTATCTTAAACCAAATAACAGTTCTCACCACATACATGGATATACAAACTGTTGTGTATTCACAAGACTCATTACTCCAACTAACAACGCTTTACTAGATTCTAATCTGCAAAAAATCTAGTTATACTACACAAAGCTCTGAACTGGAGCTGAACACTTTAGCTCATGTGCAGCTTGGAAACAATCAGCAGCTTGCTGCATCAAACCTTCCTTTTTGCAGATCAAACCCAGGTTAAACCAAGCATCATGGTTTGTAGGTTCTAACCGCAATGTGTTCATCAAGAAGCTTTTTGCAACTGGAAGTGTTTCAGTACCACCCATTTTCATTAATGTTTCTGCTGTTGAAATGATACTTGGGACATAATCTGGTTCTATTGAAAGTGAAATCGAGAAGGCAACGAGCGCTTCTTGGTGTAAAGATTGAGCTTCACATAACAACCCTACAATTCCCCATAGATGACAACACACATATTACGAAAATCTTATGATCAATAAACCAAAAATATTGCAAAAAAAAATAACAATTGATGCACAAACCTGTCGAATGCCAAACTCGAGGGTAGTAGAACTCCTTCAACTTGGCTTTATCTACACAAATTTCAGCATCAGATAAAGATCCAAGCTTGGTGTATATATTGGCTAAATCAAGCCAAGCTTCCATTTCCAATTTTCTCTCTTTTTCCTGTTCAAATGACAATCAACATGTTATAAAGCTGAAACTCAAATTGTAAGCAATTATGAATGCAATATTTTGAATACAAGTATAACAGAGTAATAAATGGATTCATACCTCAGCAGAATTTAAGGTTTCTTTCTGATGCCCACCACGTGCCTGAATTAGAGCTAGTAAAATCCTGTAGGTTTCTATGGCATGTCTGGGCCGTTCTTGAGCAATCTGAAGCACTGCTTTTAACCTAAGAAGTTCCAATTGGTCAAGCTTTCCCGTTTCGTCCAAAGCAATATCAACTATGGTCTCGGCATCTTCAAATCGTTGCTCGGCAGATACTATTAGGGCTAATAATTTAAAACCCTTTGCTGAGCTCCCAGAAAGCATATCAGAATATAACATAATCTTACTAAATGCTACACCCAAATTTCTTTGCAAGGCATTTTCTAGCCCCAGATAAAACATAACTTCAGGATCGTCATTAGGTCCAACTGAAGCAGATTTATTAAGAGAGTTGGTAGCTTCTTCATGGTAAAATACTCTTTCAGTATCCGATAAAGAAACCCTTGCTGCATTCCCGTAATTAACTCCAAGAAACTTATGAGCAATGCTTTGGAAATGTCCATTTGCATGATCACTCAATTCAATCACTTTACGGGCGAAATTTATCCCTTCGAGAGCATGATTAGGATCAAGAGAGCATAACTTAGCGCCCAAAAGTAGAGAAGGAATATGAGGTTCGTGCTCTGCTTCAGAAGACCCTGAAATTTTCTTTAACATGTTCAATGCTGGTTCAACTTGACCAGCAGCACTGTAACAGAGAGCGAGAAAATACCACCTCTCGGTTCGTTTATATGCACTGGGAAGAAGCTGCTCGACATGAATAGCCAAACACTCAAATTGGCCACATGTAGACAGTGCGAAAGTCAAATGGCTTATAATTTCAGGATCCCATTTTATTTCTCTACATGAGACCTTTCTCGTGAGTATAAACAGCAAAAGAAGTGCTTCTTCTATGTTGGTTTTAGGATAAGATGGCTCCCATGGTTTGGCTTCAGGGAGAGTTGCTTCAACGCCTCCATAGAGTAATATAGCGGCTAAGTCCTTTTGTAAGGTCGATAATCTTTGTGGGTCTAAATTCCAAGGCTTAACTAGAGCCCTTCTGTATGCAACAATAGCTTCATTTAAATTCCCAGCTTCAATCCACAACTTAGGAAGCAATTCTAACGCTTTATGAAACATTTCCTGCAATTTACAGTCTTCCGCTATCGATTCAGGGATTCCATTCGGTAACGCCGATTCAACTACGTCCAAAATCATCTTGCACTCCTTTGCAGCTTCTAATAGAGCAAAACAAGGTCAAATTTAAACTCATCAGGATAAGAGATCTGATACATTGTTTTAAAAATAACAATAATTACAAACAAAGGATAGATATCATACCTTTAAATCTGCCCATCTCTTGCAGTGACTTTGCTTTAAGTAAGATTGCTTCAAGAAGCAGGCTAACCGAATGAAGCGACATCACACCTACCAAGATATTTTCCCTTTTAGCTTTTGAATTCCGTTGTACGGTCCTGTCACTGATTGCCTTGATCATCCTCGGTGACAAACTTTTAATATCGATCCCGTAAAAAACTTGAAGGGCAGCATCAAAATTGCCCCTCTGGTACTCAAGTCTACCTAACAGAGCTCTAGCTTCCTTAAAATGCATATAACATAAGACATCTTAAGAATTGTCATACAAAAACCGACAATCACTAGCTAAAAACATTATTCAACGAATTCAAAAACATAACAAGTGAACAGTTAATATTTTACCTCATAATTTAAAGAGAGGGCTTCTTTAAGAGTGGATTCAGCCTCATCAACTTGAGCATCTTCAAACTTTGAATCCCAGTCTCCAGTGCCAGTTCGAGACGAAAGAGCACTAGCCGAGAAATCTCTCGTTGCCAACGACTCGGGTGATCGAGCAATCGGCTCTTCTACCTTAAATTGCTCACCAGAACAAGCACACAACATATTTCTGGTTTCTTTATTCCAACAAAATCCAGAAATAATTAATTTATTATTATTTGTTATACAACAAGCATTTATTTTCTAGTCTAATGTGCCAATTCCCTCATAAAATCCCACCTGCAAAATCAATTAAAATAAAAAACATAAACCAATTTCCATATTTAGGCATTTTAACAAACACATTGTGGGCTAAAAATTAAAACCCACCAAATACATACCATAAAAGCAACAATTTAGTCACAAATTCTGTAAGATGGGCATTTTGATGAACACATTGTGAGCTAAACTGAAAACCCACCAATATCTTTATCTTTACTCCTAAATTACAACTTTGAACTACCTAAATTATTCACTAATTTAAACATATCTAACTATTATACCTATAATACCCTTAAATCACAACCACTCATTTTCCTCTCTCTCCTCAAATCTCAACCACTCATTTTTTTTCTCTCCTCCATAAACCATTTTATTCCTCTAATTCATTCAAAATCTTTTATCTCAAAAACCGTATATCGATAAATTATAAAAATTATATTCATGCTCTTTCATTAGAGATGTCATTTGATATACTTTCGACGAATTTTTAAATCCGAGGGCGGAGCCCGTACGGCTAACGCATTTGGCTATCACACTCTATGACTTATCACCTCCTGTGACCTATCACCCCACCATCACCGCCGCAACGCGCGGGTACTTTCTCTCGTAGAATTAAATAAACATCAAATAATCCATACAAAAATACATCATCAACAATGAAGATCTGATCATATTTACAGCTATGAAAGAATAAAAAACTACAGAAAGTGACAAGGTATAATGAAATGACAACACTAAGCAGAATTATATAAAAAAACAAGAATAAGGGAGCATTGATATTACCTCCAAATTTAGTCACACAATGGCTTCAAAATGTGGTTCTTATTTGTAATTTGTATGTGTTGTTTAAAAGTTAATTATATAGTTAGATTAGATTAAATATATAGTACTTGTAATCTTGTATGGATTATTGTGGGATGAATGTGAATTATAATTGAGAGAGAGTGATTGGAACATGTGGTTGTTGAGGGGGAGAAAGTGGGGCAGAGGTTTTCTCTCAATGGTCTTTTTCATTTTACAGTATATTTCATTTCAGTTTTAACTTCTTTAAAACTTTCAAATTTATTCTTATCGGATTCCTTTTTCTTTTTACTTTATAATAAAAATTTCACCAAAAAGGGTTTATCTATACTCCTTTATAATAATTATCAACCCCTTATTTTTGGAAACTGTTAGAAAATGATTAGATGCAAAAGTACTAAATTACTCTTAATAAATACCCACTATGGAAAAAGTTTTAATAAATTACCAAATTTGCCCTTAATGAATTAATTTACACTCTAAGCCCTTATTTTAATAATTAACACTTTAAGCCCTTATTTTCTAAAATATTCCACTATCACCTTCACATCAACCTACACCACTTGACACTGCCACCACCAATAATACCGCCACTGACACCACTAGACCGGCGTCCCCGCCACCACCGCCGCATTGCGCGGGTACCATGCTAGTACTAGTTTGTAAAAAGAATAGTCTTCATGTTGATAGTTACATGCGAGAAAATGTCTAAAATACCCTTAATGATTATGGATATGTAATGATATGAAAAAACGAGAGGGGTGAAACTTAATAATATGGTATACTACATGGGTATGTAATGAAATTTTCTCTTATTATTAAGTGAGATTATTATTTAGGAATATATAATTGAAATTATATTCTTATGACTTATGTATGCTTATGTATGTATTATTGGTATTAAACACTGGCATAACGTGGTGCGTGACACCTTGGTTGACATTTGCTCACGGTCTGGGGTCTCGGCTCGTAAAGAAGTTGATATTGGGCTTATTGGAGAAAGAGACAACACCTTACGTCCAGCTGATATATTGCTTTACTCGTGGGATGGAGGCCTTGATGTATGTGTCGATTTGACAGGGTCATCGCCCTTGACGCAGACTGGTATGGTTGACTTTGCGCCTGGTCGTGCGGTGACTGAGGCTGCACACCGTAAACGAGATAAGTATAAGGCTAAGTGTGCAGGTATTGGATATGGTTTTATCCCTTTCTCGTTTTCTTCCTTTGGAGAACTTGAGAAGGATGCAGTGACCCTGCTCAAGCGAATCCGAAAGTTCTCCATGGCTCAAGACATTGGAGCACGTGCTGCTGCTCATATATTTAATAGGATTAGTTTTGCTATAGCTAGAGGAGTGGGGGCCCAGATAGTATCTCGGGTTCCCACTAATTTCTTGTAAATCCTATTATTTTCTAATGAAAGTGATGATTTAAAAAAAATAAAAATAATAATAATAATAATAATAATAATAATAATAATAATAAAAAATATTTTTTATTTTATTTATTTAGCCATGTCACAGCTATAGCTATAAATGGGTGAGTCAACAGCCACATCAGGCACAATTAAGTGGTACCGGCTACCTGTTCAGCCAGTCACCCATTACATCACATAGCCCAAAAAACAAAAGTACATACATCAGATAGCTAGTCGAGTATGTCATTACATAACATAACCATTTGGTCATAGTTGGTTACACTCTGGTGCCATTATCCCTTTAATTTAATATATAAAAAAGATTAGGTACAAGTTTCACACTTAACGTGTGATACTGTGATAGGTGATCTTTGGATCTTGTACTAAGAGAATAAAAATAATCAAATAAGTCACTATTCCGTCAGTTACATAAATTGTTGATTAAAGAAAAAAAAACACTATCCATTAGTTAATGGCTAAATATGTAAAACATACAATAATAACTTAATTCAAAGTGTAGGCTATATAGTAACAATGAAACGGGCAATTCATAAATCATAATGTACAATATCTTATCTTTATTTTCCTAACACAATAAATGTATAACTAACACCCGTTATCAATTTTTTTCATATTTAATTCTACTTCATGCATCATACATCCATGATGTTACTACTACACTAGAGAAAAAGACCCCTTCAAACTTATGGCCCAATAACATAAATGAATATCTTCAGTAACTAATTAAAAGGGGGGAAAGATTGAAAAAGAAGCGTAAATTCGAAATTGAGTAATACTTCAAAATGTTTCATAGAAGTCGATGAGAGTGAAATGATAACTGAGAAATCTCTACAATTCTAATCAGGCGTCATCGAAGCAGCTACAAAGCCTGTAGCTTACTAAATACACAATTTTTGTTCACTTAGGCATTTGAATTTGTTTATGCTATCTATTCAGTTAGAATTTTTATTTTGGTGAAATACCCTAATACTCGTATGATTTGGACATTACTAAAGATTGAATCTGCGTCTTTCAACTTCACATGAGTGTCCAAACTGCATTGGTAACGATATTTCTTATACCGATCATTTTACTTGGTGCAAGTAAACAACATTAGCTTTTATGGTGCTGCCTATTCCTTCACACTCCCCACCAGGCGCATATAAATAAGGGTAAATTACACTTTTGGTCCCTGAACTTGGCACATTTTTCACTTTTAGTCACTAAACTTCAAAAATTGCAAATTATACACTAAACTTGCCACTTTTTTTCACTTTTGGTCACCGCGTCAACTTTGTTATCTTTCCTCCGTTAACTTGCCCAGATTCGTTAGTTTTTTTTTTCAATTTTCGTCCTTTTCATTTATTCCATTATTAAAAGTGATAATCGTCTAACACTTTTTTCATCTCTTCATCTTCTTTGTCCAGATCTAACATCTTTTTTAATATTAATGTACACACACACACATATATTGCACATGAGGGTATATCTGTCATTTTAACCTTAAAAAACCCCTGATAACACTTTTGTTCTTATCCACACAAATCAAACACACACTAACCCATTAAACAATATTATAAAAAAAACCATTAAACATCATCATCATCATCTTTTGTAAAACTCTAATCCACCAACCATCTTTTTCCTCTATCTTTTCACTTCCTTCATATATATCTTTTTACATATTTTATTTGTTATTATATACATAAGGAATAAACGGATTGATTAACATGTAATGATACAAACTATTAAATACTAGTAATAATGAAAGTCAATGAATGAAGTAATGAATAGATGTAATGTTAATCATTTGACACCACCACCGGTTAACACACCAGGAAAACACCACCACTTTCGAAACTTACCGGCAGTCACGCAAACCACCGCTGGCCTACACCCACTTAAAAAACCCCAAATCAATCAAGCAATGGCTACCCCCATCGCTCCATCTCCATTACCAGATCCGGTTTTTTGGATACCCTTTTCGTTGTTTAAAGGTAAAGTCTTTTTACTTGATATATTTATCTCCATAATCTATATCTCACACATATGTATAGATATAGAATTGAATCCTTACCTCGATTTGACCAAGTCTACCTCAAACCCTCTATTTCCCCCTTACACGATCCGGCGACCAACAACACTCCATCGCGGCCTCTGCAACTTCTGCCGCCGCTCCATCTTTATTTGTCGGTGGTTCCATCTTCGAATTTTACCGTAGCTTTTACCTTGTTATATTGATGTACAATAAGTTATGTTTATGTTTGATTATTGGAGATGTCGAGACAAAAAATTCAAAGAATAAGAAAAAAACAACTGAAATAATATTGTTGGTGTGTGTATTTTTTTTTATCATCAGGAAAAATAAATGTATGAGTCAAAAAAGAGAGAAGTGAATGAATGAATTACAAGATCTAGAGTTGTATTTGAAAAAGAATTTGTGAAATATAAATCAATTTGATTGGTGTTAAAATCTGAAAATGGTGAAGAAGTTGTTGTTGAAGATGATGTTATATGATTTAGATCTGTGAAAGTTATAAAGAGGTAAGCTCATAGTGAAAGGCGGAAGAGAAATTGAAAAAAAAAAAAAAAAAAAAAAAAAAAAAAAAAAAAAAAAAAAAAAAAAAAAAAAAAAAAAAAAAAAAAAAAAAAAAAAAAAAAAAAAAAAAAAAAAAAAAAAAAAAAAAAAAAAAAAAAAAAAAAAAAAAAAAAAAAAAAAAAAAAAAAAAAAAAAAAAAAAAAAAAAAAAAAAAAAAAAAAAAAAAAAAAAAAAAAAAAAAAAAAAAAAAAAAAAAAAAAAAAAAAAAAAAAAAAAAAAAAAAAAAAAAAAAAAAAAAAAAAAAAAAAAAAAAAAAAAAAAAAAAAAAAAAAAAAAAAAAAAAAAAAAAAAAAAAAAAAAAAAAAAAAAAAAAAAAAAAAAAAAAAAAAAAAAAAAAAAAAAAAAAAAAAAAAAAACAAAAAAAAAAAACAGCCTAGAATGAGTCAATGAACACATTAAACATGCGTTATTTCAGAGTGTCTAAAAGCTGCTAAAACATAGGGGTTTCTGACTTTTTAAGTTACCATTTTTGTGAGCACTTAGTATAAAGTCCGTATATGAACCTAAATGAAGTTTATGTCTATTTTTTAGGCAAGTTGTAAACAAATAAACCAAATATATGTATCCAAAGCCGATTTCCCTTTAGGCACTGAAATCAGTTCAGGGTATATGTACCTAACGGTTGTGAGATCTAGGCCCATTGGCCATTGCCTAAGTATATGATCGATGTGTCAAGTAACAGAAACTGTAACGCATGAAGTATTATTTTGCTTGCAATAATATGAGATTGATGGATAAAAAAGTACATTTTACTCGAAACAGATCCATACAAAAAATATATATGAAGATATAGTTCCTGCATTTTATTCGGAAAATAATCACTAACAACTCATGAAGTAGAAAGGCTTAATGTCATCACGTACTTTAGGACCAAAGAAGCATTGAATGTATTGATCAATCTCTGGTCTGGACGAGCTCTTACGGGGCTTAACACCTCTATATGGTACAGTGAAAGTGTCTGCAAATGTAAACCAAAATCCATTTTCATTGATATGAGCTTGCGCCTTATCATTTCCAAGGGCTGCAACTGTTTGAACTATGGCAAGATAGATCAATACAATAGCTGCAATAGTAGAGAGTGATACCCATACATTGTAAAAATACTCGTGTTTCAGTTTTGCTCTCTTCTGATTCCAACCATCATTGCAGTAACAGTTAATCTTCCAAAGAACATTGTGTAAATACGAGTCATCTTCTGCCCCTGCTACTTCTTTACAAAGTTGGTTCACAAGTCGTGCAGCATTTTTATTTCCACCAAGAGTATGCTGCATAACGCCTGCATAATGAAGCAATTCTATGTCCTCGGCAGAATTTATCAGCCTATCAATGAAAAAGATATAAGCTGTTACATGTGGTTTGCAGCCAATATGACATTGCTCATAAGCCACCATGTTTCGAAACACTGTGAACTTGTAGTCATCCATGCTCACCGGAGCAATCTTTAGAACACCCTTTTTAAAGCTCACGTCTAATGATTGACACTTTTCGGCCTTCTTGACTTTGACACCAGACTCTTTCAAATCAGTAATCGAACGAAACATATGTGGTTCCTTAATAACAAACTTCTTTTGATTAACTTCAGTGGGACAAATACTGGCTCGTAGGAGTTCAAGAAAGTGATCTGGATCTTTTTGTTCACCATCTTTTTTCTTTGGAACTTGAGCTTTTTGTTCACCATCTTCTTGTTTACGGAAAGAATTGTTATTTGAAGTATCCAAATCCATATCTCTGTAAATCATGGATTCAAAGAACTGAAGTGCAAGTTCTTTCAAACCCATGTTATTAGTTACATCTCTACAACCTGTCAAGTCATATACTTTGTTCAAAACAAACAAAGGGAGCTGGTTTTCGAGCATGATCAGATCACGTTGGAGGACGGGCAACATCCATCTTTTTATATGAATAGACTTTTCACTAAACTCTGTCTTATTAGTTTCTCTTAAAAGCTCTATGATGAAACAACTATCAATAAGCATCATTTGGTTAAACTGATTGCCTTTAAATTTACTCAAATCTTCCGAATAACAGCCACGAGCCTTTTGTTCCATCTCTTTTAGCACACCAACTGCTTCATTCAGGTTAGGCCTATCTGGTTTTCTTGGATCGAAAAGGCGATGAAAGAAGTTCCATTTCGTGTTCTCCATAGCTCGTAAATGATCTGCGCCGTGATGGTAAGGGCCAATAGACACAAGGTTGGGTTCATAAGCTTTAGGTTCGACTGAACGTAAACGATCCGGAACCTTGTATATGGATGCACGAATGCTGGTTTGTTTTGGAAGATCAGCATTTAGCTTCTCCTCCAGAAAAGTTGTTGATTCTGGCTGGGTTTGAGCTGTTGTAGCAATGTATTGAAACCTCCTTCTACATAATGTTTGGGTAATGCTGGTGAGTTTGGTGTTCATTTTCATTTTTTGGTTACTGATACAGTGATACTGAAGTCAACTTTCTTGGTCTTCTTGAAAACTAACGTGCTTCTTAGATCTTACAGTAATGAATAATAAATGTTTAGTAGTACAAGTGAAAACTCCATTAATTATGCTTATGAATTAAAGCCCAAGTTCAGTAGGACGTTGCTGACTTGTATTTCGGATATATAATAACATAAACAATTTCAGATAAATGAAAATATGTATTTATGTTTTATTTAATAAGAATAATTATTTAAATTCATGAGTTTTATTCAAAAGGGTTTTTTTAACAGCCTACTGATACTATGTCAGGGACTCCGTACGTGGGGTCTCAATGGCTAAAGGTACACATCAATTGGCTCAACTTACAAGGACAAAACCCCTAACCCATTTAACTTCACGTGTCAAGAAATACCAAGGCTCACTGGTGGTAAAACATGGTCACCCTAGCCAAACCGATCGTCCTTCATTGAACATGGTAGTAAGTAGCAACTAGCAAGGAAAATTATTATATTTTCCTTAAACTGAACTAAGGTATTATAGAGATCACGCATTATGCTTTTTAAGATGCCTTGTATTCAAAACCTATACAGTTAAACGTATAGACGAATATCCGCACGATGCGGCAGTGTGGCGATGGCTGCAACGACAGGTGGTAGTGGTGGCGGTGATGGATGGTGGTGGCGGTGATGTGAGTATTAATGCAAAGTGATTGATGTACTCGATGTTAAAAAAAAAGTGATTGATGTAAAAGGATGTGGTATAGTTCATTTAAAAGTTAAGGGATGTATATTGTAAATAGTTTCATTAAGGATATTATAGTATCTTAGGTGAAGATGTATAATATAGTGAACAAAAGAAGGGGGTATTTTGGGTTATCAACTACTTAGTTGAAAAAAATTAAAGAGAACAAATGATTTATAATGTAGTAGAGATAGAGATAATCAGGAAATAAATAGAAACCTTAGTGGCAATACTTTTAATTACGTGAATAATATTACTTCGAATAACCCGAATAGTAAAACCGTATTCGTTTTCAAATGACAAATTTTGACGACTTTCGATTCATTATCTCTATGAGCTATATATCTAGTTAATTTAAATTTAAAAAGGTACTAAGTTATCATCTTGATAACCGTATTCGTTTTCAAATGACAAATTTTGACGACTTTCGATTCATTATCTCTATGAGCTATATATCTAGTTAATTTAAATTTAAAAAGGTACTAAGTTATCAAGATGTTGAGAATACCTAGGAGCGAATAACGTATGGAAAGGAATATTAGATTGAATGATTGATCGAGGGACGCCCATGTGAATTACTTTTCTATTTGAATGTTTAAAAAGAATACTAAGTTGACCAAATGTTACTTGTCTTTTTGCTTGCATAAAGTTAAAATTATTTCCCACTTTCTTGTTATAAAGACCAACAAATTACGTATATTCTATGTGATAATTTAGGGAAATGATTAATCCTCCTAACAAAATCTCCTAATAATCCTCCTAACAATAAGATGATGAAACTTGAAAAAATATAGGAGTAAGATTAGAAAAGACAATAAGTGGAATCCACATGTCATATTTATAAGGTTTTAGGAGGATTTTTAGGCTAATGTTTAGAAGGATTAATCATTTTCCGACAATTTAATAGTAGTGGAAATTTAAAAGGGGTTTAGCCGTTTAAGATAAAATAAGAGCAAATTTGGCAACTAGGAATAGGAGTAACATGTGACAAAATTACAATGTGACAACTTTATTCTTAAAAACCATCTATATATGATCTTAAAAACTATCTATATATGATTTTCTTTAATTAAAAAAATTATATACAACTAAAATAATAAACATAAATTATATATCATATATATGAAACTTTGAGCATTGTATTTAGTTCAATCTCATTGGTATGTGACGAATGGAGTGACGGGTCACGGGTGGACTCACATTGTCACGCCTTCACACATACAAAATCTGTTCATTTCATAGTACCTATCGAGTTATTTTGTGATAACGAGTAAGAGTGAATATATTAAAAAAAAGCAACTTTAATGGGATATTTATGAGACTTGAATCCACGGCCGTTTAATTGATGGGTTAAAACATATACAGCTATGCTATAAATCAAGTTTCTTTTACCCTTACTAATCTTGTGTTTCCCAATGCTTTACCAAAACACAGTCTCATAATTGTAGATTTGGCAAAAAGCCGATTGATAACAGGTTACATATGAAGAAATCATATGAGATGCAGAACCATCTAAGCTAAAAAAGAAGGTAGAGACTGAGAATACCAAACTTAAAAAAGTAAGATCATACTTGTCAAAAGCCATCACCTAATGCGCCTAGACCCGGCCAAGGCGAGGCCCACATAAACCGTTTGGGAACCCTAGGCCCAAGTCCACATGCACTGAAGTGTTTCTTTTGGGTTTTCAAGTTTTCAACAATATGGTCTGAACAATTTGTGTTGAACTTTTTGGTTTGAATGTATTATGGGTTTTTTAAATTGTATCTAGTCATTTGAATGGCATTTGGTATGTTTTACTTAACTGTGCTTTTATTTTCTCGAGTCCCCGCTTTTTTTGCGCATCTTGCCTAGGCCACATTCGAGGTTTTTGCGCATTGAGTGCGCCTCACACCTTTGACAACCATGAGTGATATCAACTAACCACTATTGATGAAGCAATACACCGGGAATGACGGACCACGGATGAATCCTAGCCCTGCCTTTAAAACAAATTCTAATTGATCTATATTACAATTATGGAACTACTACAGAAAAGGTTATCTGAAAAACTTAAGGTTCCCCTCATTACAGCCTAAGTATAGTTCTTGTAACGAGACCATGTAGAGTAAGCTTTTAATTGAATGCATATCTAAAATACTTGGGGTTCTTTTATGTTACTTTTTGTTCTTAAACGAAATGAATTACAATATATATGAAGGGGCTAGACAAATGCAAACATATGGCATGCTAACATTATGTTTACCTAACATGCTAATGAGTCTTAAATTTTCATGATGTACATCCATATTTGTTTAGAACTGAAGTATAGTTTTTACTCTAAGTTGGAACTTTATGGAATTACAGTCTCCTAATACATATATGTTTGATGAAGTTTAATAATTAACGTGACGTATGTTTGATGAAGTTGAATAATAAACGTGTCGTATGTTTAATGAGCAAGTTATGTATAATTAGTTTCTATTTAACAAGGACAAATCATCAAATAATTAGAAAAAAAAATTAGATCATCTCATGTAGAGGTTCTAAACTGGTTCAGCCGAAAGCATCAGTTAACTATGTTAAAGTGAAGTTAGAAGCATGACTCAAAAGCTTAAAAAAAGTTTTACCAACCCTATGATTCACTCATTCATAAATAAGTTTAATTCGATAGTTGTGTACATTGTATTAGCATGTTAATTACACGCCCTCGTTAACAAGTTGTATTCAATACCTTTCTCATATTTAAAGTGATCACCATTAACACTAAATTCAATGTGGGAACTAATAAGTAAGTGGAACTTAAGCAGATACATACTATAGCCATAAAAAGAAGAGAGGAGTATACCTGATCATAGGTGCTGCACCGACAATTTACATACCCATAGGCCATAGCGAGAAGTGTCATGCTATTCCTCTTCAACCACACATCAAATACTGGACCGTCAGCATGAACTATCAACAAAACATGTTTGAAGATACACAAGCCATTCTCACTTTCTGTTCTACTCTTCAAGCAACCTGAAAGAGTGTTAAATAGCATACTCTCAGAGATGTCATACATGAAGGAAACAATCATGATGTCTATATTATTTGGCCCTCAGTGGCTCCATCATGCCTACTTGCTGAAAGAACAATTACCTTAAGTGAGAGATCATGCTACTGCAGTTAACGGCTAATTCTTTTGTCAATCATTTACGTACAGAACCTGGTCTCTTGTAATGTACATACGAGCTTACTTAAATAAAGAAAACTATTTGTTATGCCGATGAACAGATGTAGATAAATAGAAGGAGAAAAAGCGAGTAGATAACAAAGTTTAGATTGTGTATATTTTTATTATATCCACCCAATCGCTATGAGATATCAACACTAAACATGTTTGCGTTAGTCCAAAAAGTTGCATATTATCCCACCTTGCAACTAGCAAAGAAACCATCTAAGATAAATTTGCCTTCCGAACACCTAATCTGCAATTAAGGACTACCTTTACAGAGTTGTGCAGAAAAGCAAACACTAATGCTAAATACACCATTAACCCTGTAGCAAGTCACAGAGGCAACACAACCCCATTTAACCACTGTTTTACTCCATTTTGTTCAAACAAAAAACTTATGAAACCTAAGGCAAGCATATGTTTCTGAAGGACTGGTTAAGATAGTAGTCAGGCATCATCATATATATTAGACAATCTAACAGCAATGCTCAGTCTGAGTATGTCTATCAGTCTATATATATATAATCTATTTCACAATTTGCCGCTTCCACAAGTGTTATGAATGGAAGAAACCTAAAAGAATGTTAAGTGACATACTTCTACAGATGTTATGCATGGATGAAACAATCAAGATGTGTATAGTGTTCAGCCCTCGGCAGTTGCATCCTTTGTACTTGCTGATAGAGCAACAGTCTTGCATTCACAGAAGTTTATAAAAAAAAAACTCTTTTCCTGTTATAACATCAAGCACCAGCATAGAGTGAATCCATGTAAAGTGAAAGAGTATGATGTCCAAGTAACAGCTAACTTTATTTTCACTCACCTAAGATATAGAGCTTGTCATAAAACAAAGATTTGCTGTTCGATAATTATACTATCTACGACAAATATAAACACCCAAAATTAGCATACACATGTATAGTTTGAGAGTAAAGAAAGATGTGATCATACTATCATAGGTCTTTTTGCTTCACTATTATGTGATCGGACCAGAAAATGGAGAGTGAAAATGAGTGGTGTGAGCTAATAACAACTAAAAGATTTCCACTGCAGCACCAATATTATACACAAATATATACATATATATGTGTGTACATAAACTACTCATTCAACAAATGCAGAACTTGCACGTTTTTTTTTATTGCTTATAACCATGTGCCCTTGTACACATCAGGAGAGTATATATGTATTTAGTAGAATAGACAATGGAAAATGGCTTAGACAATCAGATATAGACAAGAACTCCACTTAATGCTGATAACAATGAAATATGGTGCATCTCCTTATAAGCACAAACACGTGCTATCCTTGAAAAGCTTATTGGTCTCTTAGAATGTAGGTATAAGCATGCTTAACTAAAATAACCCATTTGTTATGCTTATAAAAAAAGAAAAAAAATCCCAGTAAGGACTATACAGATGTTTAACTTTTGCTTATTTTTCCAGCATCTAATCAAGTTAAGATACCTCTACAGGAGTTGTCCCATAAAATAAAGAGTAAAGAACAATGATATGCAGAGAATTGACTCCATACCAAGGAAGCACAACACAATTTAACCAACCTGTCAATCTTCCATATGTTTCAAATATTGTAATTGTGAAAGCCAAGGACATCTAATGTTTCTAGATGACTGGATAAAATTACTTAACCTGCATTACTAAGAGATTCATATTGCCATGGTTTGGTCATCTCAGACATGGACCATAAGTATTCGAGTATCCAACTTTTAACATTCGATATGTAAAAGACCATTTAGCATAAACACTTAATCTGATTCATCTCTAGATAGTCTAATTGATCCCTTTTCACCTAATATGCAACTTTTATTAGTAAGAACTGATATTAATTAAAACTATTGACTAACGAAAAGAGGGAAGACACCGAGTTTAGATAGAACATTGAACTAATATTTGCAAAATAATTCTAACAAATTTTACCAATCTATGCAATTCATGTAACAAACACTATATTCGAAGGTCAAAAGACCAAGGTAACCACAAGCATTAATCTTTAAATTAAATCAATGATATACCAATGTCGGAAAAACTAATTTGCATCTCTTCTCTTGGTATAACTATTCATTGGATAGACCAACCATCTTCTTCCTCATCGTCACTATCCGAAAAATAATCATCTTCATCATCATAATCATCTTCCCCTTGAGAAAACACCGAAACCTTGGACTGATTCCTTTTCTTCACTAACTCATCCAAAACACTCTCTATCCGCAAACCATTCTCATCGAAACTCGAAACAAACACGCCCTCCTCCTCCTCATTGTCAACAAACTCGCTACTTCTACGTCTAAGCACCAAATCCTCTTCCTTAACCTCCCCATTCTCAACCTTTCTCCACTCGACCCACAAATCCGCGTGCCTTCCCAACGCTCTATCCCAATCACCAACAACAACCGTCCCTAAATTCGCCTCTCTCGCCCGTCTCAACATTTCACTAAAATCCGAATCATCCGAAACCAAAACTAACCAATCAACCCCACAACTCATGGAATGCATCATTTGTTTCTTCAATGCCCAATCCGCCGCTTGAGGCTTATCCTCAACTGTCTTAACAAACACCCCGGCCCGTCTCAACTCACCCGCTAACCCGTACCCGGTTTTCGGAACAATTAAACTTCTAGCAGCTTCCATATACTTATGATTTCCACTAATAAACTTCTCCTTAAAACGCTGTCGTTTCTTACCTTTCAATGACTTCATTCTATTCAACTTCTTTTCCCTTTCTTTCACATGCAAGTTTTTAAAATGTTTTTTCAAATCCAAATTAGTTTTCAGCTTCCGACCACACACACTACACACATACGTTCCTGTCGGGGGAGCAGCAACACCTTGTTTTTCAAGGATGTCCTGACGGCGCTGCTGGCGGCGCTGGTCGCGTACCCAGTCAGGGAGATGGATGAAAGCGTGGCGGTTGGCGTAAGCGGAAACATCGGAGATTTCGCCGAAATGGGTGGCTAAGGATTTTAAAGCGATGGCGGCGTTGTAAGGTGGGCCACGTGGCGGCTTATTGTCCAGGTCCCATAAGATGACGACTTTTTTGGGCTTGGAAATGAAGGTACCGGATTTGGTTTGGATCATGTCGATGTCGGATGTGGATGCGGGTTCGGGTTGGGGGTGGTGAGTGGATTGCGGTGGGGGAATTGCGCGGTGGCATTGGCGGAGAGTGGTGGCCGGAGTGATTTTGATGGGGTGGAGAGAGGGGGAAGGGGGTGTAAGAAAAGAGAGTGTTTGGATGGATTTGCAGAGCAAGTTCATTTGGGTTTGATGGAGGGATAAGAATTTGAGACCGATAGAAATTACGTAGTCAGTTTGGTGCAAAAGACTCGCTTGCGCAAAGTCAACACTCAACACGAGTATTATCCCTCCTGAGTTGGTTCATGGTCTGTTTTTTACTTTTATTTTTGATTTGATATTTTACAAAGAGTATAAAAATAAGAACTGTGAAAATTGTATAAAAAATTATGTTGGATACATCCTCTTCTTGGATACAGAAATAAACTACTAGTATTTAGACTCTTGGATACATCCTCAAGCATTTAACCCCACTTTAATTCAAGTAGAAAAGTTAATTAATTCAATAACTATCATATTTTCTATACTTATAAGAAGATATATCCTCTTATAATTGAAGTGGTTAAATCAAGTTTACTAGGATAAAATAAAAAATGAAAAACCTTTTTACTTATGGTTTGAATTTCTTTTTGAATTATTATATTTTCAGAATAAACCATAACTAAAATTGTCAAAAAACAGAATAATAGTGACCAGGGCTTGTAATGACTTATATTTAGGGCTAGTTTTTATGACTTGTTGATCCACATGCTCTATGATACTTTATGACGTATCATTTTGACCCATAAGGGCAACATGATCAATGGGTGTCGATAATAACAACTTCTATGACTTTTTATGATTTGCTCATTAATCATCATAATATGTTAACACATATGATTATCTATGTTGAAAAATTACTTATATTATTTAATTAAGTTCATACAACCTAAACTTAAATAGTTCAATACATAGAATTAGATCAAGATAAGTTTAACATATTTTTATTAGTTTAAATTATTATTTTTTTTCTTTTAATAAAGAAGAAGATGATAGTGTTAAATTGTAATCGGACAAACGAGTAATTAGGAAAGACCTATTAGGCATGTGCACAGGTCAAAATCTGTCCCGACCCATGTAAACCCGTGACCCGGCAAAGCATCAATACCGACCTCGTGACCTGGCACGTTACCTCTTCAGACGGGTTCAACTCGGTTCGGGGTTTAAGGGGTTGTTCTCACTTGTCAAAAACCGACCCACCCAGTCTGAAACCCGGTGGACTAACAAAATCAAACCCATGACCCAATCCATTACCTTATCGGACAGGTCGGTTCGGGTCGTATTCGGCGCGGATCTAGGCCGGATCGCAGGTTTTTCGGATGATCCCTATTGCCCACTCATCTATGAACGTATCCTGTTTACCTGTAAAACCCCTCTCTATCTATCTATCACGTTAATGCTCACCTATATATCTCTTCTTCTACTTTTAACCTCCACCGCCAAATAAATCCATCAATCATATCAATCTCATATCATCATCATCATCATAATAATAATCTGTATCTGTTAATAATCGAAAGAAAGAAAGAAAGAAATAGAGTAGGAAGAAGAAGATGCGAGGAGAAAGATGTGGAAGCAGATCAGAGAAAGAGAAACAGGAAAAACATCCACAAAATCCTTCATTAATCGTATCCGTTCCTTCCGTTCTTCTTCTCTCCTTCTTTCCAATCATAAAGATTTCCTCTCTCCTCACCGCGGCTCCATTAATTCCCTCCAGGTACCTTTTTTTTTCTTTCTCTCTCTCTCTCTATATCTATCTCTATATCTATCTGTTCTATAACTAGAAAATTACAACACAATATAACTGCATCACCTCAACTTAAGCAATAAGCGCATCATCGAAATGTATCCACTTATAGTCCGAAATCTAATCAGAGCTTAAATTACATCTTAATATTAAGTTTTTATTAGGTAAAATCATGTATTTGCAGCTAATTGTAAATTCTCTATTGAATAGTAATATTGTAAAGATAGTCGGATTAGGGGAATCCATTGAGATATTACCATTTGGTAGATGTGTATGCATTAACCAACAACGGTCAGACTAGTGTTAAAATCAGTAGCATACTAGGCTTTTAGGAAAAAAGTTAGGTTCTTATGCTTCGTTTTTAACTGTATTTGCTGTGATTCGGTTCCAAGTCGTGGCATTTTTTGTTTATATAGAATTGAAAGACATAGTTGAACAAATGAATACCGTTTCTTCTATAGCTTTTGTTTAATGTTTGGTTAAAAGAGCAAATTTACCTTGTAAACTATACTAACGGACCATATTTGCTTTTAGCTTTTTGAAAGGCTCTTATTTGTCACCAAACAAAGTTGTAAGGGTACATTGGCTACCCAAAACATATGATTGGAGTTATTTTGTCACTCGATAGCATAAAAGACTTCATATTTGCTGCCAAAGGCAAAACTGGTTAAAAGTATTTCAAACCTGTCATTATAATCTTCTAATGGGTAGTTGTTGATGTTAAATCGCAAATGGACAAAACCTATGATATTAAAGGAAATTTCAATTTTTTTTCCTTCAAAGATGCGTGGCAAATTCCCTTTGATAGCAACTTCACCCGTTTAGTGTTTTTTTTTCTTTATGTGGCAAATCTGGGCCTTTAAAATAGCGGTGATGAATTTGCTCTTTTAACCTTAATGTTTAAATTAACCATTTAAGAGACAAAATGTTGAATATATATATTATATGCAATGATACATCTATCCTCATCTTATTCTTCTTCTTCATGGATACGTATATGAAGCACTGCTTGGGCTTTTATAGCAACATAGTTGATCCTAGTGCTTGCATATGATTAGATTATCCTTTAAGCTATGTTATTATATTGGATTATTGTGGTGGTCAGTATGTTTGATCATTAAATCAGGTTGATTTGACAGAGGGGAGGTATTTGATATCTGGAGCATCAGATGCATCACTTGCTGTTTACGATATTCAACGAGCAACAGAGTACGAGGGAGGTGGTCTGATTGCTAAGCATAAGCCTATACTACTTGTGGATAAGCAACACCAAAACGGGCATAAATATGCCATATCCACAGCCATATGGTATCCGGTCGATACAGGTCTTTTTGTCACAGGTTCATATGATCATCACATCAACGTTTGGGATACCAATACCACACAGGTATAAATATGATCCTTTTATAATTTGCTAATCTTTGCTGTCAATAATTATTGGTGTTTTGAATTGAATTTTTCTGTTTTGGTGTTTGTTCTGAGTAGGTGGTGATGGATTTTAAAATGCCTGGAAAGGTTTACAGGACAGCCATGTCCTCATTAGCCACATCGCACATGCTTATTGCTGCTGCAACTGAGGATGTTCAGGTTCGTCTTTGTGATATGGCTTCAGGTGCATTTGCTCACACATTATCGGGTCATCGTGGTATGCTGATGTTATGGCAAACATTTAATCCTTCTGTCAAAGGTTAGACACACGGAACTGAAAAGCTCACGTCTTGGATGTTTTGTAAATGACAGATGGTGTAATGGCAGTGGAGTGGTCTACTTCTAGCGAGTGGGTTCTGATGACTGGGGGTTGTGACGGAGCAGTACGTCTTTGGGACATTAGACGTGCAGGATGCTTTTCCGTTTTAGATCAATCTAACTCTCAGCTTGGAAGACGCCCACCTCTACTTGACAAATCCACTATTAAGGTTGTGGTCATTCATCCGCACCTCTTACAATATAAGTATATCACTGTACATGTTTAATGATAATAGAGTCTTATACATGATATATGTTATTCTTCAGGTTTCAACATCTAAGTCCTCTACAAGAGCACCACATAAAAAGGTGGCTTCTGGGAGTGGCTCAAAGCACTCTGGTAGTAGTAAAGTTCTTAAACATGCGAAAGGATCTGCTAAACAGAGACTCCATCCTGGGCTGTTGTCTGGTCAGGATCGTGCTACAGCTCATTATGGTGCAGTTATAGGACTGAAAGCGACCGAAGACGGCATGTATCTTTTAAGTGCAGGTTGAAGCTGACTTGCAAAATGATAAATATTTTCAATCAAATAGGTTTATTTGCTGAATAATATGCATGTCTTAATTGTTTCTTGTTTTGAATATATGGCTTTTTAGGATCTGATTCAAGATTAAGGTTGTGGGACATACAGTCTGGGTGCAATACACTTGTGCACTATGAGATAGTGCGACTGCAAAGTAGCAAGCCGGTGCAGTTGGCCGTGACTCAGGATTCATCCACCGTCTTTCTTCCATGCATGACATCTATAAAAGTACGCCGCTTGATACTCTTTCAGGTTTCTTGAAGAGTGAGCAAGAAAGTTAAAGTAATATCTTTAGTTCTTTACACGTGTCTTGTTCTTTTTGCAGGCATTTGATGTGTGGTCAGGGAAAACTAACATGACTCTTCAAGGGCACTATGAGCATGTAAATTGCTGTTGGTATAGCACTCATGATCAGGTATGCTTGCTTTTCTCTATGTGATTATCGTATACACGCTTATGCTTAGATTTTCATATTTGGTACGAGTAATATGCAAGCGAAGTAATTCTACATTTCTACCTGACTTTCAGTTAAGTATTGTTCTCACACAGAAATGACTGTGCCGACAATTAGAGCACGAAGTTTTTCAAGTAAACTGATAAAAGAAGTTGATTAAGCTAATATACCAGAAAGAACAAATTTTCAGTTAATTGCTAGTCTCATGAATTAGCGAACATAAAGTTGCTGACGCTTTAGTTAAATTTAGAGCAATCCTTCTAATTTCACATAATTAGTGTGATTGTCTATTTAAGTTTTTGCTTATGAAATGTTTCAGTTGGAACCAATTGTACTTCATAGTTCATATGTGCCCCTCTATTATTTTTATCCGTATATCTGCTCCATCATCCCTTCATAAGTTGAAGTATATCTTTTAGTACTGGAAAAAGAAACGCCAAGTAGTTTGGTTTTTTGTAAAAACTTATCGTGCCTGGTATCGTCACAGGAACTATACACTGGTGGTAATGACAGACAAATCCTTGTCTGGTCTCCTCCCAAATTGATTTCTGAAGAGGAATGTGATAGAAGAACAGGGCCGCCTCTCGTAGCCGACGAGGATAACTGGAGTGACTGAAATTTTCTATTTTTATACAGATATTTTATTCTCACTTTCATGGTTGATTATGTTGGTTAATCTGTATATAACCTATAGTTCTTTATGTTGATGGTGTTGTTTGTTGATGTATTAGAGTAATTTTGGGTATTTTGGAAATTATAAAAGGGCTGCCTTGTGCACCAACACTTGGCTTCGGGTGAGCCCTCCTCTTACATATTTGTTTTGTAGATCGCATATAGTATTACTCGTATTTTGAAATGGCACCAAGTATGTTTCAAGATGCTGGTTAATTTCATTTGGGCCTTCAATTGTCTTATTGGAATAGAAGTTATTAGCATTGTAATAAATGTGAACAGATTCATTGTTGTATTTATCTTATGCCTGGTTGGTTCTCTCCTTAAACCTAAAAATAGAAACTCCTTGGTGTCATCTAGGACTAATAAGTTGCTGAAAGTCTTGCGATTTCTTGGAGATCCTTGGACGTTGTTTGGATTATTTTGAATATATGCCTCATACCTGTTTCTGTTTCTCTCAACTTTATATTTGTGTCTTGACATTTATTCAGATGAAGTCATAAGTTTACAAAAAGTCACAAGTACAGTATTATTTAGCTGTGAGATAGCTGGACGCGTTATAGAGCATGACTTGCCACCAAAGTCTAGGATCTATTTTGGATGAGCTCCAAGGGTTGAACACTTGAACGCATGCAACGACTTTTTGTTTGCGTTCAGG
The DNA here is from genome assembly GCA_034093135.1 of Erigeron breviscapus. Taxonomy (NCBI): domain Eukaryota; kingdom Viridiplantae; phylum Streptophyta; class Magnoliopsida; order Asterales; family Asteraceae; genus Erigeron; species Erigeron breviscapus. Next base: position 2,253,523 of record CM067168.1, read on the forward strand.
CTGGCTTTCTGGTTGATAGTTGAGGTGGAATAGGAACCTTATTGTCTTTAACTGATTCACTTGTATATGAAAGCGCTTGGTAATTAATTTCATACATACAGATAATTCATATTTTACCTCAAATGTCATATTGTTGGATTAGATTTCTACATAAGGCCCTAATTTGATTTTTGATTACTTGGTCATCTTTTTCTTACAAACATGTAACGAAAATCAAAACATGTCTATAACAACCGCTTTATCTTTTCAATCTCTTCCTTAAGGTTTTCACAGGGGCTCCTATTTTCACCTTTTTTTCATAAAAATTCACCCCTCAAGGTATAATAATTTTAGTTTATTGCTCGGTAAGATAGAGTGTATTTGGGACACCTAACTCGTGTAAGATTTTTTTAAGATCCTGTTGACATTGATTGATTGATAGAATATATTGCACTAAGAATAAGATTTGTGACAGTTGTGATAATTAGTTTTTGGCATGGCTGGCTGGCTTTGTCATCATCACATGGATGAATATAAGGTTTTCCTAACTTATTAGATTTGATGATGACAATGATTTCAAATGTAATTCGACTAGATTCATGCAAGAAAAAATACTGTTACGCCACATGTAACATATCACATCTTCGATCTTCTTGTCAACGATCAGTTAATGATTATTACATAACTTAAAAGGTGCTTTGGAACCTCAATTTGTATTCTCATAACTCCGATTAGTTAACGCTAAGATTTATACATTTTTAAAACAAGTTGTATATAGTATATTGAGTTGTATTCACAAGAAACCAAGAAATTTGGTGAAACCCAAGGATCTAATCTCAACCATTAGATCAACAACAATCAATGGATGAGATTTAAGCTTACACATGAAAAGGTTATTTCCGGCGAGATCACTGGTATCTCCGGCGATCATCTCCATCTCCGGCGGTCATCTCCGGCGGTCATCTTCATCTCCGACGACTTTTTCGGCGAGAATCAGTTTCGTTTCCGGGTGGATACGGTACGGGCGTTGCCCTCATCCGTTCTAAACTGGTTGTCACGGGACGCATATGGGAATCGTATGGATTTGATGGGCGGCGATCCAAGAGATGGTGGCGGTTTGATACGGTACGGGCTCCGCCCTTGCTGCCGGCGCCGTGGCTGGTGGTCGGAAAAGAAGGAGGAGGTGGTGGTGACGGCGGCTGTCTCGCCGGAGAAGGAGGTAGTAGCAGGCGGCTGTCTCGCCGGAGAAGAGAAGGAGGCGGTGGCTGGCGGTTGTGTCGCCGGAGAAGAAGGAGAGGGGAGAAGAGGATTAATCTCATCCATTGATGAGGATAAATCAAGGGTCAAGATTTGGTCTTTGAATTTCACCAAAAATTAAGGATTCATATGAACAATCCTCATAGTATATAAATAATCATCCAACGAATATCAAGTCAAAAAAAATGAACCCAAGCCCGCCTTTCTTAGAAGAAATGCACGCGTTTAATAAAACGAGTTAATTACAGAAATCGTCCCTGTCGTGGTACTCTACTTGCAGCTTTCGTCCATAACTTTCAAAAATTACAGTTTTGGTCCAATTTTTTCGACTCCATCAACAGTTTTGGTCCTAACCCATAACGTCCGTTTAAAAAGCATCCACGTGTCAAACACGTGATGGGTATTTTCGTCATTTTATTTCCTTTCTCAGATCTTTAATATCAGAGTTCATTCTTATCTTCTTCCCCGTAATAACCCCAGTACCCCACCTAGCCACATTCTTCAAAATGAATACCAGATTAATCATCAACATTAATAACAATAAACCAATAACAATAACAATTACAATAACAATAAGTCAATAACCAGATAATCAAAGTTACTTATCAACAAAATCAATATCAGAGCATCATTATCAAATATCAGAACATCAGATCTATCAAAAAAAATCCCAAAGATTTACTATGTAATTTGATGGATAGGAAAATAATAAAAAAACAAGATGTATGAATACTCGTGATACATGGCCAGCAAAAAAAGAAGTCACCGTTTGATTTCCAATCTCATACTATTCTTCTATCTCAATTTATCTCTTAATGATCTTCACCACCATTTATTAATTGAAAAGGATTAATAATATTACTTAATAACAATTATATTTTACAAACAAAAATCAACCCTTAATTTTTATTACAAAATTTACATATATATACTGTAAAAGAAAAGAAATACACATCACAAAGTATATTTTTTATTTTCTATAAATAATATTAAAAGAAAAAAAGAACCACAACTGGAGTTAACCATTTTTTAATTTCTTGATAGAAAAAATAAATGGATTTGTGAAGAAGAAAAATATAAGAGAGAGTGAGAGAGAACAGATGAGGGAGAAAGAAAATGGGGAAGAAAAAGCCACCAAACCTTCATTTATATATTCCTTCAATCGCAAATCCATAAAACTACACAACCGAAAGCTCAATCATATAAATCTTCGTTCGATTTCTGACCAGATGCTAAACAATCCATCACAATCTATTTTTAGATCCGGCCACCACCCACACCTACTGGTATTCTTTTTCTTCAACCCACTCAGCCACCACCGGATTTGTTACCGACAAAAGAATTTTTGATGGGTGTATGTGTTGACTGAAGATAGAGTGTGTGTGTGTGTGTGTATGGTGTGTATGAGGGGGGGGGGTGGGGGGGGGGGGAGAGTGAGTGGTGATGCTAGATCTGAGCATTTTTATATTACATTTGGTGGGTGTAATGAACATAAATAGATTAATCTACAATGATAGATCTCGGTTGAATCAGAAATATTGATAAATCTGGGTATTAAACGGTATGTAAGTACGTGACAAGTGAAATGACAAAAATACCCATCACGTGTTTGGCACGTGCATACCTTTTAAACGGACGTTATGAGTTAGGACCAAAATTGTTGACGGAGTCAAAAAAATTGGACCAAAACTGTAATTTTTAAAAGTTAGGGACGAAAGCTGCAAGTAGAGTACCACAACATGGACGATTTCTGTAATTAACTCTAATAAAACTCGGCCTCTTCACACGTGTTCAATGTACTTTGATTGGATACGGTTATCCACGTGTCACCCCACACCCTCGCCTTATATCAACCCCCTTCTTACCCCTATCCGTACAACATCTTGTCCCCTAAATACAACATTTTACAATTAATCAAATCATTTCTCATTAGTCATTTCATTCCCAAAAAGTTAAATGGAAATCCAAAAAAATTATTCATACATTAATCAAAATAATAACAATAATAATTTTACTATCAACGAAGATTCGACCGCTTTTAGCGACTGCAATAGCGACAGATCAGGCGAATTCCCGACCATCTCACAAACCACCAGCCGTGATTTACTCATTTCATGCACCAACGAAAATTCCGACGATTTAATCAAACACCTTGTTTCCGTTCTCCAATCGACTTCTATCGATGACCAAAAACAAGCAGCTATGGAGCTACGATTACTCGCTAAAAATAAACCAGAAACACGACTTAAAATATCTCGTGCTGGCGCCATCAAACCACTGATGACGTTAGTTTCGTCATCTGATCTCATTCTTCAAGAACTGGGTGTCACCGCAATCTTAAATCTGTCACTATGTGATGAAAATAAAGAGATTTTAGGAGGGTCGATTAGTTATATTAAAGAGTTAGTAAAAGCGTTAAATGTTGGGACGACTACTACTAAAGAAAACGCGGCATGTGCGTTACTAAGGCTATCTCAATTAGAAGAAAACAAATCGATAATTGGACAATCTGGCGCGATTCCGTTACTATTGAAGCTTTTGGAAAATGGAAGTATTCGAGGGAAGAAAGATGCGGCAACTGCTTTATACTCGTTATGTTCGACGGTTAAAGAGAATAAGATACGTGCGGTTAATGGTGGGATAATGAAGCCGTTGGTTGAGCTTATGGCGGATTTTGGGTCTAATATTGTCACACCCGCCCTATATGGGGTATGACGTACCTGGATTCACAACACAAGATATACTGAACGACACAAAACGTTGTCGTTTTTAAAAATACATTTATACATAACATGATTTACATCGTTTATAATACAAATTGTTTTCAAAACATTTATTCAATATTAAACAGTAGATAGAGAGTCTTTAGCAAATTGACAAGTCTTTACTAAAGTCTGAGGGTAGGTCGTGGTCCCTCATGTAGTATGCAGCGGAAAAATGTCCCATGTATAGAGTATCGTCTAGTTACCTGAGAATACATGCTAAAATACGTCAACATAAAGTTGGTGAGTTCCATAAGTTTTTCATATTGAAATTATAGTTTCTCAAAATACCAGAGTTCAGTGTGATCATTGCCTTACCGCAATGTCAAGTAGTTATGATACAATATAAAGCAAAGAGTATCATAGATTTTTAATAAAAATATAGAGTATGAACCACAAGATTTAAAGTAACCATTTGATCACACAATGGATCAAACATAAGCAAGAGTTGAAACTGTATATACCAAATTCTAAGCTCATGAACCGAAACTAGACAAGTGTGTGTTTATTTGCCTCCGAAGTAGGTACCTTGTTCAGGGTACCCTAAGCTTTCCAAATATATATGCATCCGTATCCAGTTGGTATGACCAACACGGATGGGGGTGCCTACCCCAATAGTACTATTCAATATACCCACGTTTATGTTTCCATAATTAATCGTTCATGATAAAGAGGTCTTTAATTGAACAGAGCAACTTAGAATCAATCATATATACATTTCTGAAAATACTTGTGTTCATCATAACAGTAAAGAGTTTGTATTTTACCCCGAAGGTAAAATAAATAAAGCAGAGTTACAAAATATATATAATATATAAATTTGTAAATATGCATATAAGTATATTACATATAATATAATATATACATAGATATACATATATATATATATATATATATATATATATATATATATATATATATATATATATGTATATGGTGATCATATCTCTCCATATCTCTCTATATATATATATATATATATATATATATATATATATATATATATATATATATATATATATATATATATATATATATATATATATATATATATATATATATATATATATATATATATATATATATATATATATATATATATATATATATATATATATATATATATATATATATATATATATATATATATATATATATATATATATATATATATATATATATATATATATATATATATATATATATATATATATATATATATATATATATATATATATATATATATATATATATATATATATATATATATATATATATATATATATATATATATATATATATATATATATATATATATATATATATATATATATATATATATATATATATATATATATATATATATATATATATATATATATATATATATATATATATATATATATATATATATATATATATATATATATATATATATATATATATATATATATATATATATATATATATATATATATATATATATATATATATATATATATATATATATATATATATATATATATATATATATATATATATATATATATATATATATATATATATATATATATATATATATATATATATATATATATATATATATATATATATATATATATATATATATATATATATATATATATATATATATATATATATATATATATATATATATATATATATATATATATATATATATATATATATATATATATATATATATATATATATATATATATATATATATATATATATATATATATATATATATATATATATATATATATATATATATATATATATATATATATATATATATATATATATATATATATATATATATATATATATATATATATATATATATATATATATATATATATATATATATATATATATATATATATATATATATATATATATATATATATATATATATATATATATATATATATATATATATATATATATATATATATATATATATATATATATATATATATATATATATATATATATATATATATATATATATATATATATATATATATATATATATATATATATATATATATATATATATATATATATATATATATATATATATATATATATATATATATATATATATATATATATATATATATATATATATATATATATATATATATATATATATATATATATATATATATATATATATATATATATATATATATATATATATATATATATATATATATATATATATATATATATATATATATATATATATATATATATATATATATATATATATATATATATATATATATATATATATATATATATATATATATATATATATATATATATATATATATATATATATATATATATATATATATATATATATATATATATATATATATATATATATATATATATATATATATATATATATATATATATATATATATATATATATATATATATATATATATATATATATATATATATATATATATATATATATATATATATATATATATATATATATATATATATATATATATATATATATATATATATATATATATATATATATATATATATATATATATATATATATATATATATATATATATATATATATATATATATATATATATATATATATATATATATATATATATATATATATATATATATATATATATATATATATATATATATATATATATATATATATATATATATATATATATATATATATATATATATATATATATATATATATATATATATATATATATATATATATATATATATATATATATATATATATATATATATATATATATATATATATATATATATATATATATATATATATATATATATATATATATATATATATATATATATATATATATATATATATATATATATATATATATATATATATATATATATATATATATATATATATATATATATATATATATATATATATATATATATATATATATATATATATATATATATATATATATATATATATATATATATATATATATATATATATATATATATATATATATATATATATATATATATATATATATATATATATATATATATATATATATATATATATATATATATATATATATATATATATATATATATATATATATATATATATATATATATATATATATATATATATATATATATATATATATATATATATATATATATATATATATATATATATATATATATATATATATATATATATATATATATATATATATATATATATATATATATATATATATATATATATATATATATATATATATATATATATATATATATATATATATATATATATATATATATATATATATATATATATATATATATATATATATATATATATATATATATATATATATATATATATATATATATATATATATATATATATATATATATATATATATATATATATATATATATATATATATATATATATATATATATATATATATATATATATATATATATATATATATATATATATATATATATATATATATATATATATATATATATATATATATATATATATATATATATATATATATATATATATATATATATATATATATATATATATATATATATATATATATATATATATATATATATATATATATATATATATATATATATATATATATATATATATATATATATATATATATATATATATATATATATATATATATATATATATATATATATATATATATATATATATATATATATATATATATATATATATATATATATATATATATATATATATATATATATATATATATATATATATATATATATATATATATATATATATATATATATATATATATATATATATATATATATATATATATATATATATATATATATATATATATATATATATATATATATATATATATATATATATATATATATATATATATATATATATATATATATATATATATATATATATATATATATATATATATATATATATATATATATATATATATATATATATATATATATATATATATATATATATATATATATATATATATATATATATATATATATATATATATATATCTAAACAAAAGGTAATTTACTTAATTTTCTAATCTTTGTTATTTTTATTATTTTTGTATTTGACCTTCTAATTTTAAGGAAATTAAATTTATTTTTTAATGCTTAAAAACATAATCTAGTAATGTACATTCTTAATTATAAGAAAAGTGACAACAAATGTAATGAGACCTTAATTACATTAATGTACTATAGACTTTTTAAAGCTTATATTGATTATGAAAAGATGATTTTATTTAGAATATCGTGCCTTCGTGCAGTTTAGTTGGGAGTTTCTCCTCCTAGGTATTGAGGGTGAGGGGCTCTCTAGCGCGGATCCGGTTAAGACAACGTAAGCTAGATCCCCTGTTGCGAGCAAATGATCCACACCTTTCAAAAAAATAATAATAATAATAATAATAATAATAATAATAATAATAATAATTAAGTCAGTAATATTTTTGGGTATACATATATATCTTTTGAAATGATTGATGGCTGCTTACTTTAGATGAAGTATTCATTTTTCCAAAGTTGATAGGAAAATTATGGTTTGTTGATTAAAAGTAGAATGCTTTTCTAACTTAAAAAGAGACCTAATAAAAGGCTAAAATATAAAGTATTGGAAAGGTGAAAACAACCCGCCAATATCTTGTTGGGTTAAGTGAAGAAATTAAACAATTTTTTATTTTATCTTTCTAGGGTTGGGAAGAAAAAAAAAAAGGTTTGGGGTGACATGCATGGATTTGTCGTTTTACGAAATATGATATGATTGGTTAATAATAATGAGGTTTGGATGGATGGACAGGCGGAGACGCTGATCGAGCTCCTACGGAGACCAAGATCCGGCAACACCGGTCACAGCCAGGGTATGTCAGCTTAGCAGCATGTTCCCACTTCACACCATCAAATTAAATTATACTCGTATGTAATTGAATAACAAATTAAACCATACTTATCAAGCAAGTGCAAATATATAAAATATATATTATGGGGGTGAGTTATTTTGAGAACCACTAAAAAAAAAGAACGCGAGAACCAATCTCAGCCTTCTATTCATCAAGATCAGGAAGGACATGATTGTCATTATGAAAAACTTGTCCAACTCTCTCTCTTTCTCTCTCCTCTTATTAAATTAAAAAATATCTAATTCATTAAAAAACTTTTATCTCACAAACCGTACATCGTTAGACGGAAAAAAAAACATGGGTAGTCTTGAAATTTCGTCCTCTTTCATTAGAGATGCAATGCAATTCGGTATACTTTTGAAGACTTTTTAAATTTCGTTTTTTTTTCCATCACGTTCATCCTACACATGTGTAGGACAAGTAGAAACCACTAAAAGGTTCATCCTACACATGTGTAGGACAAGTGGAAACCACTAAAAGGTTCATCCTACACATGTGTAGGACAAGTAGAAACCACTAAAAGGTTCATCCTACACATGTGTAGGACAAGTGAAAACCACAAAAAGGTTCATTTACTATTTTGTCCTCTTTCATTAGAGTGGTCATCATAAATACTTTCGACGACTTTTTAATTCAGATGGCGGATGGATACGGTACGGGCGGTAGCCCTTAGTCGAACGGGCGTTGCCCGTTCAGGGGGGCTTCGCCCTTCTCGGTAGGCTACCTCGAGGCATTTATAAAGGGGTTGGAAGCCGGACGCATTTGGGAATGGTTTGGATTTGATGGGCGGCGATCCATGAGATGGTGGTGGTTGGATACGGTACGGGCGGTAGCCCTTAGTCGAACGGGCGTTGCCCGTTCAGGGCTTCGCCCTTCTCGGTAGGCTACCTCGAGGCATTTATAAAGGGGTTGGAAGCCGGACGCATTTGGGAATGGTTTGGATTTGATGGGCGGCGATCCATGAGATGGTGGTGGTTGGATACGGTACGGGCAAAGCCCTTAGCCGTACGGGCTCCGCCCGTGTAGGACAAGTGGAAACCACTAAAAGGTTCATCCTACACATGTGTAGGACAAGTGGAAACCACTAAAAGGTTCATCCTACACATGTGTAGTACATGTCCTACACATGTGTAGGACATCAAAGAATAATAACTTACACATGTGTAAGATGAACGTGATGAAGAAAAAAAACAAAATTTAAAAAGTCGTCAAAAGTATGTCGAATTGCATCTCTAATGAAAGAGGACGAAATTTTAAGACTACCCATGCTTTTCTTTTCGTCTAACGATTTACGGTTTGTGAGATAAAAGTTTTTTAGTGAATTAGATAGAATTCTATTAAAGTAAGAGAGAGAAAAAAAAAAGAGCTGACAAAAATACCCCTCTAGTGTTGAGAGGGGTTTTTTATTTTTAATCTGGTTCATCCATTTTTTTTGATCCAAAGGTGTAAAGAAGTTATTGAGTTCTTTTTTTTAAGAGTTCTCAAATAACCCATCCTCTATTATGGGAAAACAAATTGTATATGTCCAAGGTTACTTCCTTCAATCCTTCATATAGATTCATTAGTAGAATGAATGGGGTGTATGTTTTTTAATAACTTTATTCCTAGTTGTTTCATTTTTGGGGCTTATTGCTTATATATACCAAAATTGTTCGAATCAAAGGTTGTTTATAAATTTTTTGCCTTAGTTGGAATATGTTTTGTGGTGAGAACATTGACGTAGGTAATGACATTAAAGGCTATCATTTTTGTATGTTTATGAGGAAATTTTATGATTAATGACTTAATTATTTATTTTTAAGTAAAAAGTTTTTGTGTAAATTATAAATATGTTATTGTTGTGAATAAAAAATATATATGTAAATTTTTGTGTTGTTCAATGGCTTAATTTGTTCATTCATGAAACATGTAAAACTTTATGTTTCAGAATATATTTAGCTTTTATTTCATTTTGAGATGAGTTATCTTCATAATCTAACGAGTGTACTGTAGCTTTCTCTTTCTCTACTTCAATTCCTTAAAAAAAGTAAATAAACATGGAGAATAGATATTTTACAAAGCCTCATTCTCCCCTTTTTCTAGTGTGAATGATATATATCTATAACAAATATATCAAGCTCTCATAACACAACACAATCTATAACTCTAGATAAATTTTCTTTTCTTCATCAGCCTTCTGATTGCTTTCATCCACAACTAAGGTAATCTTTTACTTCTTTTTTCTCTTTTTTTATTGTGATCTGAAATCTCAAACCCTAGATAAAAAATTAAAAACCTAATTAATATATTTTTTTCAATATTATTTTTCAAGGCATATTTTATATTTTCTTGTGTAAGTTTGATGTTCAGATTGCTAGCTTATATGTGGTGGTTTATATAATTAGTATTATTTTTATATGTTTAATGATTTTCATATCTATTGTATTTATTTGTCAGATTATCTAGTCTAGTAGCATATTCCTGTTATTACATATATATACATACATATATATATATATATATATATCTTATTTAAACTTGAATAATCTCTAGATGACAAGAATGCCGTTGTCTCAACGGAAAGTCCAAACTAGACACTCTGTTATGATGGCTGCATTAGGAACATCTCAAGTTATGTATTTTGTGGCTCGTTGGTTTCTTCTGTGTGCTCATGCCATGAATCACATAATAGAGTCAAGAACATTGTGTGAGAGGTACTTTGTTAGTTATTACGGTAGAGATAAACATATGAGAAAGATGGTATATCAAAGCGATACAACGAGTATCACAAATATAAGAATGAATATTTACGCCTTTAGAAAGCTTTGTGGAATTCTTGAAAGTAGAGGGGGATTAAGTAATAGTAAAAACATAAAAGTGGATGAACAAGTTGCTATGTTCTTACACACACTTGCGCATAATGGAAAAAATAGGATTATTATCAATAGGTTCGAAAGGTCCGGTGAAACTATAAGTCGATATTTCCAGATTGTCTTAAATGCGGTTTCTCGACTACATAAAGAGTTTTACAGAACGCCAGTTCCAGTACCAAACGATGAACTAGATGAAAGGTGGAAATGGTTTAAGGTTAGTTAACTATAATCACATTTTTAATAACAACATTGAGTTATTTACGTACTAATATATATTATTTATATGTGAAGGGCTGCCTAGGAGCATTAGATGGAACATATATAAAAGTTAAGGTACCTGCTGCCGATAGAAAACCTTATCGAACACGAAAGGGTGAAATATGTACTAATGTACTTGGTGTTTGTACAAGAGACCTTCTGTTTACATACGTCTTGGCGTGATGGGAGGGTCCTGCAGCGGATAGTCGAGTGCTTCGAGATGCTATTAGTAGACCAAACGGTCTTAAAATCACTGAAGGAACCTACTACCTTTGTGATGCCGGTTATATGAATGGAAATGGTTTTTTAAGTCCTTATAGGGGCCAAAGATATCATCTTAATGATTGGAATCGTCCACCTACTATAGCGAAAGAATTATATAATATGCGACACGCGTCGGCAAGAAATGTAATCGAAAGATGTTTTGGGCTGATTAAGAATAGATGGAAAATTTCAAGTGATTGTCATTTCCACCCGTTAGGCTCTATGCCACGAATAATCATCGCTATGATCTCCTGTGTGTTAATAATAGAAATTTATTAATTTCTTGTAGTACCACAAAACTGCTGCTTATTTTCGAGGCAAGCCCTTACCATTCTATGAGAAACTTTGTAGCATCTTTGGCAAAGATAGAGCTACGGGATCTCGTGCTGAGGATCTTGGAGATGAAAATATTGTAGAAGAGACACAAGAGACTCCCACTGCAGTTGATTTGAAAGCTCCCATGTCTGGTGGAGATCCAAGTAGCACTGGTGGTAAGCGAAAAAGAAGCAAAAGTGACGACTTTGGTGAAACTCTTAAGGAATGTTCGAGTAACTTGACAGAAAGAATGGAACACTCTTTAGGTATGTTGGGTGACAAACTTGTTGCTAGTGCTGATCAAGCTAATCTAGATATTGCTAATGATATATTGGACGATGTTATTACGGAGATACAAAACTTGCAAGGCATTACTACACATCAACGTCTTAGGGGGATGCATGTCATCGGTCGTAATGCAAGTAAAGCTCGTATATTTCTTAGGTCTTCTGAAGGAGATAGAATTACCTATATTCAAATGCTCGGGGATGGGCCTCTTGACTAGGTTCATGTGTTATGGATGCTTCTTTTGAACTTGCTATTTTGAACTTAACGGGTTTTATTTCTCAAGTAACTATATATTTTTTTGCTATATATAATGTATAGTTGTAAGTAATATAAGTAATGTAGGGATGTTTATGTTATCTAGATGTGCTTTCGTACTATATGATAATGTATTTTGTGGTTGACCAAGCATCATCAAATGGAACAATGTTGGTATTAGGTCGTTTTTTTTTGCTGTAGAATAGTTGCTTGGCTCCATATAACTCATTTCTTACTTGTGCTTGATGTTCTTAATTTTCTAAAGCAGGGAGTTTTTTTGTTGGTTTATTGCTTGTTTTGTTGGTCACATTTTGGTTACTTGTGTTAATGTTTTGTTGGTCTGTGCACTAATATATGAGTGAAGTTGTGTATAGGTTTATCTTGTTATATGGTATTCCGTCTTTTTCTTTTATTTTTTTCCCTTTTTTTTGGTCGGACATTTATCAAAAAATTGAAATATTGAGTTGTCGTACCATACTATCATGTATAATGGGTATTTTGAGATAGTAAAAGTGTTAAGTTTATACAAAATAAAAAGTTTTTTAAAAAAAAAACCCATTCACTTGACATAACAAACAAAAGAATCATTCTTTGTCATATTTCTCAAGTTCGATTCTCTGCTCACACCAAACAAGATAATGAATTACACATTTCCATGTTGATTCACATTCTCTCCTTTTCCATTCTCTATTACATTTCCATTCTCTATAAGTCCCTCCTACCAAACAGCACCTAAAGTTAGTATATTAGTTTGAATATTTAGATAATCTGATAAACTGATTATCATATTCAATAGGGAAAAATCCATAAAAAGGTAATCTTTTTACACAAAATTTCTAATAAGAGAAATCTATTTAGTTATCGTTTATTAAAAGGATCTCATTTCGAAAATATTCTCAATAAAGGTAACAACGTTAGATTTTAACGCCAACCCTTCGTTAAATGCCATGTGGACATGCCACGTCATTAGAAGTTGCTGTAAGTGCCAACTCAATAGATGGTACTACCTGAAGACACCTCTATGTCGATGGTGGGGTTACTTTGCAATATAAACACTGAACTGGAGACGACCAGTTGCAGTGAGTGTATACCAAGTTCTTGGATAGATTACTTATTAAAGTGACAATAAGTAAAAGATAATGCAATAATAGAAAGTACTTGTAAAGTAAATTGGTGAGACAATATGTATTTTTCAAGTGTAATTTATTTATTAACTTTAAATAAATTACAAGGTTCTTGCGGAACCAAGATAATACAAAGTATGTAAATATCCTAACAACCTATGAAATACAATTGATCTATACTTGGAAATTCTCTAAACAATCGAAACACTTAAAGTTGTGAAATGTTCCTTTTTGCGATTGAGAGAATATTGCACAAGTTCACCAAGAATATTGCAGGTATGCAAAGTTATTTTCTTGTTGTGCAAAGACCTCTATTTATAGGCAAAGTTGACATTGGGATGTCAACTTTGGCCGTACAAATATGGTTGAGAGCATTTAAGGAATATCATTTAATTCCTTAAAATGCTGTGTAAAGTTACAGAATAAAGTAACTTTTCTCAACCTGCTTTATGTACCTTTTGTACTTTATACATAGATAAATCCTTTTATCCGTGTAATAGCACATAAAGCATAAAGGTCTTTTCCTCGTAATCAGTGTAAAGCTTTGTAAGTACTTTACACTGATGTTCTCCAGTTTGTATCTGAGTAGAATGTCAACTGGGTTTCGCTGCCATTGTCATTCTTTATCTTCCACTTGTTGTCTTCGACTTCAACTGGAATGATTCTTCATCTGGTCAGATCTCGACTGGAGGAAGTCTTCAGTTGCGTTAACTGTACGTTGCAACTGGACTTCAATATATTTCTGGACAAATCTTCGTAGTCTCCAGATGCAACTGGAGACTGGCCAGTTACAGTAAAACTGGTCCTAACAAATTCCCCCTATTTGTCCTGAAATATTGCCAAGTCTTTTTCAGTTATTGTATCTATACATGTATGAACTAGAAAGACTTGTTCGATTAAATCTATCTAAGTTTTCCAAGGCATTTTTATAGATCAATAAATGCCTTGGGTTTTTCTTTTGAGTTTGTTAGATTTAATCTATTATCTACCTTGTGGTTACAAACTGGTAACTTCATTTATACAAGGAAATGAAATTTACAAAGTTACAGAATAAAGTAACTTTTCTCAACCTGCTTTATGTACCTTTTGTACTTTATACATAGATAAATCCTTTTATCCGTGTAATAGCACATAAAGCATAAAGGTCTTTTCCTCGTAATCAGTGTAAAGCTTTGTAAGTACTTTACACTGATGTTCTCCAGTTTGTATCTGAGTAGAATGTCAACTGGGTTTCGCTGCCATTGTCATTCTTTATCTTCCACTTGTTGTCTTCGACTTCAACTGGAATGATTCTTCATCTGGTCAGATCTCGACTGGAGGAAGTCTTCAGTTGCGTTAACTGTACGTTGCAACTGACTTCAACATGAAAGAACTTGGTGCCTGGCTTGATTGTTACAAAAACACCATTAATTGCCCCATTGTGCTTTCTGGTTGCCATGATATGGGAATAATAGTTTCTGGCTTCAGATTCATTTGAAATTTTAATAGTCCCAGCTCCAGCAGCCTGCACAGCAACCTTGATGTCATCATTTGAGACTTCGCCAGTTGGTTCAATGAAGGTTCTTAGATCAGCATCTCTGGGCAGTGGTTTTCTTGGTTGAGGGTTCCTTCTTGGTGGATTCAAGACCCTTTTCACAACCTTTTTGACATTTTCAATTCTTTTAAGAATCCCACTGGCCCGATTCTTTTTAGCCTTCTCCACTGATATGTTCAGATTTCTAGCATCATGTTCAGCTTCATCAT
The DNA here is from genome assembly GCA_034093135.1 of Erigeron breviscapus. Classification (NCBI taxonomy): domain Eukaryota; kingdom Viridiplantae; phylum Streptophyta; class Magnoliopsida; order Asterales; family Asteraceae; genus Erigeron; species Erigeron breviscapus. The sequence goes on from CM067168.1 coordinate 2,269,674, forward strand.
CAGGATAGTGTCTGTCCAGTTCAATATCAAGCATTTCTTTTAACATGCCCACTATCCTTGCATCATTTTTCACTTTGGCATATTCCTCCTTTGTGATTCCCAAAAGGAGAGCATCACTTACATCAAGCAATTTTATCTTTGCAAGATGTTCTCTGGCTTCAGCTTGGTTTACTTGTTTCATTTTCTTTCTTTCTTTCTGAAACTGGAGCAAGCCTATCAACATTGCCAGTTTCTAACATTGGTTCATCAGTGGCCGGCTGGGCAGATTCATCAGATGCTTTCCCTTTGCCCTTATCAATGTAACACCCGTCATTTTAAAAATATGGGTTTTCAAAAACTTTCACCTAACGGTGTCAAATTGCGGAAGAAAAGACTTCAAAAGTCAAAACCGATAAAAACTGTTCGGTTTCTACGTTTAGTTGGTGTTACATGCAATACCATCAAATAGTTTAAAATGAAAACCCAACGGTTGCCCAACACAAAACAACCGTTCAACAATACTGCATAAATTCGACATCAAGTACGAAATGTAAATAAATGTCTAAAGAGTCAATCGTCTATGGGTAGCTAAGTTCTCCTGCATGCATCTACCCAACTCTCACTCTTCCTGCATCAACTAGTCCTTCAAGCTAAACCTAAGGGAACAACCACATTTAAGAAACAAGTGTTAGCTAACGAATTAGCTAAGTAAGATAACACTATGTTATTAAAACATTTGTCCAATTAAAACAATCTTCATTATTAGACAAGTTTATTTAGGCACAACACACTTCACACGTTCACACATAACTGCATATCATCTTCATATCAATTTGGATGAATCCCCCTAATTGTGCCTATCCTTCATTTTATTCACACATTATCACACGTATCTTCGTTAACTGCATATAAGTGTAACATAAGTCACACCCGACTAGATGCTTCACCAAAAGGCGAGTCATACTTCGTCGTTAAGGAATGGCAAGCCAATCCAAGAGTAATCCGTATGTGGAGGTTGGTCAAACCCCTCGTATTACTCGCCCTGCATTATAATGACCATGTTGCAAGGAGCCACCCAAGCAACAACTACGTTATCGCACTCGTCCGGCTAAGACCAGTACGGGTTAAGCTTAACACTTTCCCTGCATTATATTTACGAGCTCGGTTTCACACATATGGTTTAGGTAACACACATTCCTAAACCGTCTCACACATATAGTCTAGGTAACACACATTCCTAGACGTTCACACACTTAATCTTCATTACGTTTGGATCCTTAAACGTGCAAGTGACATGGCAACCTAATAAGTCTAGTGAGCTAGGTGTACAAGCCATGTAAACATGCATATATCACACATCAACTTCATTTCTAGTCCCAAACTACTCTATGGACCATATATAACATAATTACTTCATTAAATACCACTACATAGGCATTTATCTACATTTCACACACATATATACTACATTATACATTTAGGCTTTCAAGCCTCACACAAAACACACAATAACTACGTATAAGTATTAAATCTACAATAGACTTAACGACACACACATAATGTTGACTTAACGGCATTAGTCAACTATTAAATAAAAAGTTTAGGATGTTACAATTACCTCCCCCTTAAGAGGATTCCGTCCCCGGAATCTCATCAGAAAGGAATAACTCCGGATACTTCTCCTTCATTACTGCTTCTGTTTCCCACGTTAAGCTTTCTCCATGATTATGCTTCCACTTTATCAATACAAGATCAATCACTTTTCGGCGTAACTTCTTTTGCTTCCTTCCAAGTATCGCCACCGGTTCATCTACTATTCTCTTCATTAGGTCAATACTCACATCTTCAATAGGAATCACACTTGACTCCTCAGCTAAGCATTTCCTCAAGTAGGATACATGGAAGGTGTTGTGAATTCCATCCAATTCTGGAGGTAATTCCAACTGATATGCTACATCTTTGATGCGTTTTGAGAACTTTAAAAGGTCCAATGAAACGTGGACTCAACATTCCCTTCTTTTCAAATCTAATAACTCCTTTCCATGGTGATACTTTCAGCATCACTAAATCTACAATAGACTTAACGACACCCATAATGTTGACTTAACGGCATTAGTCAACTATTAAATAAAAAGTTTAGGATGTTACAATTACCTCCCCCTTAAGAGGATTCCGTCCCCGGAATCTCATCAGAAAGGAATAACTCCGGATACTTCTCCTTCATTACTGCTTCTGTTTCCCACGTTAAGCTTTCTCCATGATTATGCTTCCACTTTATCAATACAAGATCAATCACTTTTCGGCGTAACTTCTTTTGCTTCCTTCCAAGTATCGCCACCGGTTCATCTACTATTCTCTTCATTAGGTCAATACTCACATCTTCAATAGGAATCACACTTGACTCCTCAGCTAAGCATTTCCTCAAGTAGGATACATGGAAGGTGTTGTGAATTCCATCCAATTCTGGAGGTAATTCCAACTGATATGCTACATCTTTGATGCGTTTTGAGAACTTTAAAAGGTCCAATGAAACGTGGACTCAACTTTCCCTTCTTTCAAATCTAATAACTCCTTTCCATGGTGACACTTTCAGCATCACTAAATCACCAACATTAAACTCAATCGGTCTCCTTTTCTTATCTGCATATATTTTCGAGCTCGGTTTCACACATATAGTCTAGGTAACACACATTCCTAGACGTTCACACACTTAATCTTCATTACGTTTGGATCCTTAAACGTGCAAGTGACATGGCAACCTAATAAGTCTAGTGAGCTAGGTGTACAAGCCATGTAAACATGCATATATCACACATCAACTTCATTTCTAGTCCCAAACTACTCTATGGACCATATATAACATAATTACTTCATTAAATACCACTACATAGGCATTTATCTACATTTCACACACATATATACTACATTATACATTTAGGCTTTCAAGCCTCACACAAAACACACAATAACTACGTATAAGTATTAAATCTACAATAGACTTAACGACACACACATAATGTTGACTTAACGGCATTAGTCAACTATTAAATAAAAAGTTTAGGATGTTACAATTACCTCCCCCTTAAGAGGATTCCGTCCCCGGAATCTCATCAGAAAGGAATAACTCCGGATACTTCTCCTTCATTACTGCTTCTGTTTCCCACGTTAAGCTTTCTCCATGATTATGCTTCCACTTTATCAATACAAGATCAATCACTTTTCGGCGTAACTTCTTTTGCTTCCTTCCAAGTATCGCCACCGGTTCATCTACTATTCTCTTCATTAGGTCAATACTCACATCTTCAATAGGAATCACACTTGACTCCTCAGCTAAGCATTTCCTCAAGTAGGATACATGGAAGGTGTTGTGAATTCCATCCAATTCTGGAGGTAATTCCAACTGATATGCTACATCTTTGATGCGTTTTGAGAACTTTAAAAGGTCCAATGAAACGTGGACTCAACTTTCCCTTCTTTTCAAATCTAATAACTCCTTTCCATGGTGACACTTTCAGCATCACTAAATCACCAACATTAAACTCAATCGGTCTCCTTTTCTTATCTGCATATATTTTCTGTCTTTCTCTTGCCACACGTAAAGCTTCTTTAGCTACATTAACTTTCTCCGCTGAGATCTCTATAATTTCAGGACCTGTGATTTGCTTTTCACCGGGCTCCATCCAACAACTTGGAGTCCTACATCTCCTACCATAGATCATTTCAAACGGTGGCATTCCAATACTTGCATGGTGACTATTGTTGTAAGCAAACTCTATCAACCTCAAATGATCATCCCATGCTCCACCATACTCTAGTACACACGTCCTCAACATATCCTCCAATGTTTGAATAGTTCTCTCACTTTGCCCATCGGTTTGAGGTTGATAGGCGGAACTCAAATTTATTCTACTACCCAACTCCCGTTGAAGACCCTTCCAAAAGTTTGACACAAATCTCGAGTCTCGGTCCGAAACAATAGATAAAGGAACTCCATGTTTTGAGACTACTTCATCAATGTATAACTTTGCCATCTTCGTTAAGGGCACATCTTGTCGGGTAGCTAGAAAATGAGCACTCTTCGTCAATCTATCTACAATCACCCATATCATTCATTCCCTTTCGGCGTTTTAGGTAGCTTCGTTACAAAGTCCATGGTAATATGATCCCATTTCCACTCGGGATTGTCTAATTGATGCAATAAACCATACGGCTTTTGATGGTCCGTTTTCACACGTGCACACGTTAAACACTTTGCTACAAAATGAGCTACTTCTCCTTTAATATCCGGCCACCAATAAATCGGCTTCAAATCTGCATACATTTTGGTGACACCGGGATGAACCGAATATCTACTTCTATGGGCTTCCTCAAGGATCAATTCTCGGTTACCACCAAGCAAGGGCACCCAAATTCGACCCTTGTATGTTTTGAACCCACGGCTATTGGTCTCCATCACTAGACGTTTCTTCTTTCCAATGCTTTCTTCGTCAATCTATCTACAATCACCCATATCATATCATTCCCTTTCGGCGTTTTAGGTAGCTTCGTTACAAAGTCCATGGTAATATGATCCCATTTCCACTCGGGATTGTCTAATTGATGCAATAAACCATACGGCTTTTGATGGTCCGTTTTCACACGTGCACACGTTAAACACTTTGCTACAAAATGAGCTACTTCTCCTTTAATATCCGGCCACCAATAAATCGGCTTCAAATCTGCATACATTTTGGTGACACCGGGATGAACCGAATATCTACTTCTATGGGCTTCCTCAAGGATCAATTCTCGGTTACCACCAAGCAAGGGCACCCAAATTCGACCCTTGTATGTTTTGAACCCACGGCTATTGGTCTCCATCACTAGACATTTCTTCTTTCCAATGCTTTCTTCGTCAATCTATCTACAATCACCCATATCATTGCATTCCCTTTCGGCGTTTTAGGTAGCTTCGTTACAAAGTCCATGGTAATATGATCCCATTTCCACTCGGGATTGTCTAATTGATGCAATAAACCATACGGCTTTTGATGGTCCGTTTTCACACGTGCACACGTTAAACACTTTGCTACAAAATGAGCTACTTCTCCTTTAATATCCGGCCACCAATAAATCGGCTTCAAATCTGCATACATTTTGGTGACACCGGGATGAACCGAATATCTACTTCTATGGGCTTCCTCAAGGATCAATTCTCGGTTACCACCAAGCAAGGGCACCCAAATTCGACCCTTGTATGTTTTGAACCCACGGCTATTGGTCTCCATCACTAGACATTTCTTCTTTCCAATGCTTTCTTCGTCAATGTTATCCTTCATTAATGCCCTCTCTTGTGCTTCTTTAATTCGATCAAGTAGCCCCGACTTGGCTTGAACTTGCATGCTCATCAACTTACAAGAAGAACTTTGCACCTTCCTACTTAGTGCATCCGCCACTACATTGGCTTTACCAGGATGGTATTTGATTTCACAATCATAATCCTTAAGTAATTCCATCCACCTCCTTTGTCTCACGTTCATCTCCTTTTGATTAAAGACATACTGCAAACTTTTATGATCGGTAAACAAAGTGCATTTTGTACCATAAAGGTAATGTCTCCACAATTTCAATGCAAATACAACTGCTGCCAACTCAAAGATCATGGGTAGGGTAATTCTTCTCATGTGGCTTCAACTGGCGTGAAGCATAGGCGATCACCTTGTCCCTCTGCATCAGGACACAACCCAAACCCGTAATAGATGCATCACTATACACAACCAAATCATCGGTACCTTCAGGCAAGGCAAGTATAGGAGCTTCACACAACTTCTTTTTCAATGTTTGAAATGCATTTTCCTGCTTATCGGCCCACTCAAACTTTACTCCTTTCTTCGTTAGTTCAGTCATAGGCTTGGCTATTCGGGAGAAATCCTGAATGAATCTTCTATAATATCCAGCCAAACCAAGAAAACTTTTAATCTCAGTAGGAGTCTTTGGCTGTTCCCACTTTGAAACAACTTCAATCTTTGAAGGATCTACTTTAATACCTTCTGATGAAATGACATGACCAAGAAACTGCACTTCTCGAAGCCAAAACTCGCATTTAGAAAACTTGGCATACAACTTCTTCTCCCTCAACACCTCCAAAACTGCTTTCAAGTGCACACGGTGCTCATCTTCTGACTTAGAATAGATCAAAATATCGTCAATAAACACAATAACAAAATGATCTAGAAAGGGACGGCATACTCGATTCCTTAAATCCATAAACGCGGCTGGAGCATTAGTCAGTCCAAATGGCATGACCAAGAACTGCACTTCTCGAAGCCAAAACTCGCATTTAGAAAACTTGGCATACAACTTCTTCTCCCTCAACACCTCCAAAACTGCTTTCAAGTGCACACGGTGCTCATCTTCTGACTTAGAATAGATCAAAATATCGTCAATAAACACAATAACAAAATGATCTAGAAAGGGACGGCATACTCGATTCCTTAAATCCATAAACGCGGCTGGAGCATTAGTCAGTCCAAATGGCATGACCAAGAACTCATAATGCCCATATCTTGTGCTTCTTTAATTCGATCAAGTAGCCCCGACTTGGCTTGAACTTGCATGCTCATCAACTTACAAGAAGAACTTTGCACCTTCCTACTTAGTGCATCCGCCACTACATTGGCTTTACCGGATGGTATTTGATTTCACAATCATAATCCTTAAGTAATTCCATCCACCTCCTTTGTCTCACGTTCATCTCCTTTTGATTAAAGACATACTGCAAACTTTTATGATCGGTAAACAAAGTGCATTTTGTACCATAAAGGTAATGTCTCCACAATTTCAATGCAAATACAACTGCTGCCAACTCAAAATCATGGGTAGGGTAATTCTTCTCATGTGGCTTCAACTGGCGTGAAGCATAGGCGATCACCTTGTCCCTCTGCATCAGGACACAACCCAAACCCGTAATAGATGCATCACTATACACAACCAAATCATCGGTACCTTCAGGCAAGGCAAGTATAGGAGCTTCACACAACTTCTTTTTCAATGTTTGAAATGCATTTTCCTGCTTATCGGCCCACTCAAACTTTACTCCTTTCTTCGTTAGTTCAGTCATAGGCTTGGCTATTCGGGAGAAATCCTGAATGAATCTTCTATAATATCCAGCCAAACCAAGAAAACTTTTAATCTCAGTAGGAGTCTTTGACTGTTCCCACTTTGAAACAACTTCAATCTTTGAAGGATCTACTTTAATACCTTCTGATGAAATGACATGACCAAGAAACTGCACTTCTCGAAGCCAAAACTCGCATTTAGAAAACTTGGCATACAACTTCTTCTCCCTCAACACCTCCAAAACTGCTTTCAAGTGCACACGGTGCTCATCTTCTGACTTAGAATAGATCAAAATATCGTCAATAAACACAATAACAAAATGATCTAGAAAGGGACGGCATACTCGATTCCTTAAATCCATAAACGCGGCTGGAGCATTAGTCAGTCCAAATGGCATGACCAAGAACTGCACTTCTCGAAGCCAAAACTCGCATTTAGAAAACTTGGCATACAACTTCTTCTCCCTCAACACCTCCAAAACTGCTTTCAAGTGCACACGGTGCTCATCTTCTGACTTAGAATAGATCAAAATATCGTCAATAAACACAATAACAAAATGATCTAGAAAGGGACGGCATACTCGATTCCTTAAATCCATAAACGCGGCTGGAGCATTAGTCAGTCCAAATGGCATGACCAAGAACTGCACTTCTCGAAGCCAAAACTCGCATTTAGAAAACTTGGCATACAACTTCTTCTCCCTCAACACCTCCAAACTGCTTTCAAATCTGCATACATTTTGGTGACACCGGGATGAACCGAATATCTACTTCTATGGGCTTCCTCAAGGATCAATTCTCGGTTACCACCAAGCAAGGGCACCCAAATTCGACCCTTGTATGTTTTGAACCCACGGCTATTGGTCTCCATCACAAGACGTTTCTTCTTTCCAATGCTTTCTTCGTCAATGTTATCCTTCATTAATGCCCTCTCTTGTGCTTCTTTAATTCGATCAAGTAGCCCCGACTTGGCTTGAACTTGCATGCTCATCAACTTACAAGAAGAACTTTGCACCTTCCTACTTAGTGCATCCGCCACTATATTGGCTTTACCCGGATGGTATTTGATTTCACAATCATAATCCTTAAGTAATTCCATCCACCTCCTTTGTCTCACGTTCATCTCCTTTTGATTAAAGACATACTGCAAACTTTTATGATCGGTAAACAAAGTGCATTTTGTACCATAAAGGTAATGTCTCCACAATTTCAATGCAAATACAACTGCTGCCAACTCAAAATCATGGGTAGGGTAATTCTTCTCATGTGGCTTCAACTGGCGTGAAGCATAGGCGATCACCTTGTCCCTCTGCATCAGGACACAACCCAAACCCGTAATAGATGCATCACTATACACAACCAAATCATCGGTACCTTCAGGCAAGGCAAGTATAGGAGCTTCACACAACTTCTTTTTCAATGTTTGAAATGCATTTTCCTGCTTATCGGCCCACTCAAACTTTACTCCTTTCTTCGTTAGTTCAGTCATAGGCTTGGCTATTCGGGAGAAATCCTGAATGAATCTTCTATAATATCCAGCCAAACCAAGAAAACTTTTAATCTCAGTAGGAGTCTTTGGCTGTTCCCACTTTGAAACAACTTCAATCTTTGAAGGATCTACTTTAATACCTTCTGATGAAATGACATGACCAAGAAACTGCACTTCTCGAAGCCAAAACTCGCATTTAGAAAACTTGGCATACAACTTCTTCTCCCTCAACACCTCCAAAACTGCTTTCAAGTGCACACGGTGCTCATCTTCTGACTTAGAATAGATCAAAATATCGTCAATAAACACAATAACAAAATGATCTAGAAAGGGACGGCATACTCGATTCCTTAAATCCATAAACGCGGCTGGAGCATTAGTCAGTCCAAATGGCATGACCAAGAAACTGCACTTCTCGAAGCCAAAACTCGCATTTAGAAAACTTGGCATACAACTTCTTCTCCCTCAACACCTCCAAAACTGCTTTCAAGTGCACACGGTGCTCATCTTCTGACTTAGAATAGATCAAAATATCGTCAATAAACACAATAACAAAATGATCTAGAAAGGGACGGCATACTCGATTCCTTAAATCCATAAACGCGGCTGGAGCATTAGTCAGTCCAAATGGCATGACCAAGAACTCATAATGCCCATATCTAGTCCGGAAAGCTGTCTTTGCTACATCCTCCTTCTTAACCTTTAATTGATGATAACCGGACCGCAAATCTATCTTTGAAAAGTATGAAGCACCATGTAGTTGATCAAAGAGATTATCAATTCGTGGGAGAGGATATTTATTCTTAACCGTTCGCTTATTCAGCTCACGGTAGTCTATGCACATGCGCATAGATCCATCCTTCTTTTAACAAAGAGAACCGGAGCTCCCCAAGGCGAGGAACTAGGTTGTATGAACCCTTTGTCAAGTAATTCCTGAAGTTGAGACATTAACTCTTTCATTTCTGTAGGAGCTAATCGGTAAGGTGCTTTAGCAACAGGTGTAGCACCGGGAATAAGATCTATCTGAAAAGTAACTTCACGATCGGGAGGAATACCGGGAAGATCATCGGGAAACACATCGGGAAAATCGGATACTACATCAACACTAACAATAGAAGGCTTCTCCTTTCTTGCATCAATAACATAGGCCAAGAAATGACTCTTATTCTTCCTTATACATTTAATAGCCTTCATCATACTAATGATCTTTATCCCCCCTCTCTTCTTATCCCCATAAACCGTTACCACTTTACTATCGGGTATAGGAATCCGAATAATCTTTTGGGAACACAAAATATTAGCTTCATTTCTAGACAACCAATCCATACCTATCACTACATCAAAACCGGCTAAGGTAGTAGGCAATAACTGGACCGGAAACAAACGACCTTCAATCTCAATGTCACAATCATCATATCCCACACGTATATCACTAACCGTACCATTAGCAATCTCTACCTCTATCGAGCAATCTAAAGGAGTAGTGCCCCTTTCTAGCTTAGGAGCAAATAAAGTAGACACAAACGACCTATTTGCACCCGAATCAAATAAAACAGAGGCAGGTTTTGAATTAACAAGGAAAGTACCACTTACCACTTCGTCGTTGTTCTTAGCATCATCAACAGTCATCTGCAAGGCTCTCACTTTTGTTGCTGTCGTGGCTGTCCTCTTTCCGTCGTTCTTCATTTGTGGACAATCGACAATGAGATGACCCGTTTCTTGACACTTGTAGCAACGAGTCTTGTCCCTACATTTTGTTGCAAGATGTCCTGACTTCCCACACTTATGACACCTTCTTGTCTTGTCGGAACATTGACCTTCATGAATAGTCTTGCAAAAAGCACACCAAGAACCATTCTTCTTTTTATCTTTGTCACCACTTGAGCTAGAATTTCCACGGAACTTCTTATTATTATTGTTGTTGTTAGATGACCAATTTGACCTTCTTTTGAACCCTGCTTTCTTGTCATTAACTTTCTCCACAACTTTCTCGCTTTTGAAGTCATCATCCAACCTCTTTGACTCCTTAATAGCCGCCGACAAAGTCACATGCTGTCTACATAATCCACGATAACTAGCGGAGAGACCATCACAATAAGCCTCAATTTGGTCCTCCTGCCTTCGAACCAAGTGTCCAACAAACTTTAACTTCTCCATAAATGAATGTGCATATTCAGAAATTGCACCGGGTTTCGCAACCAACGATCTAAACTCCTTTTCAATCAGTCTTAATTCACGAGTTCCCACATACTCCTCTAGAAACTTCTCCTTAAATGTACCCCAAGGCATCACAGCAAGTACCTCAGGAGCCATAGAAACTGTAGTAGCTCTCCACCAATTACGGGCATTCTTCTTCAACATCCTACTAGCACACAAAACCTTCATATCATCAGGACAATAACAAGATGCAAACACTACCTCAATATCTTCAATCCACTCCATAGCACCCACTGTATTTTGGGTACCATCAAACTCCTTGGCACCACATTTCTGAAAGCTCTCATATTTAAAGTTGTTAATGCGTGGTGCATTCACAACTCTAGGTCGACCACCATTCACCTCATTAACTCCTACTGCTGCAACAACATTCTCAGGAGCATGTTGTGACCTCGCCATTGATGACTCAGCACTTTGGGAGGGATTAGAGTAATTCCCATCCGAATGCTCACCCCTTCGTTCACTCCCATTCCTTTCAGCATCTCTTTCTGCCCTCATTTGTGCTAACTCTTCTTCATTTCTCATCAAAAGAGCTCGGATAGCTCTCAACTCTTCATGTAATTCTGCTTGATTGGGAACCTGCTCAATCACCGGGTTTGCCCTATCTACTTTAGAGGCGGTTGGTGGATCACCAATACGAATTCCTCGATTAAACCCACGGGGTGGCCTTTGCTCGACTTAATTTCCAGCCCCGTTTCCATTAGGAGGAACACCACCACCATTTCCTCCTCCTCTCTGGTTACTAGCTCTAGTGTTTGCCATTATCTCTACAAGGCAACGACGACGGTTAGCAGGAGTTAAAGAGTGACTACATATGTTAAGGCCGTTCTACATATAACTACATTATCACACTCTCACTCACTCCCCAACCCGTCTTAAAGCATTTCACTTCATTGGCTAGGCATCCTACTTAAGCCTAGCCTACTTCTCATCGGTCTAAGTCCAAAATCCTACGACATAGGTCGAATTTTGGTTCACTTAAACCAATTCTCTGATACCAACTTGTAACACCCGTCATTTTAAAAATATGGGTTTTCAAAAACTTTCACCTAACGGTGTCAAATTGCGGAAGAAAATACTTTAAAAGTCAAAACCGATAAAAACTGTTCGGTTACTACGTTTAGTTGGTGTTACATGCAATACCATCAAATAGTTTAAAATGAAAACCCAACGGTTGCCCAACACAAAACAACCGTTCAACAATACTGCATAAATTCGACATCAAGTACGAAATGTAAATAAATGTCTAAAGAGTCAATCGTCTATGGGTAGCTAAGTTCTCCTGCATGCATCTACCCAACTCTCACTCTTCCTGCATCAACTAGTCCTTCAAGCTAAACCTGAGGGAACAACCACATTTAAGAAACAAGTGTTAGCTAACGAATTAGCTAAGTAAGATAACACTATGTTATTAAAACATTTGTCCAATTAAAACAATCTTCATTATTAGACAAGTTTATTTAGGCACAACACACTTCACACGTTCACACATAACTGCATATCATCTTCATATCAATTTGGATGAATCCCCCTAATTGTGCCTATCCTTCATTTTATTCACACATTATCACACGTATCTTCGTTAACTGCATATAAGTGTAACATAAGTCACACCCGACTAGATGCTTCACCAAAAGGCGAGTCATACTTCGTCGTTAAGGAATGGCAAGCCAATCCAAGAGTAATCCGTATGTGGAGGTTGGTCAAACCCCTCGTATTACTCGCCCTGCATTATAATGACCATGTTGCAAGGAGCCACCCAAGCAACAACTACGTTATCGCACTCGTCCGGCTAAGACCAGTACGGGTTAAGCTTAACACTTTCCCTGCATTATATTTACGAGCTCGGTTTCACACATATGGTTTAGGTAACACACATTCCTAAACCGTCTCACACATATAGTCTAGGTAACACACATTCCTAGACGTTCACACACTTAATCTTCATTACGTTTGGATCCTTAAACGTGCAAGTGACATGACAACCTAATAAGTCTAGTGAGCTAGGTGTACAAGCCATGTAAACATGCATATATCACACATCAACTTCATTTCTACGTTTCATGCATAATGAGATACTTCGTAACAATACATAAACTGCATAACAATACACTACATTAAGCAATACTTCATTTCACTACATTAGGAACTGCATTTCAGGTCTCATGGTCAACTACATAACCCATAATACCTCCCATGTAACCCCATATGCCCACGTGCAATATAAAGATACCAAATGGAAGTATTTATGATTTGAAACCAGCTTTTCGTTGAATCCCCTAGCGTGTCAAAGTAGTGTATCTTACCTCGGCGTAGTCCACAACAATCAACAACTAGTCACTGTGTAAAGCAACTATGCTCGTCTACCTATAATTAGTAAACGATTATTAGACAAGCTACATACTCACGTCATTAAGGCCAATAACTAGACCCACACACTTTAAAGACTCACTTATGATTCAGGTCTAATCTACATGTCAAACGACGTTACGGTTCAAAAGTATACATTTTCTGAAAATAGATGAGTTGCGCCGCAATTGGCCCCGATTCTGCACAAGTTTGATCGACTTCATCCCAAACCAGGTCCAAATCAAATGCAAGACTTTCATACCTCAAAATCCTTCATATTCTAATCATTACAAAGCATTTAAACCCTCAATTACACCATATGTGACTTTAATCCATCAAAACCACCATTAATCTCCGTTAAACGATTCCCCCATAATCCAATAATTAATCCTAATGACTCGTAATATCAAAAGGATCTGAAAACAATGAAATCATACCTGCTCTACCTGTAGATATCAAATAGAATGCAAAACTCTTGACAATATACACTCGAATCCCACGTAAGGAAGCTTTTCGGCTTGCAATTTGATGGAGGAACTATGTGGGGCGGTTAGGGCTTGTTTAGGAGGAAGAAAATCTGCAACTAATGACCTAATGACACTCCCTAAACCCCTTAACGCGTTTTTGACTTTCCTCCTATGTCAAAACTAGTCCCTAAGCTTCCTAATCCTTCATTTCTAGTCCCAAACTACTCTATGGACCATATATAACATAATTACTTCATTAAATACCACTACATAGGCATTTATCTACATTTCACACACATATATACTACATTATACATTTAGGCTTTCAAGCCTCACACAAAACACACAATAACTACGTATAAGTATTAAATCTACAATAGACTTAACGACACACACATAATGTTGACTTAACGGCATTAGTCAACTGTTAAATAAAAAGTTTAGGATGTTACAATCAACATTCCCCCTATCAATCACATCTTCATGCTCTTCAACCCTTTACTCACCAGTTTCAGTACTGACAACCACTACCATTTCTCTACCAGTTTGACTTCCACATGGAGCACTTCCAGTTACAATTGGTGCAAGGACTGCACGTTTTTCCCCCTTGGCAGCATCTAGACCTGCCCTTATGACTTCCCAGTCGGAATGGCTAGATGGCAACCGGTCAAGAGGCTGCCATGATTGCATGTCCTGGCACTCTTTAAAGATTATGCACATCATCCTGAAAGATCTCCACAGATGGTTGGTCTCTTTAGACTGGGTCAGAATGTTTACTGCAACTTGTTGCTGACCAGTCTTCAGTTCATCCAAGGTCTTAGAATCTTCATCAAGACCAGAAACCACCTTTTCCTTCACCTCTTCATCCTTTTTCTTTAAATTCTCTACTTCAGTAGTCAGCTTGTCAATAGACTGGGTGTGATTTGATACCTGGGTGTTTAAAGTATCTATGCTGCCTCTCAACTGGTTGATCTCAGTAGTGAGTGGGGCCAGATCAACCTGAGGAGTGGCCAGCTTGGTGATCTCAGCTATCACCTTTTCAATCAGTTATGTTTCTCTTGCACCCAGCGTATCATCAATCTTCTGACCAACTAAAGTCATCAACTGCTGCCCAAGCTCAGTCACATTCAAGCCAGGTTTTTCAACCAAGTCCTTAACCTGCTTTTCAATTTCCTTCAAATCAACTTCTGATTGTCTAACAGTATTACCCAGCAAGTTGGAAATTGAGGTAGTGACTTTGGACTGAGTAAGGTCAAAGGCTTCTTTGAGAGAAGTGGCCAGATTGTTACAACCTTCGACCGGCTCATTGAGCTTCTTGAATACCAAGTCCTCATTGTCAGCAAACTTATTTATCCCCAGATCAACAACCTTAGAATTTGTGGTGGTGTCCTTGTTGTATTTGGAGAGGGACTTGGTATTTTTATCAATTGCCTTCTGAACATCCTCCACCCTTTGAATAAGGTTTTGGATGTCGGTTTGGAAGGAGGCAAATTGAGAGAAGCCTCCAGTTGACATCGCAGCAGTTGAGTGAATAATAACAGAAGTGGTGGAAGAAGGAAGGACAGGTAATTCAAATTGTTGGACATGCTGAGAATGCTCAGGTGTGTCCAACGGCGGCGGTGGTGGTGGCATTTCTCGAAGGGGTGAGAACTGCCCAGATGGTGATGGTGCCATACGTCTGTTTCCAGACATATAGTTATAAGTGGGAAATGGAGTTTCAGTAGGCTCATTTTCTTGAGATGGTAAAATTGAAATTGAAGCTTCTGGAGGCGAGACATGAGATGAAGGGTTTTGATCTTGTACAGAAGAATCAAAAATCTCAATGTCTGAAGCAGTACCTTCAGAATCCGAAGATTCAATAAGGATTTCCTCGTCATTAACATTCATGTCCAGATCCATGAATGTAACTGAGGGCTGACCAGATTGGTCAGTCTCCAGATGACCTTCTCCAGTTTCCTGGAAGGTTGCATCTGTTGAAGGTTCAGTTACCAGGGTAACTTCACCAGGGATAGAGGTCACTCGGGTTGCCTCAGTTACAATTGCTCTATCCACAATTATAACATCATCAGCCGTAGAGTTTGGAACCTCAGTCTCCAGCTGTGACTGGCCAGAGACGTCGTCAGTTCGTGCAAGAGAAGTGTCAGAAGATAGGCCGTGGACACTTTGTGCAGACTCTAACTCTATTCTGGGTTGGGGTAGCCCAGTATCATCTTCACCACCCTCTCCTACAGAAATTGCGAGGGTGGCTGCTTGTGGTTGTCCCATTTGACTTTCTCCAGGTTCCTATTGGGAGGAAACTGGAGGGTTGGCTTGGTTTCTACCGTCAGTGGCAAGTTCTGACTTATTCCTAGGGCGACGTGTTCTTTTTGCCTTTGGAGCACCTGAAGGACCTGTTGGGAGGTCTCCAGGGTAGATGGTTAAAGGGACAGACAAGCTGGAGGGGTTAGACTGTTGCCCGGGTTCGGCAATGGTCACGATTCCAGCAGACGAACTGGTGGGTCCCTCATTGTTTTGAGGCCCGCCCAGTTGTCTTTCCGACTCACCTTGGACTGGTGCATCGGTTTTAGAGAATGCCAGCAACATTCTCTGAGGGATCTCAACCTCCCCATCGACAGATGTTAGTGATGTGTGAAATCGAGTTTGTAAATTTATAAACAAGTACCGACCAAAAACCGACTACTACACACTTTCAGGCAGTGGACCTGATCGCATATAGTATAGTAATTAGTAAGTCCGAGGTCATTCGCAGGGATTGGTTTTGAAATAATTGTTTGCTAAAGTAGTTTTAGAAAAAGGATGGAACCGTAGCCGAATTGCTACCTAACTTTGACAATTGAAGTAAAGAAATTCAAATAACAAGACAAAATAAAATAAAGTAGTTTTCAGACAATATTAATAAAGATCGTCCACTTCGAATCCACTCGACTACAGCTATGATTGCCTTCGTTTAAAACCAAATTCTAAAGAGTTGACAACATAATGGTGAATGGATAAAAATACTCACGTGGTACCACCAATCGCTCGCAAATCACCCAAACACCTAAATTGCTAGTTTAATTACCCAAGCCGGTACCACCAATGCCTAGAGAATCTCCCCAACGATTAGTTTGATTGATTATCCAAATATCAATTATGTCTATGTGAATTAAAACGTGGTACCACCAACCGTTTCTAAACACGTTTACCGATTAATTCCTATTATCGACTTGACATCCACCGTCATACCATGAACCGGTGACAAACGATCAAAGACAATCGAATTGAAACGATAAATATATTCACCTAGTACCACTAACGATGAACACATAAACCATCAACATCAATAGAGTAAATCACAAGGAAATTAATTGATAAAGATCACGACACAACGATAATTGAATCAACTCTTGAATTAAAATTATGCAATCATATCATTCGTCAAGTTTCATCAAAGTGGATGATTAAGAATTCTAGCCACTCATGCTAAATTGAAACTCATAAAAGAAATTGAAAGAGAACATATGGTACCAATGATTGTTTTAATTAAAATTGCAAAGACGGAAAAGTAGATACGATCTAGACGGTGTTCTTGAATCTTCAATGAATTCAATTGATGGAATTTGAGATCACCCTTGAAGGAATTCGTGTGGAACAGCCCCTAGAAAGAAAACTTAGATATCAGAAAAACGGTTTATTTTCTTGCTTATATACCCCTCCCCATCTAAACGGCTGAAAAGCTGAAACATTAGGCTCCCCGTACTGCTGACTGCGGAGCAGTGAGACTGGCGCACTCCCACTGCGGCGCAGTGGAATATTTCTGGAAAACATGTGGCCTTTTCACCCAATGACTGCGGCGCAGTGGGCTTCATTCTTCCCACTGCGGCGCAGTGGGGCTTCATTCCTCCCACTGCGGCGCAATGTAAATTCTCTGGAAAACATGTGGCCTTTTCACCCAATGACTGCGGCGCAGTGGCGCTTCATTCTTCCCACTGCGGCGCATTGATACTAACCTCCTCAAAATTATTTCTCGTTAACAGCTCTCGAACACTAGGATTAACATCTTGGCCTAAATTCGTCATAAAGTGCACCAAATGGACGCGCAACCTGCTAAGAACCTGAAAGCACTAACAAACACCATAAACGCGCCAACTGCATACAAAATTGACTCAAAACATATACGAAACAGGCCATAAATGATGTGGGCGATATATATAAATTGGACACATCAAATCCCCCCACACTTGAGCGTTGCTTGTCCTCAAGCAAATCTGGAAATTAGGCAAAAGCATTCCCTGGTACGAAGCTATATAAATACATTGCGATTATCAAAAAAAAGCCAAACCAAGTATATCAAAGACAAGGACTTTGGTAGAGTAGTTTTAATCTTAAATGAAAACCGAAATGTTTGACAATATCTGAACAATCCATAAGCCTCAATAACACAACTAAGCAGATATGAAACAACTGATCCTCTCAAAACTATCCTACTCCAACGAACTTACTATTGGGGTTGAATATATATGAATAATCACTCATTGCTCAGTCGTGATGCATATCTTACCATAGGTTTGAACTAGGATCATAGCTTCACCGACATGGCGTGAGCACCAAGTACATCATCAAATTTGGCATATAATCGGCTGTAATGTTAGGCTAAGGGTATTTACAATGGGATTTGGGAAATTTAGGTTAGTGTTAAAAGGAAATAACACAAGTATAAGTTATGTACTGATGTACAAAATAGTCTAATCCAAACCCTTACCTTTGATTGCCACCAACCCATAAGATGTTATCCCGCGAACACACCCCAAAAGCAACGAACAAAACCCGACACCATTGTGGTGTATTGACTTCAAACAGCTTAAGATCAACCAAGTCTTCCATTTTATTGCGAACCAATTGATACAACAATCAACCTTTGACATTTAAGAATGAGAAATACCCACTAGTAGCCCAAGTTTTATTTTATTTATTTATTTAATTTTTTTTGAATCAATTTCTCCTTGTTTCGAACCATTTTTACTCTACTAGTAGGCACCCCCTTACAATGATGAATAATGTCAATATAACAATGTAATTTGACCAATCGACGTATTCCCCAAGACCAAGAATATTCCAATTGACAATCCGCTGAAGCTCTCCCAAACCGCCCAAACAAACCAACGACAATCAATGGCCCCCAGAGTTAGACTATCGGTATAGCGTGGAAAAGTTTACATATTTCAGTGGATTTATACAAAAAGGAAAAGGCTAAGCTCAAAAAGGTATCTAAGTGTATCATGCACTAAAGATGAGTGCAACAAGGGTTTACAAAGAAAAGAAATTCACTGGCCAGAGTAGCCAGCTACTCAAAACATGTATGTACATGTATAAAAGTATGTATACTAAAAGAAAAACGGGGTGAATAGAAAGAAAAACGGGTTAAACCTAGTATGCCAATTCGTCATCTAATGTACTTATATCACCGAAGTGATCTCACTGCGGTCTCATAACGATCAACCAGGCCAAGTTCTAGAATCAACACAATCACCGGCACACTCATATCAAAGAAAGTAACCCGGAAATGGAATAAATTAATCTCAAACTTGCACATCATAGTTCAGAGTTCAAGATAGAACCCTTACTCTTGAATAAATCCAAAAGCCTATGAGAGAGACATATTTATAAGGCAATCAAACCAAAACCGTAAACACCTAGCATATCAAAATGAATGAAGAATCTCACATATTTGGTGTTTGGGAAATTTGAGTATGCAAGTAATGTTATCAATCCAAAAAGGGTTAGCCCAATAACTGTTCAGAACATATTTCGCCGGTTAAATTAGTACCAAGGAAAAAAATGTTGTTTTGTAGTAAAATTGCTCATTTAGATATCATGAATTAAGTGACAAAAGCAATCTACCACAAGGACAAGCTCAACAAAAGTTTCAAATCATATCATCTTCAGTCATCTTACCAAATACAAACAACCAATCTCAAACATGCACATCATAGTTCAGAGTTCAAGATAGAACCCTTACTCTTGGATAAATCCAAAAGTCTATGAGAGGGACACATTTACAAGAACGGTTAAATCTCAATGGCAAAACAACAAAAGAGATATATCCGGTTGCTTAAACCTATTTGCCACCCCCCCCCACACTTAAGATGGACAATGCCCTCAATGTCCAACACTCGGTCAAAACAAGGGTAAATAGGGGTAAGCAAAATAGATAGAAAGAATGAGAACACATACCAGGACACATTCCGTTTCAAAGAAAGAAAAACGGGGTGAATAGAAAGAAAAACGGGGTGAATAGAAAGAAAAACGGGGTGAATAGAAAGAAAAACGGGGTGAATAGAAAGAAAAACGGGGTGAATAGAAAGAAAAACGGGGTGAATAGAAAGAAAAACGGGGTGAATAGAAAGAAAAACGGGGTGAATAGAAAGAAAAACGGGGTGAATAGAAAGAAAAACGGGGTGAATAGAAAGAAAAACGGGGTGAATAGAAAGAAAAACGGGGTGAATAGAAAGAAAAACGGGGTGAATAGAAAGAAAAACGGGGTGAATAGAAAGAAAAACGGGGTGAATAGAAAGAAAAACGGGGTGAATAGAAAGAAAAACGGGGTGAATAGAAAGAAAAACGGGGTGAATAGAAAGAAAAACGGGGTGAATAGAAAGAAAAACGGGGTGAATAGAAAGAAAAACGGGGTGAATAGAAAGAAAAACGGGGTGAATAGAAAGAAAAACGGGGTGAATAGAAAGAAAAACGGGGTGAATAGAAAGAAAAACGGGGTGAATAGAAAGAAAAACGGGGTGAATAGAAAGAAAAACGGGGTGAATAGAAAGAAAAACGGGGTGAATAGAAAGAAAAACGGGGTGAATAGAAAGAAAAACGGGGTGAATAGAAAGAAAAACGGGGTGAATAGAAAGAAAAACGGGGTGAATAGAAAGAAAAACGGGGTGAATAGAAAGAAAAACGGGGTGAATAGAAAGAAAAACGGGGTGAATAGAAAGAAAAACGGGGTGAATAGAAAGAAAAACGGGGTGAATAGAAAGAAAAACGGGGTGAATAGAAAGAAAAACGGGGTGAATAGAAAGAAAAACGGGGTGAATAGAAAGAAAAACGGGGTGAATAGAAAGAAAAACGGGGTGAATAGAAAGAAAAACGGGGTGAATAGAAAGAAAAACGGGGTGAATAGAAAGAAAAACGGGGTGAATAGAAAGAAAAACGGGGTGAATAGAAAGAAAAACGGGGTGAATAGAAAGAAAAACGGGGTGAATAGAAAGAAAAACGGGGTGAATAGAAAGAAAAACGGGGTGAATAGAAAGAAAAACGGGGTGAATAGAAAGAAAAACGGGGTGAATAGAAAGAAAAACGGGGTGAATAGAAAGAAAAACGGGGTGAATAGAAAGAAAAACGGGGTGAATAGAAAGAAAAACGGGGTGAATAGAAAGAAAAACGGGGTGAATAGAAAGAAAAACGGGGTGAATAGAAAGAAAAACGGGGTGAATAGAAAGAAAAACGGGGTGAATAGAAAGAAAAACGGGGTGAATAGAAAGAAAAACGGGGTGAATAGAAAGAAAAACGGGGTGAATAGAAAGAAAAACGGGGTGAATAGAAAGAAAAACGGGGTGAATAGAAAGAAAAACGGGGTGAATAGAAAGAAAAACGGGGTGAATAGAAAGAAAAACGGGGTGAATAGAAAGAAAAACGGGGTGAATAGAAAGAAAAACGGGGTGAATAGAAAGAAAAACGGGGTGAATAGAAAGAAAAACGGGGTGAATAGAAAGAAAAACGGGGTGAATAGAAAGAAAAACGGGGTGAATAGAAAGAAAAACGGGGTGAATAGAAAGAAAAACGGGGTGAATAGAAAGAAAAACGGGGTGAATAGAAAGAAAAACGGGGTGAATAGAAAGAAAAACGGGGTGAATAGAAAGAAAAACGGGGTGAATAGAAAGAAAAACGGGGTGAATAGAAAGAAAAACGGGGTGAATAGAAAGAAAAACGGGGTGAATAGAAAGAAAAACGGGGTGAATAGAAAGAAAAACGGGGTGAATAGAAAGAAAAACGGGGTGAATAGAAAGAAAAACGGGGTGAATAGAAAGAAAAACGGGGTGAATAGAAAGAAAAACGGGGTGAATAGAAAGAAAAACGGGGTGAATAGAAAGAAAAACGGGGTGAATAGAAAGAAAAACGGGGTGAATAGAAAGAAAAACGGGGTGAATAGAAAGAAAAACGGGGTGAATAGAAAGAAAAACGGGGTGAATAGAAAGAAAAACGGGGTGAATAGAAAGAAAAACGGGGTGAATAGAAAGAAAAACGGGGTGAATAGAAAGAAAAACGGGGTGAATAGAAAGAAAAACGGGGTGAATAGAAAGAAAAACGGGGTGAATAGAAAGAAAAACGGGGTGAATAGAAAGAAAAACGGGGTGAATAGAAAGAAAAACGGGGTGAATAGAAAGAAAAACGGGGTGAATAGAAAGAAAAACGGGGTGAATAGAAAGAAAAACGGGGTGAATAGAAAGAAAAACGGGGTGAATAGAAAGAAAAACGGGGTGAATAGAAAGAAAAACGGGGTGAATAGAAAGAAAAACGGGGTGAATAGAAAGAAAAACGGGGTGAATAGAAAGAAAAACGGGGTGAATAGAAAGAAAAACGGGGTGAATAGAAAGAAAAACGGGGTGAATAGAAAGAAAAACGGGGTGAATAGAAAGAAAAACGGGGTCAAAACAAAGGTAAATAGGGGTAAGCAAAATAGACAGAAAGAATGAGAACACATACCGGATTATGGACACATTCCGTTTCAAAACAAGTAAGTCGACCCCGCACCACAAATTGCTCTTCCTAAAAAGGAAGTCCAATTTGCTTGACGGGAGAAACAAACTAGTCCAAAACGGAATGTGCGAGAGCTGTGTGCGAAACAATGTCAGTAAAGATGCCAATCAAAAATGTTGTGCTGAACTTACTGCCAGCATATGCACGTGACATCATAGTGAGCTACTAACACGATCACACAATCAAACAAATCGATGCCACTGAATGTAGGTGAGAATGAGAATCCAATGAGACCCCCCCTCCCCCACACTTGGGTTCCACTAAGTATGGCCATCAATTCGGATAAACCTGCGGAATTACAATCCAAAAGAACAACCATCTAAAATATCCTAAAATAGTTCAAACTAAATAAAGTGTCATGCAGAAAATAAAGGAAACAAAGGGAAATACAAATGTTTCATCACCCCGTAGGGTGGGTACCAGACAAAATGATAACTAAAGTACCGTCATGAAAATAAAGATAAAGTTCCAACATAACCAATCATAATATGATTCCATCCCATGGACCCGGATGGGAATCATATCCTCTTACTGCTGCTGACCATGGTAACCATAGGGTAATCCGGTTGCTCCAAAAAAACTCGTCACCAAATCGTACTCCTCTTCCTGAGCTGCACCAGAACCCCCTGCATCTCCTCCACTAGACATACCACTACCAAAACCTGATTGAGTACCTGCAAAAGAAGAGAAACCACCGCCAACACTGCCACCCGGATAAACCCCAAACTGAACTGGGCCTCGAGGTGAACCACCCAATCATGGGGTGGTGGTGGCATGTCCCCCGGGGCAGTAGCGCGTGAGTAATATGACTGGATTCCCTGGCGATAATCAGGGACAAAAATCGGCGGTGGGGAGAACTGAGGAACTGGTCGGGTCGAACAAACTCCCTACCATGATACTGGGCATCCCACATCGGCTGATAGTAGTCAAGACAATAGTTTGTGTGGGCCTGCTGCGAACCAATCCAGCTAAATTCCTGATCCATCCTCCTCTGATATGAATCAAACTCTTGTCGACTCTTCTGCTGCTCCTCATACATCCTCTGAACAGTGTCCCCCAAAAGTGTAAAGTCAAAAGAGCGAGGGACGGGAATGTTACAACCACCCCTCCTCGGTGGCTCTGGTGGAGCATCCGCCATCTCAACGTCAACATCAACCTCCTGTACGGGAGGTGGTCCTTCAACTTCACCCTCATCAACCAACAACCGCTCTTGCTCATTTGCCTTCTTCTTCCTCAAAATCTTTCCCCTCCATAGCTCATTATACGTAAAACTCTCCTGATGAACTGGTAATGAAAGATGAGTCTGGCAAGCATCTGAATCAAAGACTCCCATTCTCTTATAGATAACCGTGATGAAATGTCCCAAAACCAAATTTGAATCAGAATGGTTACACATTCGGTCAAGAAGTACAAGAGGAGGCAAAGCAAACCTTGATGGAGCACCTTCAGAAAAGAGCTTAAGTAACCCATAAATCATTCTGGTAAGCCTTTTCCCAATGAGTAGATCGCTGCACCAAGAATGTCACAATCATGCAGTGGAGTAACCTCAAACGTACGTTCTTTATCTTCGACACACCACTAGTGTAGGTCCAAGTTTCTCCCCCCGTAATCCTTGTGAAATACTCCACAATCGACTCTCCATCCCCCAAATCAACTCCTGTCCTATAGCCCTTCTTCAAAATAGCCCTAAGATCCGTACTCTGCAACTTCTCCCTCGAATACATCCCACAATAATAACCAAACTCAGCAATCGACAGCTTCCTCTGTTGTCCCCCACAATAAAACCATACAATCCTTTCCTCAAAAATATCCTTAACTTTCCCCAACTCCTTCTTCAGCTTCAAAGTCGAATAAAACTCCAAACACAACTCACGGTAGGCGGGCTCACGGTTAGCAAAAACCCGCCGCCAAATCTCACAATTCACATCATACCCTCTTGTCTCCCTAGTACCAACTCTCAAACTCATAGACAACCACCTTCGTATGTCCTCATGTACTCCATATAAATGAGCTTGAATAGGATGTAAATATCTCGCGGGACAGACGGCATGCTTAGCAAGCTTAAACAACTTGTTCTTGTATACGTTCTTGTGTGGCTGCTTAATACTTCCGAATGAGAGCCAAGCATGCCTCTCGTTCAGTTCACCTTCAAGAAATATAAGCGGCTCCTCCACTGGTTTCTTGGAAGTTTTACTCGGGACATCAACGGCCTCACTAGACGTGGCCTCACCCATTTTCCGTTTTCCCGCGGCCTTATCAGTTGATTCCTGCATTCACAAACATGAAAGCGACCAATCGTGAGTAATAAGAATGCAAAGTTGGGAACCATATAAAACAAATTAAAAATGTTTGGCAGGGAAGGGCCCCCACTGCGGCGCAGTAGGGTAAAAGGAAAATAGAACAGAGGGATCTCACTGCGGCGCAGTGAGACATCACACCCCTCACTGCGGCGCAGTGAGGCAGTTTTCTGGGCAACACAATTCGGGATGACAAACAAGATCACAAAAAGGGTATAATCTAACAATCAAACATAGGGACAAAGAACCAGTAATCTCCACTTGAAACGACCGACATCTATAATCCCCCATACTTGTTCTTAAAAACAAATCCCCAATTTGTTTCAAAACCCTAATTTTCTCAATTAAAATCAAAAATTGATGAACAAGTGAACAAGATGATGGATTTACACCCAAATAGCTTCTATTATTCACAAGCATCAAAACCCCTAAATTAATTTGAAAAATTAGGCTAGCATAAACCCTTAGAAATTAAAAACTTCAAAATAAAAGAAAAATAACAAGGAAACTAAAGAAAGAGACTTACTCCTCTCCCCATTGTGCAAATATGAAGCAAGAAACCTTGAAGAATTATTAAAGATGGGAAGAAATGGAAGGATTTGAGGGGTGTTAGGTTTTCTTTTCTTAGATGAGAGAAAGAAGGAAGTAATAAGTGAAAAGTGAAAAAGGGAGATACCCATACTTACCCAGCCTTTATCTGACTTACCCGGCCTCCCACTGCGGCGCAGTGGCAATTCTTCACTCCCACTGCGGCGCAGTGGAAGGTATTCCAAAAATGAGCAGAGGCTTCTGGCTGCCTCGCATCTGGGACTTTCCACCCCTACTGCGGCGCAGTGGGGGATTTCTGAAAATTTTCTTCACATTTTTTATATATGTCAAAAGTAAAACAAACTTACCCGGAACTGCATCAAATCGAAACCACACCTGCACTTACTAACTAAAACAAGATTAAAACTAACTAATTCAAAGGAAAGTAAAATAATAAAATAAACACAGGTTGCCTCCCGAGAAGCGCTTAAGTTATTAACGAGTCTTTAGCTTGACTCGACCAACTTTCAAGTATTCAACTCAAACACGGGGATCTCCTCAAATATCCCCTTGACCTGCTCTTCTTCCAAATATAGCTTAAGTCGATGACCATTGACAATGAACGATCCTTCACCATTTCGCTTAAACAACTCTACGTAACCCGATGGGTATACGTGCTTAATCACAAACGGTCCAATCCACCTAGAAGTTAGTTTAGGTTGCTTAATCTTAAATTTTGACAAGAACAACAATACCTTAGCCCCAACCTTAAACTCCTTCCTACGAATCCTCTTATCATGCCAAATCTTGGTCCTCTCCTTATATAGCCTCGAATTCTCATAAGCACCTAGCCTAAGCTCATCAAGCTCGTGAAGTTGGAACATCCTAAGTTCACGCGCTTCCATCAAGTCCAAATTCAAATTCCTCAAGGCCCAATACGCCTTATGCTCTATCTCGAGAGGAAGATGGCAAGTTTTGCCATAGAGCAACCGGTATGGCGTGGTGCCAATCGGCGTCTTGTAAGCCGTCCTAAACGCCCACAAGGCGTCATCTAATTTTTTCGACCACACCTTGGGGTTATCCCCAACAGTTTTCTCAAGAATTCTCTTCAAGGCCCTATTCGTGTTTTCCACTTGACCACTGGTCTGTGGATGGTATGAGATAGAAAAGTAGTGGACAACACCGTACCTCTTCAACACTTTGGCTAACTGATGGTTTGCAAAATGGGTACCACGGTCACTAATCAGAGCTCTAGGGCAACCAAAACGACAGAACAACTGTTTCAAGAAATCAATGACTACACGCGCGTCGTTCGTGGGCAAAGCCTTGGCTTCAGCCCATTAGACACGTAGTCAACGGCGACAAGAATATACTGAAACTTATTAGACGGTAGGAAAGGTCCCATAAAGTCTATACCCCAGATATCAAAAACCTCACATACCTGAATACTCTGTTGAGGCATTTCGTCTCGTTTAGTGATGTTCCCCTGTCGCTGGCAGATGTCACAAGTCTCGACCAAAGTTTGGGCCTCTTTGAAAATCGTTGGCCAATAAAATCCTGCATCATAGACTTTCTTACCCGTGACTGAAGGACCATAATGACCCCCAGTTGGCCCGTAGTGACACGCATCCAAAATCTCTCTTGTCTCACCTCCAGCAACACATCTCCTTACCATACCATCTGCACAAACACGGAACAAATATGGGTTCTCCCAAAAGTAATACTTAACATCCGATTTAAGCTTCTTCTTCTGCTGAGACGTGAAGTCATTAGGTATCTCACCTGCAACTAAATAATTAGCTATATCTGCATACCAAGGAGTTTCATCAGTGTTAGAAATAAACATCAAAGACTCATCGGGGAAGTTATCATTGATATCCCCCTCTCGAAGTTCCTCGCAGTGGGGATCTTCCAAACGACTCAAATGGTCGGCAGCCAAATTTTCAGCCCCTTTCTTATCCTTTATCTCTATATCAAATTCTTGCAACAAAAGAATCCAACGGATAAGCCTGGGTTTAGCATCCTGTTTCGAGAACAGGTACTTCAGGGCTGAATGGTCAGTGAAAACTATGGTCTTACTCAAAACCAGATATGATCTAAACTTATCAAATGCAAAGACCACTGCAAGCAATTCCTTCTCCGTCGTGGTATAATTTTGCTGGGCAGGGTTCAAAGTCTTACTAGCGAAGTAAATGGGTTTGAAATGATTCTCAACCCTCTGCCCTAGCACAGCTCCAACAACATAGTCGCTTGCATCACACATCAACTCGAAAGGCAATTCCCAATCTGGAGCTACCATGATAGGAGAATCAGTCAACTTTTCCTTCAACACCTGAAAAGCTCTCAAACAAGCATCGTCAAAAACAAAAGGAACGTCCTTCTCCAACAAGTGGGTCATAGGACGAGTAATCTTAGAGAAATCCTTAATAAACCGACGATAAAAACCAGCATGTCCAAGGAAACTCCTTACCCCTTTCACATTGGAAGGTGGGGGTAATTTGGCAATAACATCTATTTTGGCCCGATCAACCTCAATCCCGGCTTTGGACACTTTATGTCCTAACACAATACCCTCGGTGACCATAAAATGACACTTTTCCCAATTCAAGACAAGGTGTGCCCTCTCACACCTCTCCAACATCCTATCCAAGTTAATCAAGCAAGAATGAAATGATGCCCTAAAGACTGAAAAGTCATCCATGAAAACTTCCATGGAAGTTTCAAGCATGTCTTGAAAGATAGCAATCATGCACCTTTGAAAGGTGCCAGGGGCATTACATAGACCAAACGGCATTCGCCAATAAGCAAAAGTGCCATAGGGACAAGTGAAAGTTGTAACAACCCTACTTTTTAAATATTATATATGAACTAGTTATGTTGCCTATGATCTCGCAAGCCATAGTTATACTAGAAGCTAGTAGATAATGCCCTAAAATTAGCAATCTAAAGCTATTGTTCAATTCTAAATGTGAGTTATAAAGTACCATTGAACAAGATTTTATTGATGATCAATCAAATTATCTAAATAATAACGTAAGTCTCACAAGTTGAGATAGCCATCAAAAATCCTTACGAAGGTCCAACAATTTGATTATTTAGCTAATTTAAGTAAATTTGGTCACGAAAATAAAATTTCTAATTCAAAACATGTTATAAGTTCTTAAGCGCATAAAAGCGTTTAAATCATAATAAGTATATATATACATGTACATATATGCTTAAAATATATACAAGTTCATAATCAAAGGCTCATGTAACAAATTAGAAACACAAAAATGTATACATACAAGCATATATACATGACATATATACATATGCACATATTAGAACAAACACTAACTTATAACTACAAACTAACACATTTAACCTTACAAAATATATACAAGTTCATAATCAAAGGCTCATGTAACAAATTAGAAACACAAAAATGTATACATACAAGCATATATACATGACATATATACATATGCACATATTAGAACAAACACTAACTTATAACTACAAACTAACACATTTAACCTTACAAAATATATACACACTTACACCTAACATACATACACTTTATATACAACTTTTTATATAAAAAAAAGATACCAAAAACCCTTCCTATGCCTCTTTGAGGTCGGCCCTCCCCCCTTTCCCCATACACATTCACCAATCAACATTTAACCAACCTTATACTCCCAACACAAATCACTTACACTCTTCACACACAACTCATTTCTCTCTCAAGAAACCTCTTCTTTTCTCTCTTTTTCTTATTATTTTCGGCCACATCAAGAACAAAGAAAACACCATCAAAAATCAAATTAACACTTACTAATAATAAGGGTTTTAAGTTAGATTAATAAAGGGTTAATACAAGCAAGGTTCAAGGGTTGTTTTAGGCTTAGATTGAAGGTATTATAAGGGTTTGAAGGCCACGAAAATCTGCCCTCTTTCATCATCAAAAACCAAGTTCAAGAGGGTATAATCTTCATCCTTTTTAATAGATCTAATCTTGTTTTTGTTTATATTCAAAGGTTTTATCAAAAACTCATACTTTCTTCTTGTTTTCTTTGTAATATACACTTAATGAGGGCAAAGTTGATAGGATCTTTCTTTCCATGCTCATGCATGTCGAATCTAAGAAGAAAGATCCAAGGATTCAACAAGTTTAAGACCCAAAAGTGTGGTTATAGATTAGTAGCTTTTAAAGTGACTTTCTTGATGATAGATCTATATGTTTTTGTATATTTTTGAAGAGTATATTCTGATATTTTTCATATAAAAGATGTTTTTATATTGTTGAAAGTTAGATCTATAAAAGTTGATAGTGAAAAGTGTTGATTTGAATGCATATATGCTAGATTTAAGAAAGTTGGATCTTTTGTTGGATTATGAGATGGATATGGACTTGATATAAGTGAAAAATATGTTAATATTAATGTTAATATTCTGGAAAAATTGATAAAATATCAAAGATATAAAGCTTGGACCAAAACATGTTAAAATAAGCTAGAAATCATAAACCGAAAACACGCAAAAATGCATTTTGAGCACACACATGCACCATAATCTTATGACCAAGAAAATATGATAAACCTACTGGAATTAAGTTGAAATAAAAGTATAAAACTCAGATCTATTGGTTCATGACAACAATAAGCTAAAAAATCACCTTTTCGGGTCAAATAATCACTAACCGAAAGCACCAAATTGCACATATCACACCACCACCACTATCACGATTTTGGACACCAAAATATGATGAACTTTCTGGAAATAATGAAACAAGAATGAAAATCCATTTTGAAGCACTTTAATTGCTCAAGAAATGAGGCTAAAATCACTATTTCGGTAAACGATTTTTAATCATAAAACCCTCAAAATAAGCAAGACACAAGAGAGGTTGAATGGATATGATTTTGTATGAATAAAAGTTGCCTAAAAGGCCTGAGATTTTAGACCAAAATGTTTAGTGATGATTTCTAAGAATTTCCATGAATTATTGAATTTAAATAGTAATTAAAAGACATAAAAATCCATAAATAAATTATGTAAATCAAGAATGAAGTTAAATCATCTTAACCATTGATAAAAGTAACTAAAACCTACTGGAGAAAAATAATTAAAAGGCAAGAGACATGTGTTACATAATTTTAAGATAAATAATTAAGTAAAAATAATTAATTAAATATTATCATTAAAATAAATGGAAAATACACAAATAAAAGTATAAATCATGAAATTATAAGTTAAGGAGCATATATATCAGAAGATAATTCAAATGAAATTATCCATAATTTACAAAGGCAATTATGACACTTACAAGTATTTTTAAGGAATTATTTAATTAATAAATCAATAAAATGAATAAATAATTAATTAAATAATATTAAATTAAAATATATAATTACAAATCAGAAAATATACATAAAATATTAATATTATAAGACCACTAATGTCAAATATTATTACTAAGCAAAGTGTGCAATGGAAATCATATAAATCAAAGCCAAACTACCGAAATTCCAATAAACGTACAAAAACGTATAATGAGAAAACGACACTTACCACCCAAATTCCTTATACCCAAGCAATGAGAACATCATAATGCACTTAAATTCCATAATCTAATAACAACCAAAGATGGGCAAGTCTACTAGTATACATCTCATGATCTAGCTCACTAGTTCATGTCACGCGAACTTACGCCGTGAATATATACGTTATGGTTTAGGCTTGCTTGAGGCGCAACAAATCTAAGCGGAGGAATCACGTTTGATCAGCCCCTTTTCACTCTCTAATCAAGTGAGTCATATCCCCCTTTCAAACTCTTTTATGTGTTTACTTTCGGGGTGAAAAGCATGTTTAATTAAAATGACTTTATCTTATGAAATGATTCTTTGAAATAATGATAATGATATGGGAATTATATTGTATGTTCAACGTGTTATATGTTATATAATGAGCTTGAGTACTCTCAAACGGTGGTCCCCTGTACACTACTATTAACTCATTTGAGGCCTGTAGTTAGAGGGTTGCGCAACTAGGACTTGTCCCCTCATCCACTATTATAGGTAACGGTGGGATGTTTGGTTTGCCTTTGTGGCCACCTTCATCGCCAGTCTGGCCTCGCGGTGCTCTAACTACTATATATTTATGGGCGTCTACATGGCACGACCCTTGGTTATCTTTATGCACGTGATTGACAGCATGTGCTTATCATTATCTTATCATTTGGGACATTATATCTGATTATTGGGACATAACCGGTCTTAGTAGTGGCTCAAGAACAATCTCATCAAATTATGTCATGGTAGTCTTACCATTGACCCAGAGGTATTGATATTATATTATGGATGACAATTATTGATTGAGCATACGGTTTGGGTATGGACAGTATGATGGAATTCCTGGAAATTTTATGACATATTCTTTCTTGAATTGGATTAAATATATGGGTGTTGTTAGCATAATCCTATGAACTCACTCAACTCTCGTAGTTGACACTTTTTCTTCATGCTTTTCAGGTCTAGGGCAGTAAGTTAGCTTTTTGGACCACTTCATGGATGATGTGTTTAATTGTTGCATTTTGGACTAGTAATGCAAACATTTGATCTTTTGATTATGATTTTGGTGGTGTAATGTTTATTAAACGTCAACTTGAACTTGTAACCTTTTGAATTTGAATGGCACTTGAAATTTGATGTTGATGTTTTATACTTGAATCTTTTGTACCATGTCGTTCTGTGGCATCTCGAGTTTCCGCTATAGTCGGGGTGTTACAAAAGTGGTTTTCTCTTGGTCCTTGGGATCAATGGGTATTTGGAAGTACCCGGAAAACCCATCCAAGAAACAGAAATATTCATTCCCCGCTAGACGTTCCAGCATTTGGTCAATAAAAGGGAGAGGAAAGTGATCCTTACGGGTGGCATCATTAAGCTTACGGTAGTCTATACAAACCCGCCAACCCGTAATAGTCCTAGTGGCCAAAAGCTCTTTGTTATCATTCTCAATGACTGTCATGCCCCCCTTCTTGGGCACACAGTGAACAGGGCTTACCCAAGAACTGTCAGAAATAGGAAAAATAATTCCCGCATCAAGAAGCTTAATGACCTCCTTCTTGACAACCTCTTTCATTTTCGGATTCAGCCTCCTTTGTCGCTGGACAACGGGCTTAACATCATCAAGAAAGTCAATCTTATCTGGCAAAAATCAGGACTAATTCCTGGAATATCTGTAGTCTTCCAAGCAAAAGCCCGCTTATGGGCTTTAAGAACAGACAAGATACGGTCTTTCTCGTCACTCGAGAGTGAGGACGAGATAACCACTGGAAGAGAAGACTCACCTGACAAATATGCATACTCTAGATGGGTTGGAAGCGGCTTAAGCTCCAAGTCAGTAGGTGGTACATCAACCGAGTTAGGTACCCTTGTACTTCCGTCAGCAACAACTTCCTCAAAAGTTTTGTCTTCTGGAGGTGACTCATCCGAGCTCAGTGCCAAGACTTCTGCAAACAAAGCTTCATCAGTAATATCTCCAGATCCTAAGTCAGCGAACTCTTCCTCTCCAACTTCTATCTCCATCAACTCCCTGAATTCCTGATCTAAAGCATCGTCAATGACATCGATCCTGAAACAAGTCTCATCGTTAGAATATGAATGCTGTAAAGACTTTTCAACATTAAATATAATTCGATATGTTCCCACGCCTAAGGAAATCTCTTTATCCTTCACACTACGGCATCCGCGGTATTAAGGAATGGGCGTACTAGAATAAGAGGGACCTTCGCATCTTCCTCCATCTCGAGGATAACGAAGTCAACAAGAAAAACAATATGGCCTACTCGGACGCTCATGTTCTCAGCAATCCCGATGGGATACTGAAATGAATGGTCAGCAAGTCTTATACTCATGCGAGTAGGGCGAAGGACTCCCAAGGACAACTTGGTATAAACCGAGTAAGGCATCAAATTGATGCTAGCCCCTAAATCAGCTAAGGCTTTACAAGTAAGAGTTCTAATGGAGCAAGTGATAAGAAAACTCCCTGGGTCTTCTAGATTTGGCGGAATTTTATTCTGCACAATAGCAGAACACTCGGCATTAAGAAAAGTGGCCTTTGCCTCTTCAAATTTTCCTCTGTCCGTCACAAGCTCCTTAAGGAACTTGGCATAACTTGGCATCCCCTGAATGAGATCAACTAAAGGAACGTTAATATGAACATTTTTAATCATGTCCACGAACTTGTTATATTGCTCCTTCAGCTTTGCTTTCTTGAATCTCTGTGGAAATGGGATCTTCGGCTTGTACGGTTTAACCTCTGGAACCGCAGCCGGTTTTGGTGGAGTGACCGGAGTCTTCACGGTCGGATCTTCCTCCATCTCAAGCTCTTCATCAATAATAGCATCATCGCTCCCTTTATCCTGCACATCTGAAACAACATCCTTAGGCATAGGAGGTGGGTCATAAGACTTACCAGTACGAGTAGTAATGGCATTAGCTTGCTCATTACGGGCTGGAGGTGGAGTGTATTTCTGTCCCGAATTAAAC
Source organism: Erigeron breviscapus (assembly GCA_034093135.1). Classification (NCBI taxonomy): domain Eukaryota; kingdom Viridiplantae; phylum Streptophyta; class Magnoliopsida; order Asterales; family Asteraceae; genus Erigeron; species Erigeron breviscapus. The sequence goes on from CM067168.1 coordinate 2,303,427, forward strand.
TGATCCTAGGATTTTGCTGTGTGTTGCTAGGAAGAGCCCCCGTGGGCCTAGCAAGAGCTGCCATCCTACTTTCGAGATCCTTGAAGTTAGCACCCTGATTTTTCATGTTGATTTCCACCTTCCCGTTTATCCGATCCATCCTCTCACTCAAAGCCTTACTATCCTCCCTGATCCTTTGAATGCTAGTGTTTGTTTCAGCTTGATTACTTTCCAGTTGCTTCATCATCTCTCTCAACTCGGCATTGGGATCAGTAGTAGAAGAACCTGATCCTTGAGCCTGCTGAGTAAGCTGCTGTTGAGGCTGATTCTGAAAATTGTCTCTTTGCCACCTGTTACCTAAAAAACGGGAATTATTAGCCTGATAAGAAGAATTATAGGAAGGATTACCAGAAGGCCGGTTTTGGTAACTAGTGTTGCGATGGAAGTTCCCTTGGGGCTGATTCTGGACATAGTTCACATCCTCGGTGCCCCTATTAGGACACTCATCAGAATAATACAAATCTCCGCAAAAATCACACCCGTCAGCTAGAACCTTAACATCATTCTCAAGTGCACTAAACCTAGTCTCTTGAGCAGTAAAGCTCCTATCCATGCGCTCAGATAGCGCCTTAATCTCTCCAATAACCGCCGAATCATTACTAGCTTCAGCCTTAGCAACTCTCCCTTCCTTAGTGCCCTTTTTCATCTTCCTTTCATTCCTCAAAAATCGTTCATCATCCACCGTGGAATTATCCTTTGCCATGTCTTCCAAAATCTGATATCCTTCGTTGGGTGTGATATTATTGAAACTACCCCCGAAGGCATATCCCAATTCTCGCTTAGACTTCTTATCTAACCCCTCAAAGAAAATCTCAACATACTGTTCCTTAGTCAAATTGTGTCCTGGATAGTTTCTCAACATCTCCTTGAATCGAACCCAAGCATCCACAACATCTTCCTCTGCATTTTGTTCGAAAGACCTTATCATATTTTCTAACCTTCTTTGAGTTTGGAGTGAGTAAAATTCCCCAATAAAAGCCTCCTTAAGTTGATCCCAAGTAGTGATTGAATTCTCTGGTAGATCATTAAACCAATCAAGTGCTTCTCCGGTTATCGAAATTGGAAATGTCTCAAGCTTTACGGCATTCATTTGATTTTGACCATATTGATAAAGTCGAGCCAACTTTTCAAACCGATCCAAATGTTGGTAAGGATCCCATTTCCTTTTTCCGTCGAACTGTTGCTCTTCTATACTCTTGAGATGATTTCCTTTCAAATTGAAGGTGTGATCAATGGTCGGAGGTCTAATGGCAGAGCCACGGTTGGTTGGAATAGTTCGAACCCTCTCGCCATAGCGAGTGTCATTTGGATCCCTTGGTTGTGGGGCAGTTAGGCCTTGTTTAGGAGGAAGAAAATCTGCAACTAATGACCTAATGACACTCCCTAAACCCCTTAACGCGTTTTTGACTTTCCTCCTATGTCAAAACTAGTCCCTAAGCTTCCTAATCCTTCATTTCTAGTCCCAAACTACTCTATGGACCATATATAACATAATTACTTCATTAAATACCACTACATAGGCATTTATCTACATTTCACACACATATATACTACATTATACATTTAGGCTTTCAAGCCTCACACAAAACACACAATAACTACGTATAAGTATTAAATCTACAATAGACTTAACGACACACACATAATGTTGACTTAACGGCATTAGTCAACTGTTAAATAAAAAGTTTAGGATGTTACAATCAACATTCCCCCTATCAATCACATCTTCATGCTCTTCAACCCTTTACTCACCAGTTTCAGTACTGGCAACCACTACCATTTCTC
>CM067168.1:2311250-2316250 GCA_034093135.1 Erigeron breviscapus
CATTGGAAGCTCAAAAGGCAAAAGTAGTGACATCAAATTCTCGTGGTATAAACTTTTGTTATTTTAGATTCTTAATGGCACGTTTTCTTCAAGTATACAACATGTGTTATCATTTAGGTTCCTTGATATATGGGCAATGAACTTGAAGGTCTTATTCCAATAATATGATGGTTGTGTCTTTTGATTGGCTATCATGATGTGTTTAAATTCAAAATATATAATCACTATGTAGGTTATGTGTGTATATAGGTTATGTATATATGTGTAGGTTATAGGTTATGAATATATATAAAAAATATGTCTATGTCAAATTTCTGTGTGTACTACCTATATATCTATATCTATATAATATATATATATAAATCTATGTACTATTTATACATATATGCTGTCGTTCAAAAAAAAAAATTATACATATATGCTGGCGTGAATTCCAAATGTATTAAACATAAAGTATTTAGTATTGGGTGGTTTGTACTATTTTGGAAGAAAAAGTGGCTAAAAGTTGGCTGTGCAGGTTTTATGGCAAGGAGAAAAGAGTTGATTCATGTATCCATTAATTAAGAATAATATTGTTTCTCTCTCTTCTCTCTCTCTCCTCTCTTTCTCTCTCAATTCTAACGGCTTTTTTTCTCCGATCTAAGATCTGAGATTGAAAATCTTTTATTCTTGAGATCGAGATGAGAACGTGAGATCGAGAGTTGAGATTGAGAACTGGTTTAGACCTCCAATCCGGTGGATCTAACCCTATTTTTTTACTTTCGGGCCGGAGGTCCCTTCCACTTCGGTGGATCTGGAAGCAGCCTCCCTACCTTTGAGTAGGGGTAAGGTCTGTCTACATCATACCTCCCCCATAGCCCGGCTTATGCTGGGATTGGGTACCCTTGTTGTTGTTGTTGTTGTTGATGTTTAATGTGAAGGTATGGTCACTGTCCTTGGGTAAAATGGATGTTGAATGTAGTGCTAGGGAATTATATGCTGGATATTGGAGGGAAATATGGCTTTGTTGTTTTTGAAGCATTCTGAAAGCAGAATTGAGATAAAGTTGTGTTAAGGTGTATTGAGATTAGAACTTGAGCTTTATGGTTTTGTAATATGGGATGTACACTACAAAACTTTTAATGATATTGTTATCTTAAAATGCAATCTTACTTCTGCTTAAATTTGGATTATTTGTATGCTATTTATCTATTACACATGGAAAAAAGTATTTGGTTCAGGTATATTAATTGTTAGAAGTGGAAATTTCACCCATCTACTTACCAATGTATTTATTTGGGTTATCTTTGTGATGAGTAAAATCGGTGTTAAAACTAATTGTACAGAATTCGTATTGTTATCCCGTGTTTTCACACGGGTTCATTGGCTAGTAACAACAAAGATAATTTTTTCCTGCTAATCTATATATTCACAGGTCATACAAAATGGACTTAAAAAATCGAATATTCCATCTATACATAAGTAAATTACTTCATACTTAGAAGTAAACAGGAAAAGAAAATCTTGTTATTTCATGGAAGAAAAACTCGATCTAAAAAACTTGTCATTAAGCGGTTTAGGTTTGAGCTTAAATTCTCGACATGATTATTAAGTGACTGTGTTTGAACCAAGATGTATGAACCTCAATTTGACACAACTTAAGAGCCGTAACTTGAGTGGACCTCAACACCCTAGTTTCATCGATCACAAGTTTTCCCATAGAACACGAAAAATCTTTTTCAAAAGTTAAAATTAACGAGTTGGAGGCAGCATTTTTTTTAGGTCTCCCATACTACCGTAGTTTGTCTGAACCATACGATATGTCTTCTTTTTAATATGTTTTTTATTAAAGATCGTGCCATAAGATAATGCATTTTATCATGTGGACACATTATCTATATGGATCTCAAAAAATAATACTTATACTATTAAATTAAATAATGTACGTATACACTTGGTATAATTCTAAGAGTAAGTATTTCCTTTTTACTAACTCTGTCATTCATGTATGTACGAACAAACAACCCAACCCACTTGTGGGATTAAATTAAATATCTTCTTTGTGTTTGTTTCAAAGAATTAATAATAAGACGAAGTTGACTCGAGTCGCCTACCAATCTTAGGTTTAATTTTGAGTTATTGTCTATTTGTCTCTGTTTACCCTCAAATGCGTGCGTATTCGATGTGGCTCTTTTGACTATTGTCTATTGCAGTATTTTGGGTGTATATGTAGTTTGCATCTCATGATTTGTTGACAAGTTTTCATTAAAGTTTTAAGTAATTGTTATTGATATCCCTCCAAATTGGATGATTTGCTGCTTTGAGCTAAAAAACATTTTCTAAGAGCAACCAAATGTTAATTTTTGTTAGATATTTTAGTGTAATTGGATTAACTTATTTGATCAATAACGTCATAATAATACATCATATAAGATTGGAGGTGCGGAGTGCACGCCTATTTGAATTTATTATGACCTTAGGGGCGAAGGTACGGGGGCAGCGCCCCTGGGAGCTGGGTCCAAGGGGCAGAGCCCCTGGCTGGGGTCGAGCTGAGGGACCCAAATTATTTCCATTGAATTGCTATAGTAAAAATCCCTCCGAAAATTTATTTTTCGGAACTTGAGGGACCAAAAGTGGCAATTCGAAACCCTCTTGTTTAACTGTCTAAACGTTATAGGACACCATATATGCAACCCGTATGTAGATATCTGATCATTCTTTTTCTTTCTTCTTCTGGTTCTTTCTCTCAAACACATACGCACAGAAAATTCTTAATCTTTGATTGTATCCGATTGAATAGTTTGGGTGAACCGCCAAATTGATTCAATCTGAAAGCGATTACGTGCCTTCAAAGATTGATTGTATCCGGTTATCTGTTCGTTATTCACGAATTTACCCAACAATTTTTGCGGTGCACAAAATGACAAAATGTTCAAGCTTATTTATCTGTTTTGTTAGTACAATGCATAATTTAATCGGTGATTTGGATCAGTAAGATTCGATCGGTAAAGATTCCTTCATTTTAATCTATTGATATATGAAGCACTATGATTATAAATTAAAAGTGTACTAACACGATATAATGCACAATATTGAATGATTATTGAAAAGGTAAATAAATTATAGTACTTAAATTTCATAACATCCATTTAGTACCGAACATGTATCAAAAGATGTGGTTGACAACTGATTTTGACGACTGATAGTTTTGGATTATTTAAATTACTCTAATATAAATATTAAATGATAATATAACAGTAATAGTAATTTAATAGTTCGAATTGTAAAATCTATAACTCAAGCCAAATGCTTTATAAAAAATAGATATATAGATTATAAAACTGAGTGAATAAAGTGTAGAAATTGTAATCCGTATATTATAACCTATATAAAATGTTTTCGTGTGAATAGTGAAGTTAGCTGGCTGCTTAGTTTTGTTTTTTGTTTTTTGGTTAACGTGTTGTGTAGATATCACCTAAGCCTGCCTACTTAGTTTGTTTTTTTTTTTTGTTTTTTGTTAATGTGTTGTGTAGATATCAACTTTTCTTCTTGGGTTTTTTATATTTTATTTTGAATTATATCATTATTTTTAGGGTGATAACGTTTTAGTGTTTCACACTTTAACTACTAAATCCTTTAAATCCTTTAAGACTTTTAGATTTACGTATTGTTTAAGGATGTGTTTTTTTTTCTAATGGTAACAGTTGACATGTTAAAATTAATGACCCGCATTCAAGTCTGTGTCCGATCGTTATCCCCGGCCAACGGCCGGGTATAACACTAGTTAGATATTATCACAAATCTACGGTCTAATTCATAAAAATTCAATTCAATTCAATTCAATCCAATAAATAGAAAGGGACGCGAGTCAGCGAGTGATAAACTGATAATAGACAAAAACCAGAAATGGAAGACTTGTAAGTTGGAACATGGCATTTTATTTTAACAATTTTACGATATTAAATGAAGAATTGCACATGGTCAAGTTAGTCGTTCATGTAAACTAGTTACCCAGATAAGACCAAACGTTGACAAATGCAATGCAATTTGTGAATCAAGTGCAAGTGGAATCTCATCTCTTACTCCTTTTCTTTTTCATTAGGAAAATAAAGTTAACACAACAATTATAGAAGTTTATCCATTTTAAACTTTTGGTGCTCCTGTCTTTTTAATTAATTTAAGGTAAGCAATTTTGTGAAAATGTAGAGTATATATATACATATATATGGGGTAAAAATCCTGGTAGAAGTTCATTTTTGATTTTTTTAGTTTGTTTTTTGATTTTTTTTCCACCTTTTTATCTTTTTTTTTTTTAATTAAATCATTCCATAAAATATTAAAAAAATAATTGATTTTTTTAATCCCGAGTTAGTGAGCTATACATATAAGATATAAGGGTACGGTACGGGTTCGCTCTTAAAGATATTAATAAGGGGTAGCTAGTCGGGGTGATAGGTCATAAGGGATGATCGACGATGGGGTGATCTACCTAACGGACCCCGCCATACACTGACAGACTTCACTCATCTCTCCTTAAGACACATTCTCTTTTGATCTCTATCCTATATAGGCGTAAAAAAGATTCATTTCAGGTATTCGTACCAATGAAACCTAGGTTCGCATGTGAAGTTCTAGAAAAGACGTTTTGATCTTTCGGGGTGCCTAAAATATATGGTAATTAGGATGGAGGTACTATACCAACATCATATGATTCATATAGGATAAATCGACGGGTATTCAATTATTGTACCAGACTAAAGTTCACCCATTACCTATTTCCTTTATAATATTTTATAGGGGATCTTTCCGGAGTATTTGAAAATGAGCATTGCGGAGTAGCAATTGGTCAGCATCCGGTCAAGTTGGAAAAGTGTGCTGTGATTTTTTAGAGAAAATTTCATTACATACCCCTGTGGTTTGTCATATTATCAAGTTTCACCCCTCTTGTTTTTTCTTATCATTAGATACCCATATGGTGAATTTTTGTGTCATTACATACCCCTGTGGTTTGTCATATTATC
>CM067168.1:2318750-2390144 GCA_034093135.1 Erigeron breviscapus
ATTAGTTGAAGAAGTATGTAGAATGGATCTAGTACTATATTGAGGTTGTGGCATTGGATAGAATAGAACACTATTTTCATGGAGGATTGTTAATGAGGTTTATCAGTTCATTAACTTTGTAGAATAGAGATTTATAAATGAAATAGTGAATGGATCTAGTGATGCTAGACCTTCAAAAATTTACAGTTAGATTAGACAAAAGCAGCTTGTCGTGTTTTTCGATTGTGCGTATCCAACTTTTGAACGGTTTATTGTGTGTATCAATCAGACTTTTAGTTCATTGTTATTGAATGTATATGATTACCTCTTCATGAGGTAAGCGTTGTTAGCATTTATTTATATACTTGATGTGATGGCAATATAAGTTGGCGTATGATCTAATCCTGTGTTTACAAGTTATAAGAGGTTAACTACGTACACTAGCGATGGATTGAAATTATATAAACTGTGCAGTATAGGATAGAAATAGAATCGAGCACTGATTACGATTTACGACACTGATTTGGAGGAATAGGTGTTGTATTAGTTGAAGAAGTATGTAGAATGGATCTAGTACTATATTGAGGTTGTGGCATTGGATAGAATAGAACACTATTTTCATGGAGGATTGTTAATGAGGTTTATCAGTTCATTAACTTTGGAATGAGATTTATACTTTTATTCAGTAGAGTGAGGATTTGTAGATTGGAATTAGATGTTTCTATTTTTGAAATTTTGAAACTACATATGTTTAAGAGTTTGAGCATGCTCGTAATGTTCACGTGATACTAGTTGGAACACTCAGGTGATTGAGGCTTCTGTATAAGGTAACTTATAGATCTTTAGTTCAAATTGTATACATCTGCACTTAATTCTGAATCATCGTGGTCGTGGATGCATCAATGGAAGGACCGGAAAAGTTTTACATCTTTGCATGTGGTTGACACATCTTCTAAAAGTCCAGTAGTTACATCATCCTGGTGACATAGAGTTGCACGGTTGCATCTATTGTTTTGTGATAATTTTCAGTTTTAGATAAGTTGATTAGAAGGAATTGGTGTTGTTAGTTGAGTTGTAGTATAGAGAGATTTATTTATGAGATAGTGAATGGATCTAGTGATTCGACAAAAGGAGCTTGTTGTGTTTTTCTATTGTGTGTATCTAACTTTTGAACGCTTATTGTGTGTAGCCGAATTTTAGTTCATTGTTATTATATGTATCTGGTTACCTTTTTACCAGGTAACTGCGGTTAGTATTTTTTTTAACTTGTTGTGATTACCGTATAAGTTGCCACGTCATCTTTACAAGTTATAAGAGGTTAACTACGTAAATTAACAATGGATTGAAAGTTTATAAACTGCATAGTATTGGATAGAAATAAAATAGAGCACTATTTACCACATTGATTTGAAGGAATTGGTGTTTTATTAGTTGAACAAGTATGCGGAATGCATTGACTACTAGATATAGGTTGTGGCGTTGGATAGAATAGAATACTAGTTCCATGGAGGATTGTTAATGAGGTTTATCAGCTCATTAACTTTGTAATTGCATTTATGCCTTTTGTTTTTCTTTGCTTCGGCGTCTTGCCGAAGTATAGTATTAATAAAATCTCAGCCGTTCCAAAAAAAAAAGTAAGTAAAGTGAGGATGTATAGATTGGAATTAGATTTCTCTATTTTTGAAAATTTGAAACTACATGTATAAGAGTTTGAGCATGCTCATAATGTTCACGTAATCCTAGTTGGAACACTCAGGTGATTGAGGCTTTTGTTTAAGGTAACTTATAGATCTTTAGTTCGAATGTATACTTCTGCACTTATCCATGAATCCTCGTGGATGAATCAATGGAGGGACCGGAAAAGTTCTACATCTTTGCATGTGGTTGATATATCTTCCAAAAAAACTAGTATTTACATCATCTTGGTGACATAGAGCTGAATAATTGCATCTAGCTGCTTTTTATAGATTGTTTCTCTGAAGATATTGGCTATATCTTATGTGATCAACTTATCAGTTTTGTTTTGAGAATATGGATAACATGGAATTCTGATCAATTTTGAGATCCGAGGAGCACATTTCTGTTGTGGCTATCGTCTTATATAATCCAGCTCAATGTTATTTTTATTCTGATGCTGTGTGAGATACAGGCTTGTAAGGTTCTTACTAACCACAATGCAGGGTATACTAGATAATACAGATTTATATATTATGGATACCTAATTTAGCATACATAGATTTTCCACTGACATACTGCATATTGGTATGATGTCTTTAACGAGTGCATTATTAACGTTAACTCTTACTTGAGACCATCTTTGTTATTAATGATGCATTTAAATTTGTAGGAGAGTCTAAGAACATTGATGCTGGTTTCGCATGCGGCAATTCAATTTCTTAATGGTATGCATCTAGTCAATGTATTGAAACCTCTGTTTCTGCTTTATTATAAGGGTTTCTATTTTGACCTTTGCATGAATGCTTCCAGGTATAACCTACAGCGTACCTGAAGAAGTAAAAGCTGCAGGATTTCAAATTGGCCCTGACGAATTGGGATCAATAGTTGAAAAGCGCAGCATGGAAAAGTTGAAAGCCCATGATGGGGTTGCAGGCATTATGAAGAAGATCTCTACATCCATCTCCAACGGAATTCCTACCTCTGAGGATTTACTTAACACAAGAAAAAACATTTATGGAATTAATCAATTTGCTGAGAGCCCGTCCAAGGGTTATCTTGTTTATGTATGGGAAGCCCTCCAAGACACAACCCTCATGATACTTGGATTGTGTGCCTTTGTGTCTTTGATTGTTGGCATTACAATGGAAGGTTGGCCAAAGGGTGCCCATGATGGTCTTGGGATTGTTGCAAGCATTCTGCTGGTTGTATTCGTGACCGCCACTAGTGATTATAGACAGTCTTTACAGTTCAAAGATCTGGACAAAGAGAAAAAGAAGATTACTATTCAAGTTACCAGAAATGAGTGCAGACAGAAGATCTCAATATATGAGCTTCTTGTTGGTGACATTGTTCATCTTGCTGTTGGGGATCAGGTCCCTGCTGATGGACTTTTCGTTTCTGGATTTTCCTTATTGATAAATGAATCAAGTCTGACGGGAGAAAGTGATCCCAAAGTTGTAACTGCTGAGAACCCCTTTCTACTATCTGGAACTAAAGTTCAAAATGGTTCATGTAAGATGGTTATTACCACTGTTGGAATGAGAACCCAATGGGGCAAATTAATGGCAACTCTTAGTGAAGGTGGAGATGATGAGACCCCACTGCAGGTTAAACTAAATGGAGTAGCAACAATTATAGGGAAAATCGGGCTGTTTTTTGCGGTTATTACCTTTGCAGTTCTGGCGCAAGGACTATTTGTACGCAAGATGCAAGAAGGGTCCCACTGGACATGGTCTGGAGATGAAGCTCTTGAGATGCTTGAATACTTTGCTATTGCAGTAACAATTGTGGTGGTTGCAGTCCCTGAGGGTTTACCATTAGCTGTGACACTTAGTCTTGCATTTGCCATGAAGAAAATGATGAATGATCGAGCTCTTGTTCGTCACTTGGCAGCTTGTGAAACCATGGGATCTGCGACAAATATATGTAGTGACAAAACTGGTACCCTAACTACCAACCATATGACACTTGTAAAAGCTTGGATTTGTGGGGAGACCCGTGAAGTCAATGGGTCAACAGGGGCGTTAACTTTCTGCTCTACAATTCCCGATTCTGTTGTTGGAGTGTTAGTTGAATCTATTTTTAATAATACTGGTGGAGAAGTGGTGAAGACTGAGAAGAACACTATTGAAATTCTTGGTTCACCAACTGAGACTGCTCTTTTGGAATTTGGTCTCATGCTTAAAGAAAAACAAGCAGAGATTCAAACATCAAAGCTTGTCAAAGTTGAGCCCTTCAACTCTGAGAAAAAGCGTATGGCAGTTGTTTTAGAACTCCCTGGAGGAAGTTTCAGGGCCCACTGCAAGGGTGCTTCGGAAATAATTTTAGGTGCTTGTGATAAGGTCTTGAATGCAAATGGTGAGGTTGTTCCTCTTGGTGAAGAGTTAAACAGTGAGCTAAAAGATACCATTGAACTGTTAGCCAATGAAGCTCTTCGAACTCTTTGCCTTTGCTACAAGGAATTAGGAAGCAAATTCTATGAAAAAGATCCAATTCCCTTTGGGGGGTATACTTTAATCGGTATTGTGGGTATCAAGGATCCTGTTCGTCCAGGTGTGAAGGAATCTGTAGCAATTTGCCGATCAGCTGGTATTACTGTGCGTATGGTAACAGGTGACAACATACACACCGCAAAGGCAATTGCCAGAGAATGTGGGATATTAACAGATGATGGGATAGCCATTGAAGGCCCTGATTTCCGTGAAATGACCGAGGAGGAGCTCTTTAAAATTATTCCTAAAATCCAGGTGCTTTTTGCATTCCTTCGTGTCATTTGCTTCTTTTTCTTTGAGAAAGCATTTATTAATTGACTGGTCTTTGTATCTTTTAATTATACCAGGTGATGGCTAGATCTTCTCCAATGGATAAGCATACACTTGTGAAACATTTGAGAACTACATTTGAGGAGGTTGTTGCCGTAACAGGAGATGGTACAAATGATGCTCCGGCACTTCATGAAGCAGATATTGGGCTTGCAATGGGAATTGCAGGGACAGAGGTAATACTTCAGTTTTTTTGGCACTTGTTAGATAAATATAAAAATCTACACCAAATTTAATAGTTTATCATCCTAATTTATTGCCTTTGTATCATTCAGGTGGCAAAGGAGAGTGCTGATGTGATCATTTTAGACGATAATTTCTCTACAATTGTGACTGTGGCCAAGTGGGGTCGCTCAGTTTATGTGAACATTCAGAAATTTGTCCAGTTTCAGCTGACAGTAAATGTTGTTGCTCTAGTTGTCAACTTTTCTTCTGCCTGTCTGACTGGTAAAGCATACAATAATCCGTTGCATCTTTTAGAGTTCCCTGTTCAACATTTTCAAATTTGTAATGCGCTTTATGTTTGCAGGACAAGCTCCTCTGACTGCTGTTCAGCTACTTTGGGTTAACATGATAATGGATACTCTGGGAGCACTTGCGTTAGCTACCGAACCTCCTACTGATGAATTAATGGAGCGTACACCCGTTGGAAGGAAAGGAAACTTTATTACAAATGTTATGTGGAGGAATATCATGGGACAGTCATTATATCAGTTTGTGGTAATATGGTACCTTCAGACAAGTGGAAAGATGACCTTTCACCTTGACAACTCAGACTCTGATTTGGTTCTGAACACACTTATCTTCAACTCGTTTGTCTTCTGTCAGGTTAGTAAAATAATGGTTTACATCAATTTACGTCTTTTGTCTCAAAAATGTAACGTTTAAGATGACATATTGTTTAATGAAGTTAGTTGATTATCGATCAAAAATTGTTAAATGCCTTTTAATACAGATGCAACGAGGAGAAACTATTGAACCGGATTTAATTTGTATCTTGTGTTGTTTTGAATTGCAGGTGTTCAATGAGATCAGCTCTAGAGAGATGGAGAAGATAGACGTGTTTAAAGGAATGCTAAAAAACTATGTGTTTCTGGCTGTTTTAACTTGCACGGTCATCTTCCAAATAATAATCATTGAATTCTTGGGTACGTTTGCAAACACTAGTCCTCTCACCCTCCCCCAGTGGTTTGCAAGTGTCACCATTGGTTTTCTAGGAATGCCCATTGCTGCAGCTGTAAAGATGATCCCTGTTGGATCCAGATAGAAGACCAAGTTTCTCTTAAACCTTGATACATTTAAAACATCTGAAAGCTTATTAAGGAAACAAATTTTTGTAACCATTCTCTTTGCAAGTTTCATATGTTGTTTAAAGGCGTGGTAACTGGTAACTAAGATTAGGATGGCCAAGTTATTGATATTTTTTGTGTTGTAATTTGACCCGTCTTCATTGCTGCTCAATGCTCTATGAATAGCTTTAAACTAGAGACTGACAATGATTGAGTTTACATTATGTCTATTGGTACTGTTGAACTACAGACAACACTTTCATCTTTTATACAAGTTATTTTGTTTTTATTTAATTTAATCAACACCGATATTATTCATAATTACAACTGTATGTCTTTCAAGATGAGTAGGGAAGATGCATACTGCATTAGTTACATTAAACTTTTCATGACCAGTGACAATTTGTCTTTGAAGCAGCACATGAAATGATTCAAGGCAAAATGCAACATCTAAATTCTACCAAGCACAAGTTAGGTGCCATGGACACACATGGTTAGATAATGTGTAAACCCATTTATGGAACTAGGTCTCTCATTTAACATGTTTCGTGATGAGCCAATGCCAAAACACATCCAAATGACACTTGCATTGACATGTAAAAACTAAACATGTGATTGAATTATTTACTGGAGATGGATCTCTCAGAGAGGGTTGTTCATAGCCGAATTTACTATAGAGCTTGGGCAATCATACGTGATAGTTTAACTCGAATGGTGAAATGGGATAAAAAATTGAAAACCGTACCTAAGAACAGAGCTGGTCAGATTGGTTATACCAGTTAAATACCACTTCAGAAAGTATCAAAATAAAAGTTTCTAAAACCATTTGTTCGACACCAAGGTGCTGGTGTAAAAGCTTATTCAGGCTGAGATCCCGATGCCAAGTATTGCGGGACCGGTGCAAAGACCAGCATGAAGGACCTGAAGCAAGGAAGTTCGCAGAGAGCAAAGGCGTAATTATTATTATTATTATTGTTATTATTATGTGTATATGTTTATGTGTGTATTTTGTGTTTTGTCTATTGTTGAAGATGACATGTTGGTAGATTTATTTAGTTTTTTATGGTTTTATTTTCATTCAAAATTTTATAGTTTGTGACAATTTAAATTTGAAAACCAGTATGAAAGATTGTAGGAAAAAAATGTTCAATATGAATGTCACTGTGAAAGTTGACTGGAAACCGACATCCTTAACAAAATCATCACTCAAGTAATCATCCAAAGCACGAAGGTAACAAGTTTAACTTTTCCTCTCTTAAATGTTCATGAAATCTGAAACTCGACCTAGTTTGTAACCTCTAGTTAAATAGAAGCTTTTTCCTAGTATATTATTTTGGTAAATACTAAACGCAGCCCTAAATTAAGACTGTCATTTAACGTGCATAAAAAATTTGCACCTTCCATATCAAAAGCTCATCCGTAATTATGCTTTTAAGTTTTAACTCATGATGATGCTATAGATGTCGGACTATGTAAAGTTGACCGTATCAAATCATGAGAATATATAGAACTTATCAAGTTAAGTTAATTAAAGCATCATTTAAACTAGTAGAACAAGAAAAGTTATGATTTATTCATTCATTGATGCTTTCTTTATTTATGTGAAGATGCAACCCAACCAAAAGGTTACCATTCTCGGCAGCTTATATATTTTGCTTGTATTAGGGTTGTTGTGAATTGTGATGATTAATGGTTTATTACTACTCAACTTCGTGTTGGTTATTTTTTTCCCCTTTCAATTACTAAAAACTTTCTTATGTTTGGGTTGAGTCAACATTATTTTTATATTTATTTTTCTTTTTCAACCTTTTTGTGGCCTTAATAGTTAAAAGTTTCTGGTAAAATTTAGTGTTATAACAGTGTATTCTAGATTTATTTTTTTTTGAACGACATTCTATATTACTTCTAAATTACACGTATGCCTGGAAACCAGGACTCTCGAAAAACCCCTATTTATCCATCCTCACAAATGCGGGAAGTAGGACTCGAACCGAGGTGAATCATCCCAAGATCAAAGACCTTACCAATGGGACACCAAACACTAACCCCATTGAGATTTGTTTTTGTATACTGGCCTAGATGACCCCTTATTAATAAAATTTATGTTGTTTTAAAAACAAAAGTCATCATTTATTGTAACAGTTTCAATAAAATATAGATATAAACCTGAAACCTAACAAGACTTTTGATTTATGGTACAAATACACCATAAGTTTAACAAATAACCTTAGGTCCTTAGCCATATTATTTGGTAAAGGTTTATGTATTTTACTATTTTGAAGTAAAATATTAGGTTCAACTTTAAGCTGTTCAAAAGGAAAAAAATTATAACCGTTTGGCGATTTTGGCGCCAAAATCTGTCTAATCATAACCGTTTTCCACCATTAAATTCCTTCAATTCTTCATCAAATTAACATCAAATTTCATCATTCTTCTTGTATTTTCATCCTATTATGCATCCCGCACAATCCTATCGGTGTAATTTTGCGTTTTTTTGATTGTATGTAAAACCCTAGAATTTGGGTTTTTTCGAGAAAATGGCAAAAAAAACATCATCCGGTAGAAGTACTCGAATTCCTATAAATTTGGGCGATTATGTGCTGAATAATAAGAATAATAATCAAATTAATACTAGTAATGATGATATTGGTGATAAGGAGGTAGATGACGTCATAGGGCTGAAGGAGAAGGTCGAATTGGAGGTTGAAAATGGCATAAATGGTGTGAATAATACTGATAACAAGAATGTGAATAGTGATGATAGTGTTTTGAAGAAGAATTTGAATATGTCTTTTGCTAATATTGTCAAGAATAAGATTGTTGAGGTTGAGAAGAATTTGTTTTATGTGCCAACTGAAATGAATGAGAAAGGAGAAGAGGTTGTCATTTTTGAGGAAGAATTGGTTATATGTGCCAACTGAAATGAATGAGAAAGGAGAAGAGGTTGTCATTTTTGAGGAAGAATTTGTTTTATGTGCCAACTGAAATGAATGAGAAAGGAGAAGAGGTTGTCATTTTTGAGGAAGAATTTGTTTTATGTGCCAACTGAAATGAATGAGAAAGGAGAAGAGGTTGTCATTTTTGAGGAAGAATTTGTTTTATGTGCCAACTGAAATGAATGAGAAAGGAGAAGAGGTTGTCATTGTTGAGGTTGAGAAGAATTTGTTTTATGTGCCAACTGAAATGAATGAGAAAGGAGAAGAGGTTGTCATTTTTGAGGAAGAATTGGTTATGGAAGGTTGTGAGAAATGGAAATTAACAGCTTGTGGTTTCTTTTTGGGATGTTATATGCCTATGAATGAGATGAGATATAATCTAAGAAGAATGTGGGGTAAGTTTGGTCTGGGAGAGATTCTGAAGGATAATAATGATATATGCTACTTTAAGTTCAAAAATAAGGAGGGTATGAACTATGTGGTAGAGCAGAGCCCATGGATGGTGAATGGAAAGCCACTAGTAGTGCAAGAATGGAGTCCTGATGTGAATATTGAGAGAACTGAACCTAACAGGCTGCCTATATGGGTCAAACTTAGTAATGTCCCTCTGGAAGCATGGAGTTTGAAAGGTATCAGTGCAATATCCAGCAGACTTGGAAAACCATTGATGATGGATAATGTGACTGCTTCCATGTGTCACTCTGGAACTGGAAGAGCTGGATTTGCAAGAGTATTAATTGAGATTGAGGCAGGAAAGGGAGTTTTGGATAAAATTGAAGTGGTGTATAAGGATGAGATGAAAAACATTAAAAGGACTAAGTATGTTAATGTAGAGTATGCCTGGAAGCCTATTGTCTGCAAACACTGTAGTGTATTTGGACATAATGATGAGAAATGTGTTAAGAATAAGACTTGTATAGAAGTTGATGGAAAGGATGAAGAGGTTTCTGAGATTGTGGGGCAGGGGAATAAAAAGGAGGAGGCAGGATGGATGAGAAATAAGAAGGTTCCAAACAAAGTAAGGAATGAGCAGAAATATGTAGGTGGGAAGGGGAATAAGGAGAGTAGTAAAGTTGAATATAGGAAGGTGGTGAATCAAAATGCAGATAAGACTAAAGGAAAAGAAGTGTTTAATACTGGTACCTCTAGTAAGGGAGTTAGCACTGCCAATAAATATGATGTGTTGAATAATGAGCAGGAAGAGAATTGTCAGGAAGAGTTATTGGATTTTTGGGAAAGGTCTAAGGTGGATTGGTATGTAAGAAGTAACAAACAACCTACATCTGATGATAAAAAGGATTGGTCAAGTCATATGCAAGAGTATTTTAAAAATCAATGGCAGAAGAAAGTTAAGGAAAAGGAAAATAATGAGTTAGAGGAAGATATCATAGATGATGGAATTGATGCTACTAATGACTTAGTGGCTGATGAAATGAATGGGGGGGATAATCATATCCTCAATCAGTAAGATTTGCAATGGATTTTAAATTGATTGCATGGAATATTAGAGGTATGAATACTGCTATCAAGCAGAATGAGGCTATGCAAATTATGCAGAATGAGAAAGTGCAAGTGTGTGCTTTCATTGAAACTCACTTAAAGGTGAACTCTGTTAATAAAGTGGGTAATAAAGTATTTAGAAATTGGGAGTGGGTGTCTAATGTGCAACATAGTCCTTCTAGCTGTAGGATTCTGTTGGGATGGAACCCTAGTTTGGTCAAATTGATGGTTATTGAGAAGACTAAGCAAGCAGTTTTTTGTATAGTTGAGATGGTGCCTAATAAAGTTAGGTTTTTCTGTAGTATTGTCTATGCTAGTAATAGTGGTGCTGAAAGAAGAGTTTTGTGGAAGGAGTTACAGCAGCAGAGCCATTTTGTGAATAACCAACCTTGGGTAGTTTTGGGAGACTTTAATGTTATAAAGGATATGTGTGAGCAGTCAATTGGGGGCTCTAGTAGGACTGGTGATATGCAAGAATTTGTGGAAACTATCAACAATATTAAGGTTGATGATCTTAGCAGTAGTGGCTTCTATTACACTTGGACTAAATCCTTAAAGAATAAGAAGTGTTCTGTTTTTAAGAAGTTAGATAGAATCATGGTGAATGATGAATTCTTATGTAGATTTCAGAGAGCTCATGGAAGATTTATGCCTTATTCTATCTCAGATCATAGTCCCGCAGTCTTGAATATCAAAGATGGTCTTCCTAATAAGAATAAATCTTTTAGATTTGCTAATTTTGTGGCTGATAAGGATGAATTCTTAGATTTGGTGAAGCAGGAGTGGGATGATAGTATTCAGGGGTGTCACATGTACAGACTGGTTAAGAATTTGAAGAAGTTAAAGAAGCCACTGAAGCAATTAAGTTGGAGTAAAGGTAACATATTTGAGAGAGTTAAGGCACTTAAAGAGGAATTAGCTAATAACCAAAAAGCTATGAATGACTTTCCTCATGATGAGCAGATAAGAAGAAAAGCAAGTGAATCCTTAAATGAGTTTATGATTAGTGCTAGTGATGAAATGAAATTGCTTCAACAGAAAGTCAATCTTCAATGGCTGAGAGAAGGTGATAAGAATACTGCTTTTTTCCACAATATGCTGAGATCTAGAAGAAACAAGAATAGAGTGGAAAACATTAATGATGAGAATGGTAACAATTATGAAGGGGAGGAGGTTATCAAACAATTTGTAAAGCATTTTGATAATTTTTTGGGAAAGAGTGATCCTGTTGAACAGTTGATGGATGGTTTATTCACAAATGTACTCAGCACTGAAGAAGCTAATGAAATGGTTAAACCTGTAACTGATGATGAAGTGAAGGAGGCTATGTTTAGTATGGATAGCAATAAAGCTCCTGGACCTGATGGCTTTACCGCAGGATTTTTCAAGAAAGCTTGGGAATTTGTGGGAACTAAGGTGTGTTTGGCTGTGCAGGAGTTTTTTCAAACTGGAAAGCTGCTTGGAGAGGTAAATGCTACACTTATTGCTCTTATTCCTAAAATTAATACCCCTGGGAAAGTGTCAGATTTCAGACCAATAGCTTGTTGTAATGTCCTTTACAAGTGCATCAGCAAAATACTTACTAAGAGAATTCAGAGGGGGTTGGGCAAAATTGTGCATATTAACCAAAGTGCTTTTGTGCCTGGAAGACATATTCAAGACAATATTTTGATAGCACAAGAACTCTTAAGAGGTTATAATAGGAAGAGTGGCCCCAAAAGATGTACAATGCAAATTGACATCCAAAAAGCATATGATACTGTGAGCTGGGAGTTCTTGGAGAACATTCTACATCAGTTTGGTTTTCATACAATTATGGTTAAGTGGATTATGACATGTGTAACCTCTGCAAAGTTCTCTATTTGTTTAAATGGTGAAATTGAGGGGTATTTCAAGGGTGGTAGAGGGCTTAGACAGGGTGATCCTATCTCCCCTTACCTGTTTACCCTGGTTATGGAGGTGCTCAATCTAATCATGATTAAGAATATTGAGAGTTCTAATGAGTTTGGATACCATTTTGGATGTAAGGAGCTTAAGTTGTCACATATGTGTTTTGCTGATGATTTGTTGGTTTTCTGCAAAGGGAATGTGGGCTCTCTTAGGGTGATTAAGAAAACTTTGGATGGTTTTGCTAAGGTTTCTGGTCTTATACCAAACTTAGGGAAAAGTGTGATTTTCTTTGGCAGTATTAAAGAAAATGAGAAAAGTGAGATGTTGAATGTGTTACCTTTTAAGTGTGGGAAGCTTCCTGTTAGATACTTGGGTGTTCCATTACTTGCTAAGAAACTGGGGGTAGGAGATTGTAAGGTTTTAATTGAAAGAGTTAAGGATAAAATTGGTAGTTGGAGAAGCAAGATGTTGTCCTATGCAGGTAGAATCCAGTTGATTGCTTCTGTTTTATCTTCTATGCAACTTTACTGGGCATCTGTCTTTATGCTCCCTAGTACTGTTATTAGAGAGATTGATAAACTGCTCAAAGGTTTTCTTTGGAATGGGGGTGATTCTGCATTGGGGAAAGCCAGAGTTGCTTGGAAAGTTGTTTGTAGGCCTAAGGAGCAGGGAGGGTTAGGAATTAAGGATATGAGAAGATGGAATGAAGTGTTGTTAATTAGGCAGTTCTGGAAAATTATTGAGAATAAAAACTCTCTATGGGCAAAATGGGTCAATGTTGTTAAGTTAAAAAATTCAAGTATTTGGGAAGTTGAAGAGGATAAGTATGATAGTGGTGGATGGAAAACAATGCTGCATATTAGAGATATGGTGAAGCAACATGTCCTGTATAAGATTGGAGATGGTAAAAAGATTTCAATGTGGTATGACAAATGGTGTTTTGAAGGTCCTTTGAGTCAGTTTATTAGTAAGAGAGCTTTATATGATGCAAGACAGATGGCTGATAGTAAAGTTGCAGACATGCTTAATGATGGGAAATGGTGCTGGCCTGATGGCTGGGAAAATAGGTTTGATGTGTTGCAAAGAATTGTTACTCCTGAATTGCAGTTAAATAAGGAGGATCGAGTTGTATGGGTCTCAAAAAATGGTCAACAGTTGGAATTCTCTACTAGACAGGCCTGGCAGGACTTGAGAGAGGTTTGGCCTAATGTTGGATGGAAAGGAGTGGTGTGGTTTAAGCAATTTAATCCAAGGCATGCTTTTATCTTGTGGCTTGCTCTGCAAAGGAAATTAATGACTCTGGATAGAATAGCTAAATGGCAGAGTAATAATAATATGCAATGTGTTTTATGTAAATCTGGGAATGAAGACCATGATCATCTATTCTTCAAATGCAACTTTTCTGCTGAAATTTGGAGTAAACTACAGAATTTAGGCTGGGGGATGAGTAAACAACATATGCTGCAGGAAGTAATTCATGAGATTGCTGGGCAAAAAGGTAAAAACAATATTGGAAATGTGGTGAATAAACTTCTTGTGGCTGCAGTTGTGTACTTTGTTTGGCAAGAAAGAAATGCTAGAATTTTCAAGAAAATGGAGAGAAATGTGGAGACAGTGCTTAATCTTGTGCAGGAAAGTGTTAGAACTAAGTTGATGTCTTTAAGAGTGAGGAAGACTTGGAATGTGGTGAATATTGGAACTAAATGGAAGTTAAACTGGATTAATTCCAGTTACGTGGCTATGTGAGATCTGGTGATATTTGCTAAACTTTAAAATATGTGTGCGAATTGGAATAGTGAGCTGTGAAAGATGAAGCTACTTGGTCCAATTCTAGCATATTTTGAGGATTGTGCAGAGCTTGGTTGTTGTTCTGGAGGTTATGTTTGCTGGTTTTGCTTGTTTGTTGCTGCTGGTGATTAATAGTGATGTATAGAGTTGGTTTGGGGTTCTTGGTATGGAGTTGGTAGTATGTTGCTGTTTTTGTTTTGCTGTATAAGTATAGTTGTATTAGTTGTATGTAGTTTGAATGAGTCTGTATGTCTTACTCTTTATTTGTTTGTAAATATTTGATATCAATATATTCACACGTTTAATTAAAAATAAAAAGGAAAAAAATTAGGTTCAATTCTAAACAAATTTTTTTTTTTTTCCGATTAAAAAACTTACGTCGGATACAAGTTACTAAAGTCGACATACGATTTTATAATCTCAAAACGTGGGGGTTTCTGTAAAGTAACGTAGGTCTAAGTTTGCGCCTTAAACTAGACTTTCATAGTCAAACACGTTTATAATAGTCCCACCGCCTTATCTCAATATCAATCCGCGAAAAAAAAGAGTTTAATCCAACGGCTGAGATATCCCCCAATAATATATCTGCTTTGCTATTTTGCGTCCTGTATATATACACATAAATTAAATCCCACACGCTATTCGAAAGTCGAATATTCGTCGCCACACAAACAAATACTAATATTTTCCCTTGTTCGATCGTCTTCTTCAATTGAAATCGTTACCAAAACTCTTTCCTTAAAACCAATTTTCATGTCAATCTTAGTTCGTCGTCACCCAGAAAATTTAATCTTCTTCCGTTTTATGGATATTTATTATTATTCAAGAAACGTTGATCACGCCGATATTGCTTCTTTGATATCTCATTATTTTCTACATAATTTTAGTGGAATTCCTAGTAAACCTTGTAGTGGTAGTCGTACAATTTTAGTTTAAGTTTTTTAATTAACCAAATTAGTTTCCAATTAATTCAATTCAATTCAATTCAATTCAAATCAACTTTGTCCTCATGGGTAAACAACGTAAGTACAACTTCTTGTCATTCATATATCCTGTTTTGTTTTATCGATTTAGTTTTTTATTTTTATTATGTGTATATATATATATATATATATATATATATATATATATATATATATATACGTGTATATATATATTTTAAATGCATTAATTTTTAGCATAGACATGTATTCAATTTTTAGCATAGACATATATTTAATTCAACATTCGAATTGGGTGTAATGGCATTAGTTTGATAGGCATTTATTTGGAGTTTGAGATTTTTGCTAAAAATAGTAAATTGTTATGCAGTAATTTAAATTGGTAATTTATATCTATATATATTGTTTATCTAGCATTAATTATATTTTTTTGGAATTTGAGATTATTTTTAAAAGAATGGATTTGTATGCAACTTATTGAAGTGGATGTTGTTAGGCTTTTGTGTATAATAGTCTAGTGATTCTTTTTTGATCAGAGATATTGAGGTTTTTCGTGTTGTGATGAGATTTTTGCAGGTGCTACTCAACGTAAGAATGCTGCAATGCTGGATAGTGATGATACCGAGAGTGTTAGTTCTGATAATAATATGATGAAGTCTGCTGCTGTGGAGGATGTGCAATGCGATAAGGAAAGCGTGTTAGATGAGAGTTTGGATGCTTTGTTCGTAAAACGGTAGTTTTTCTGTTCCTAAATTTATATATGTGCATCGTTGTTTAGATGAAACCTTGTCAGCAAGATTTGATATCTAATATTCAGAGGTTGTTTTGATATGAGTATTATCATCGATTATTATGTCTTGAAGATTTAGAACTCGATTTAGATAATTATGTAGCTAACGATCCAGCATTGAATGGTTTATATATGTATATGTACAGAGGCGGTACCAGAAAGAAATCCGTGAAAAATAAATATAAAATGGGTCAAAATGTTAAAAACCTATAAAAATTTTAAAAATCAATGAAAAATTTAAAAATACATGACAAAATCTAAATTTTGAGGGGGGCATTGGCCCCCTTTGCCCCCCATGTAGTACCACCACTGTATATGTACCATCATTCTTTGGGTAATTGATGCTGATTTAAAGAGTATGATTCAAATTGGATACTTCCTTTTTGCTTACTAAATTTGCTTAAGTTTAGTATCTACTTATATATACCGTAAAATATTTGCTCCAAGTTAATGTTATTTTTTGTTTTTAAAGGGGGTCCCTAAGGGAGAAGGCATTGGCTGATATCGTAGAGGCTTTTAATACAAGCTTGCCACACGAGTTTGTTGAAAAGAAGTATGCATTCATTATCAAATCTACGGTTTTATTAGTTGCTTGTTGAAACTTGGTAGTTATCTTGGATTGACGATGTTTGTTTGTTTGTCTCTGTAGGTGTGCAACATTGCTGCATCAATGCCTGAATTCTGTAAAACGGGGGTCTGCAAAAGAGACAGCTTTGGCGTCTCATGCCATCGGTATATAATATACAATTTTAAATCTTTTGTAATTAATTGAATGGTTCATGTTAACAATGAGATCTAAACATTGTTGTATCCGTACAGGATTATTGGCTTTAACTGCGGGTGAGGGTGAAAAATCGCAAGAAATACTGGAAGAATCAGTTACCCCTATTTTTGAAGCTCTGAGATCTCGTTCTGAAGTATCAAAGATAGTATCGGTATGTATGTGCATTGACTAGTATAATATAAACGTGTTTTGCGTTTTAACTGTTGTGTATTAACTGTTAGTTTATCATTTTAATTTGGCAATATTGGTTTGTAGCTATTGGAGGGGTTGGCTGTGTCCGCTTTTGTCGGTGGAATTGAACCTGAAGAAACTGAGAAATGCATGCAAATTGTGTGGCAAGTGGTTCATCCAAAGCTTGGTCCCAATGTACGTGTCCCTTCGTCTATCAATCCTTTTTTGGTATTTTGATCAATCCATCTGTAGGTGGCAAAATGGAGGGGTTTATGTGCCCTGGCTAATGTGTTAAAATAGGTATTTTGGTACTGGAAATGGGTTGGTTAGTGTAGAACCAGAACAGTTATTGACTAAAACTTCTGAACTTTCTAAAAGACAATGGGTTGAAACGTAATCGACCCTTAAGACAATGGGTTGAAACGTAATCGACCCTTAAGTCAATGGGTTGAAATTGCCACCTCTAAATTCATAGACCTTTACGCCTATGATGTATATTAAATCCGTGCAAGTTTCAGGTCGTTGCCACTAAGCCGTCACCAGGAGTAATAACAGCGGTTGTATCTGCTTGGTCGTTTCTGCTTACAACAATGGACGGGTGGATACTAGATCCTAAAAGTTGGCAAGAGTGAGTTAAATTTGCATTTTTGCATTTTTGAGTTTGCGATCGTGTAGTTTGCCAAAGCCAGCTTACCAAATGTACTTTGCAGGTCCGTTTCTTACTTTTCGACTCTTCTAGAGAAGGATGACAGATCTGTGCGAATTGCAGCTGGGGAAGCCCTTGCTTTGATATATGAGAGGGGACATTTGGAAAAGTTTTGTGGTTCCTCTAAACGAGATATCTCAGTCGATGGTGGCATTAGTTCCCGGAATGTAACCCATATACAGGGTTTAAGATCCAAAGTCTTGAATCAAGTTCGTGACCTTTCTGCTGAGGCTGGAGGGAAGGGTTCTATCAAAAAGGATCTCAACACTCAGCGTAACACCTTTCGAGATATTCTGGAATTTCTCGAGGTACACTTCTATCCAATTCTTAAAATAATTCTTATTGGAGGTAGCAAAGTGGACGGGTTGACCAAGTTGGGTAAATTTTGTATGGCCTTATGAGTGGCAGGTTAACTCGGAACACTGTATGCCTTTTTTTATCCGACTAATTCGTTTTCAAGTCTGATTACCATAGTTATATTACTTCAATATATACATATTATTGATTATCTATTAGGAGGTTTTATATATTTTAAAACCACACTTTGAGTGTCTTTCGAACTATTACTTGACCAATATCTTTAACCTGGTGTTTCTTGAAAATGTTTGTTTTGACCCGATACCGATAAAAAATAACGTGAATTCTCCCGTAATTGGGTCAAATTTGATAGTTCCAGGGAGCTACTCTATATGCATGTAAAATGAAGTTGATCATTTATCATTTTTATTTGTTATAACCAGTTTGGGCACACTCCGGAAACCTCAGTGAAGATTGGTGGAGAGTCGCTTACGACTACAACTTGGTCTCAACTGATACAGGTTTGCTTCTTGCTCTTCTTGTATTCATTTGTTTTTTTTTTGGCTATAGGTATCTATTACTATTTTTTTCTAATTAAAATGTTTTAACAGCTGAACTACATAAAGGGATTTCTTGGTGGAGGATTTATCAAACATATGCAGGTTTGATTGGCATTATCTTTAGATCTTGTCTATTTTTGTATTTAGTTTAAGAATGATTTACTGCATAAAGTAGAGTATTTAGTTTCTTGGAAGGGCCAACAAACTATCTCGATGATTTAGTGAAATTATTGATTATGTTTGAACAGGAAAATGAATTTCTTCATGAGGTATTTAGCTTTGCACCGAAGAAAAAGTCTCTATCAGGTGCTGTTCATGTCTCAGAGGCCGAAAAGGTTTGTTCATTTTTCTTTACATCTCAAACTACAAGCATGTTTCCATCACTTAAAGTTTTAGGTGGTTAACAGTTTTAGATATAAATAAATGACTGTTGGACTTCTTAGTGCAACATTTATTTGTGAGATTTAGTGATGGAGACTGAATGAGGAATGATATATTTGAAGCAGAAAAAGTAGATATTAAAAGTTGAATTAGTGGATTAATTCCCTTATACCGGGAAGACTAGACCATGTAAAGTAGACTTTCAAATTTTCCCAACCCAACATCATTCTTATCATGACTAATAAGTAACAATATTTAACATTAATTTCAATTCCTGAACACTTGGTATGGTATCAAGAAGTTAATTGCTATTCCCGTACTTGGAATGTGGACACCGAAACCTTGTGTTTGACTATGCTGCAAGTAGCTTGCATTTTGTGAATCGTGTAACCACTTGGTCTTTGAAGCTACACATTGTGTCATCCTTTTATATATATCTGCATGCATGTCGTATCTTCCATTTTAATCTTAGTCGATCTTTTAATTCAAAAAATAAAACAATAATGATGCTTGCAACTGATTTTATGCTAATATCAATTTTTGTTTACAAGGCTATAGGTATCTATTACTATTTTTTTCTAATTAAAATGTTTTAACAGCTGAACTACATAAAGGGATTTCTTGGTGGAGGATTTATCAAACATATGCAGGTTTGATTGGCATTATCTTTAGATCTTGTCTATTTTTGTATTTAGTTTAAGAATGATTTACTGCATAAAGTAGAGTATTTAGTTTCTTGGAAGGGCCAACAAACTATCTCGATGATTTAGTGAAATTATTGATTATGTTTGAACAGGAAAATGAATTTCTTCATGAGGTATTTAGCTTTGCACCGAAGAAAAAGTCTCTATCAGGTGCTGTTCATGTCTCAGAGGCCGAAAAGGTTTGTTCATTTTTCTTTACATCTCAAACTACAAGCATGTTTCCATCACTTAAAGTTTTAGGTGGTTAACAGTTTTAGATATAAATAAATGACTGTTGGACTTCTTAGTGCAACATTTATTTGTGAGATTTAGTGATGGAGACTGAATGAGGAATGATATATTTGAAGCAGAAAAAGTAGATATTAAAAGTTGAATTAGTGGATTAATTCCCTTATACCGGGAAGACTAGACCATGTAAAGTAGACTTTCAAATTTTCCCAACCCAACATCATTCTTATCATGACTAATAAGTAACAATATTTAACATTAATTTCAATTCCTGAACACTTGGTATGGTATCAAGAAGTTAATTGCTATTCCCGTACTTGGAATGTGGACACCGAAACCTTGTGTTTGACTATGCTGCAAGTAGCTTGCATTTTGTGAATCGTGTAACCACTTGGTCTTTGAAGCTACACATTGTGTCATCCTTTTATATATATCTGCATGCATGTCGTATCTTCCATTTTAATCTTAGTCGATCTTTTAATTCAAAAAATAAAACAATAATGATGCTTGCAACTGATTTTATGCTAATATCAATTTTTGTTTACAAGAGAGTTTAGATTCGTCTTACTATTTTTTTTGACTCGCAATCAGTATCTAACTAATTATGTATTAATCCAAACTCGAAGTTCAAGTTTTAAATGTGCAGATTTTCTGTAAACAGTTCTTTCCTTGTGCACCAGTTTTTTTTTTATAAATAAATTTAGCACAAGTCTTCTTGCCATGGGGGCTAATAGCTTCTTAACTGCAACAAGATTACAATTTCGTTTTTTCCCTTTCCAATACAGAGAATGTACAGATCTCCGAACTCCATCATGAACAAGGCAAGGACCCAGTTTCTGAACAAGCAGCGAATGATACGGGTAGGCAAACTTTTTTATAGTATACTTTGTGTTGTAGCCTATTTAAAAAGATTTGGAAAGAGTATTCTGATTTTTTCTGTTTATGCTTGCAGGATATGAACAATGGCCACCTCGCAACTGGGATGGACGAGGAGTAACAGTTGCAACATCCAAAATATGCTCTACGACTCTGGTGTCATATTGTTATCATTATTTTTCATTCAAGACTCGGATTTATGAAAACATTAATGGCTTTAGTTATGGTGATAGTTTAGGGATTCATTTATGCAATGACAATGAAAACTTCATGTTATTTTATCTTATTCTTGTACCACTACATTGGTTGGTAACATTTATGAAGTTCGCCTTTGGAGTTAAATGGTCTTGCTTATGTTGATAATTGATTCAATTGGGCCTCTTGCTCACCGTGTGACAATGAAAGTGTGTGCTTAACTGCATATCTAAAATAATTGATTCAATTGGGCCTCTTGCATGAAGTATTATTTTGCTTGCAACAATATGAAATTAATGGATAACCGAGTACATTTTACTTAAAACAGAGCGATACAGAAAACATATATGAAGATACAGTTCCTGCATTTTATTCAGAAAATAATCACTAACAACTCATGAAGTAGAAAGGCTTAATGTCGTCGCGTACTTTAGGACCAAAGAACAATTGAATGTATTGATCAATCTCAGGCCTGGACGAGCTCTTACGGGGCTTAACACCTCTATATGGTACAGTGAAAGTGTCTGCAAATGTAAACCAAAATCCATTTTCATTGATATGAGCTTGCGCCTTATCATTTCCAAGGGCTGCAACTGTTTGAACTATGGCAAGATAGATCAATACAATAGCTGCAATAGTAGAGAGTGATACCCATACATTGTAAAAATACTCGTGTTTCAATTTCGCTCTCTTCTGATTCCAGCCATCATTGCAGTAACAATTAATCTTCCAAAGAACATTGTGTAAATACGAGTCATCTTCTGCCCCTGCAACCTCTTTACAAAGCTTGTTCACAAGTCTTGCAGCGTTTTTATTCCCACCGAGAGTATGCTGCATAACGCCTGCATAATGCAGCAATTCTATGTCCTCAGCAGAGTTTATCAGCCTATCAATGAAGAATATATAAGCTGTTACATGTGGTTTGCAGCCAAAATGACATTGCTCATAAGCCACCATGTTTCGAAACACTGTGAACTTGTAGTCATCCATGCTCACCGGAGCAATCTTTAGAATACCCTTTTTAAAGCTAACATCTAATGGTTGACATTTCTCAGCCTTCTTAAGTTTAACACCAGACTCCCTTAAATCAGTAATCGAACGAAACATATGTGGTTCCTTAATAGCAAACTTCTTTTGATTAACTTCAGTGGGACAAATACTGGCTCGTAAGAGTTCAAGAAAGTGATCTCCAGTGTATCCTTTTTCACCGAAAGAATTGTTATTTGGAGTATCCAAATCTCTGTAAATCATGGGTTCAAAGAACTTAAGAGCAAGTTCTTTCAAACCCATATCTCTACAACCTGTCAAGTCATATACTTTGTTCAAAACAAACAAAGGGAGCTGGTTTTCGAGCATAATCAGATCACGTTGGAGGACGGGCAACATCCATCTTTTTATATGAATAGACTTTTTACTAAAGTCTATCTCTTTAGTTTCTCTTAAAAGCTCTATGATGAAACAACTATCAATAAGCATCATTTGGTTAAACTGCTTGCTGCTAATTGTACTCAAATCTTCCGAATAACAGCCACGAGCCTTTCGTTCCAATTCTTTTAGCCCACCAACTACTTCATTCAAGTTAGGCCTGTCTGGTTTTCTTGGATCAAAAAGGCGACGAAAGAAGTTCCATTTCGTGCTCTCCATAGCTCGTAAATGATCTACACCGTGATGGTAAGGGCCAATAGACACAATGTTGGGTTCATAAGCTTTGGGTTCCACAGAACGTAAACGATCTGGAACCTTGTATATAGATGCACCATTAATGCTGGTTTGATTTGGAAGTTCAGCACTTAGCTTCTCCTGCAGAAAAGTTGTTAAATCCGGACCAGAATCGCGAACAAAAGTTGCTGATTCTGGCTCGGTATGGGCTGGTCTTGTAGCAATGTACCTAAACCTCCATCTACATAATGTTTGCAGAATATTATAACTAGTAAGTTTTGTGTTCATTTTTTAAAAATTTTTTTTTTTGGCTTATAACATAAATCAAAAATTATTATTTATAACATTAGTCTTGGATCCGTCCTTTCTCCTTCGATTCGAGTGCACACAACTCGTTTTCGCCAATGTCAACTCTTAAGTCTACTATTTATTAAATCAAAGTAAACTAATTATTTATAGATGTCTTGAGTACGCTTCTATGATATATAAATAGCAATAAAAAATGACCAAAACACCATGACTTTGAATTTTCTGCTAGGCCCATACTGATTATTCAGATATTGATTAATAGACAATGATCCACTGGCCCAGTGGTGAGTCACCAAGGTTTTTATCCTTGAGGTGGAGGGTTCGATCCCTGCCAGGTGCAGAATCGACCCTCTGTTAAATTTCTCATGTGCGGGAGCCTCCTGGAGTTTTTCCCTTGGCAGTCATCTCAGTGTGGACGTAGCGGGATCCGGTTTAGACAACCGATTACACACTGCTGAGATGGTCCTCCCCATGTGATGGGGGAGTGTGTCGTCATGAAAAAAATATATATATTGATTAATAAATTAATATCTTTCTTAACAACTTTGTTTATATTTTTTCCGTTCTCAACTAACAATTTTTTCAACTTTACTTTTTTCTTAATTTCGTTCTCACTTACCAAACTCTTTATTTACTTCGTAGTTAGAAGGTTCCATTAATATTATTACACATACCACATATATACGAACCAAATGCTATGTATTGAGCCAACAGTACTTGTAACTAAAAGTTACTAACAAAACTATACAAGCTTCGACTAGTGTAATCAAATGTACCAAATGATAAGAATTTTATTCTATGTAGAACATTTGAAAAAATACTTATGAAACACGCGGACAACAATTGTTTTCAGAAAATAATCATTAACAACTCATCATGTTCTTTTGAACAACTGATCAAGAACCAACAAATGAATCTATCGATACGATTACCAATATCATCCATGGTTTGTTGATCTCCATCAATCGAAACATTATCATCGGCACCCATGGATGATGAGTCCTTATTAGATGATGATGTTGTTGTGCTAATACCTTTAACCGGTACGAAAAAAGCCTCAACAATCGCCATCCAAAATCCATTTCCAACAATATGAGCTCGCGCCTCATCATCTCCAAGCGCCGCGACTGTTTGAAGTATAGTAAGATAGATCAATACAATGGCCGCAAATGTAGACAGTGATACCCATACATTGTAAAAATACTCATATTTCAATTTTGCCATCTTCTGATTCCATCCATCATTGCAATAACAATTTATCTTCCAAAGAACATTGTGCAAATAAGAATCGTCAACTGCCCCCGCCACTTCTTTACATAGATTATTAACTAATGTCGCCGCGTGTTTGTTTCCTCCAAGTGTATGCTGCATGACACCTGCATAATGAAGCAATTCTATGTCATTGGCTGCGTTTATCAGCCTGTCAAGAAAGAATATATACGCCGTTACTTATGGTTTGCAAGCAAAGTGACATTGCTCATAAGCCACCATGTTTCTAAACAGTGTGAATTTGTAGTCATCCATACTCACTGGAGCAATCTTTAAAACCCCCTTTTTAAAGCTCACATCTAATGGTTGACAGTTTTCGGCCTTCTTGACTTTGACACCAGACTCTTTCAAATCTGTTACTGACCGGAACATGTTGGGCTCCTTAACTGGGAACTTATTTTGTAAAGCTTCACTTGGACTAATACTAGCCCGAAAAAGGGCAAGAAAGTGGCTGATTTCTCCATCCCTTTTTACCCCTAAATCCATCTTCTTTGGGTTATCTAAATCTTTATACATCATGGATTCAAAGAATTGGAGTGCAAGATCTACCAAATTACCCGACTCTTGTTTACAACTTATTAACTCGTAAACTTTGTTTATAACAAACAAAGGAAGCTGATTTTCGAGCATGATCAGATCACGTTGGAGGACCGGTAACATCCATCTTTTTATATGACTAGACTTTTTTCTAAAGTCTAACTCCCTTGTTTCTTTTAGAAGCTCTATAATGAAACAGCTATCTATAAGCATCATTTTGTTGAAACTCAAGCTGCTAATCTTCAACTCTTCAGAGTAACAACCACGAGCCTCGTGTTCCATTTCTTTCACTTGGTCGACTACTTCTTTGAGGTTAGGCCGGTTGGGATTGGTTGAATGAAAAATGCGACGAAAGAACTCCCATTTTGTCTTTGCCATGGCTTGTAAACGATATGCTCCGTGATGGTAAGGACCGATGGAAACAATGTTGGGTTCATAAGCTTTTGGTTCAACTGCACGCAAACGGTCTGGAACCCTGTATATGGAAGCACCATTGCTAGTTTGTGTTGGAACCTCAATACTGAGTTTCTTCTCTAACAAAGCTGCTAAATCCGAATCATAATCCAGGGTGAGATTTTTTAATTCGGGTTCGGTGTGAAATGCTCTTCTAGTAGTGTTGTGAAATTTCCGTCTACATATGTTCTGAATAAGTATGCTAGTAAGCTTGCTTCCCATTTTCTTGGCTACCTACTGATTTTATAGTCAATTTTTCAAATTAGACCTCCTTGCTCCGTGTTTTAATTTAGATACTATCTATATTTCCAACTTTTATTGTAAAAAACTATCAAACTACAATAACAACGACACCCAATCCCGCCAAAAACAAAGAAAACTATATATCTAACTCTATTATAGAAAGAAGCACCACATTACCATTGTAGCGCTACGTAGCCTGAACAAGGATCCCTTTTCGTTTACATGTACCATACTTCCTTTTCCTGGCATTTGCATTATGCAATATTTTAGACTTTTGGTCATACACCAGCTCCTATGACTATCACCATGCTCATATATTTTCTCCCATTTATAGTCATTTGAGCACACACACACACACACACACACATATATATATATATATATATATATATATATATATATACATATATAATAAATGGTAAAATACAAAGTGATTTTAATTATATTATAATCATTTGAGGATGTGTATCAGTGTATGTCTTGTGTGGTTTGGTATATACTACAATAATTGTTTGGATTTGAGTTCATATTACTGATAGTGTTAATGATGGATGAATGCTTCAAAGGATTATCATAGCCTTTGATAAGCAAAAAAATAATGTATAAAAAGATAAGGTAATGGTATGAATATTAAGTTTTGCTACTATACAAGAATGTGGGTTCTCATAAAAACACCTGGTGGGGCCTACTGCAAGCTTTACCAAACCACTCCATTACTGGGCTTCTTTCTTGGGCCGAGACTGCGGCCCATTTCCCTTCACTGTTTGGGACATAACAGTATAAGTGTATAACACTATGCCAGGGCAGGCAAATAGGCAATATGTAACACTATGCCAGGGCAGGCAATATGTATTTTTACCTTAATTTTTATCCAAGGCCACAATTGATAATGAAATTTGAAGTACTTAAATTTTAACAACATGCAACAATGTCAACATCTTTTATAAATATTAATAATTTAGTTTACATTGTAATGTCAATTATTCAAAGGGCCGGAACTGAAATAGCTAGATTCATGAATTGGATATCATCATGCACATAATAAGTCAACAACTTAAAATGGTTAACTACTACTACTCCAAGTCCAAGGATCTTGCAATCAAAGTTTTGGAATAATCAGTCACCACATGTACTAATTATGTAACATGTGCAATTAATACAGTATCATATTGAATGTTATTACATCTCAAGAGTTTCGTTTCATGATCCGAAAAATGAATGAAACATTAGAATTTCAGAGTCAGGGGATAATTATATTATTCTCTTTTTAGGTAATTGACTGGGCAATGAATAAAATGTTCCCAGATTAAGGTGATATATATATTTATAAGGTTTGTGAAATGTTTTGGTAAAGACCCATATCCATTCCATTGTACGCTATCGGGGCATACATCCACTTATCGTCCGAGCTTAGCAACTGCAAGATTTCACCAAAACGATAATTAGCCATAGGTAAAAGAAATGCGTATATAATTATGATATCCTATCTCATATTATCAAATGATCATTTAATCTTTTTTAATAATCTTACCTTAATCTGAAGCTGTAAGAACTTGACATAATGAACAGCTTCTTCAAGCATTGTGCTAATGTCAACTTTTGTCCCATTTGGTACAAGGTTTTGAAGGATTCTAAGTCTTTCATTGATTCTTTCTCTTCTTTTCTGTATAATGAAAAAGATATCCACATTAGTTTTTAAATGTCAAGAGGAAAATTAAACACATCTTTTTGTTGAAAAGATGAAGTAACTAATCACTTTGCATTATTTTCAATAACTTACCCTAGCATAGATGCTTTGGGGATCGGTTGCAGCGCCTCTACCAGCCCTTGTTTTCTCTGTTGCTCCTCCATCCAATTCTTGAGAGGCATTTGAATCATCCTCGGAGCTGCAAGAGCTTGAACTTTGTACATTGCCTCTTCCATTGTTGTAGGCAATATTTTCATAACGTTTATGACTCTCTTTGCCATCTTCCTCGTCACTATTAATGGAATTCTTTTGGTTCTTCTTTGGTAGTGAATTCTTCTTGTTTTTCTGTTAATTAGAACGATATATATAATTAACGACACTTGTCATATATGACCATATACAATTTTCTGTTAAAACGACATTTAATCATGCTTTGTAACCACAATTCACAAAATTGCTAGATGAATTACTAGATAGTACTTACGTCAACTGCAACTCTTGAAACACGAGGTTTCTTCTTGGGGTTCTTATCGATTTTCCCTTTGTTGTCTTCGTCCAATGTGAGGGGATGTTCAACCATTTCATACTTCCTCTTTAAGAGGGTGTCCTTAACAATGGCCATAGGCTGAGGAACCGAATGCTCCATTTTACCCTTCTCCAACACTTCATCTTGTTTCAAACCAAGAATTTCTTCCATTGCCTCATCAGAAAAAACTTGAGCTAGTAACAAGAAATTGCTACTAGTATCACCTTCCATCATGCATAGATCCTCGCATTGATCAGATACGTTGTCCATACATGTATTAGAAGGACAAACTTGGAAAATATCGTGGCACGGGTAGGTAGGGGAGTTTGTAGCATTGCTACTTTCTTGAGAAAAATAGTTGGATCTAAGATCATGATCAGATGAACTAGAACTATTAGACTCATTGGCATTATTGGGCCAAAGAATTGAAGTTTCAAGACTCATCATGCCATGATCATGTTCACTTGAGAACAATCCATGGCCTATGAAATGATCTGAATCTTGTTCACAAGAGAACATGGAGCTTAGATTCACCCATTCTTCATCGAAAACATTTCCGTAAGACTCCATATTTCGGTTTTAGTGTTTGTTGATGATATAAGTTAAGTTTATATATGTGTAGGTCTCTCTAGTGAGAGAGTTGTGTGATGTACTATTTTGATATGTCCTTGATAGATTAAGGAAATGAGAAACATATTTATACTCGTTAAGGGCTGGGAAAGATTCTTATGACAACATTTGACTTGAATAAATAATTGTAAATAATTTGGTAAAACAAGGTTACAAGATCCATAGCCCATAAGCCCATAACTTTGTTTGTATATGAAAATCAAGAGTCCACTGTGGGCCTAATTACTAGACAAAGCTTTTCAAGTGGGACCAATCCTTAATCACCTTCTACTACTATATTTAAGGTTTTCAAACTCCCTTGAGTCATTCTAGTTCCCGAAAAAAATCTCAATTTTCTACCGAGTCGAGTACGAGTCACGAATTATTCAACCTTGATATAGACAATTTGATGATGAAGCGTGGATTTATCAACTTTCCAACTTTGGAAGTATTATATTCCTGTTTCTAAACAATTATGTTTTAATTTGAAGTTACTAATATATTTTTAATGTTTTGTTACATGTAACTTAAAAAATTATTATAAAACTAGTTATGTTTATATATAAAATCTCAATTCAGGTACTCTTTGAGTCGAGTCTGAGTCTCCAAAAACTATTGACTCCCCCGCTCGCTTAGTCGAGTCCGAGTTATTAGTTTTCCAACCTTGATTACAGAACGTTATTGTCATGTAATTACATAGTTTGAAAATAGCATTCATGAGTTTAATCTATAGAGTTAAATATTGACACCGGTATTCTATAACTAATAAGTGGAAACAAAGAAATGTTACTGTTAACAACACCAATACCTTTTAATCTATAATAATAATAATAATAACAACAACAATAAAATAATAATAATAATAATAATAATAATAATAATAATAATAATAATAATAATAATAATAATAATAATAATAATAATAACAACAACAACAATATAATACAAAACTTAGTTTTATAATCTTAATCTTAATATATACTAAAAGGCAACTAACCTAACCTCAATTGACCAATCATAACTTTCAATTTTACTAAATTTTGATTTTGAACATGTGATTAATTAATTAATTATTGAATATCATTATAATTATCATTATCTTTATTTTTTATTTTTTTTCATCTTTAACTATATTGGTAGAAATATTTATATCAATATTTTATTTTATATTATTAATTTTAATAAAAACTAATTCTAATATTGTTGTTATTAGTAATTCTAATCAGACTTTAATTAGGATAAATATTTTTTTTATTGGTAATTGAAATCAAACTATATTGAGGATACAAATTCTTTTATATAAACAGAACCATACAAATAAAATCACAACACACAAATTATTGAAAACCCAACGAACCAACTGCTATTTTTATTGTTCTTAACAACGATGACTAACGAAAATAAAATTTACTTTTTTTTGCAAGATATCAATGAAAACTCAGTCAATTATGTAATCAAAGTTAAAATATTACCATTTATGATTTAGCATTCAGTATTAATATTTGAATATCTCAATTTCTTTTTAACTATATTTTTACATTTAACGTCGTATAAGTATTTTTTTTATTTTTTTTCATCTTTAACTATATTGGTAGAAATATTTATATCAATATTTTATTTTATATTATTAATTTTAATAAAAACTAATTCTAATATTGTTGTTATTGGTAATTCTAATCAGACTTTAATTAGGATAAATATTTTTTTTATTGGTAATTGAAATCAAACTATATTGAGGATACAAATTCTTTTATATAAACAGAACCATACAAATAAAATCACAACACACAAATTATTGAAAACCCAACGAACCAACTGCTATTTTTATTGTTCTTAACAACGATGACTAACGAAAATAAAATTTACTTTTTTTTGCAAGATATCAATGAAAACTCAGTCAATTATGTAATCAAAGTTAAAATATTACCATTTATGATTTAGCATTCAGTATTAATATTTGAATATCTCAATTTCTTTTTAACTATATTTTTACATTTAACGTCGTATAAGTATTTTTTTTGTTCCATATGTTAATTCTTAGTTGAGAAAATCACATGATTAGCCAAATTTCATTGTGATTATACCAGATTAGCCAAGTTTTTTTGGATTTTCACAAAATAGCCAACAAAATCGCAATAAAATGAGAAAATCGCAATGAGATCTTCAAAATCGCAATGAGAACATCAAAATCGCAATAAGATTAACAGAATCGCAATGAGATTATGAAGAATCGCAACGAAATTCTAAGAATCGCAACGAGATCCTGAGAATCGCAATGCGATTCTTCTGTAGAATCTCTATGAGATCCTGCATAATTTCAACTTGGCTAATTTGGTATAATCGCAATGAAATTTGGCTAATTACGCGATTTTCTCTTCTTATTTTGATAATATTGTAAAACCCGTGTATTTGACACGGGTCTAAAATCTAGTGAATTACTATTCAAGTATGAAATTATGTATTTATTTAATGTGTTTTTCGACCAAAAGGAATATCCTGCCTATTTAAAAAAGAAAATAAAATCTTATGGGATATAATGAAATAAAATATCATAGTCTTCATGGAATGATTGGAGTAACTAATTCCAACACCGATGATCGCAAGTACTTGGTACTTTTATAGGAAGAGAACGTGGGAAGTTTCACTCAACAATTTCCTTTTAATTACTAAAAATAAAGAAAAATGATACATGTAATTCATTTTGATAGTTTTAAACATTTCCTTGAAAAGTTATATGCCTAAAAAAGTGTATGTAAAACATAAAGTTATAATTAAGAGAGTAAACCATTTATAAGATTATCAAAATAGTCATATCTCTATTCTCTATTAAAAAAACTATAGGGGTGCCCCCGCAATGCGACGGTAGCGGTGTGGTTATTAACGTAAATATCATTGATATAAGTGAGGGTAGTGTAGTTATATCAAAGGTTGAGGGATGTATGTTGTAAATAATTTCATTAAATGTATTATAGATATATTAGGTGGAATTAGTTAAATTAATAAATAAATAAAGACATTAGTAGTTTGGGTAGATAGAGGTTGAAAAATATTTTAGAGGTATTTTGGGTAGATGTAATGTATGGATTGAGAAATGGTTGAAAGATAAATGTATTTTGGTTTTTTTTTAAAAGATAGAAAGTTAAAAAGAGGAGAGAAGTAATTTGTTTTATAAATGAGTAAAAAATGGGTGAGTTAGGGGTATTTTAGGATTATTTGATAATGTGCTTAATTACTTAAAAATGGGAGTTCAGTATACATTATAAAGGAAGTATATATTTGATCCCCCCCTTTGAACTCTTCAATCATAAACCAATTTTTTTTATCTATACTACTATATAAAAATTATACCCCTATGTTGAAAGTTTATAAAAATGGGACATGCAAAATGACCAAATTATCCTTTAGTGAATTAAATCAACACCACCCTTAATTTTAAATTACAACATTAGTCCTTTATATTATAAAGTATCTCTACTACTCCCTTTAAATCAAACACCTTTACATCAATTACCTACACCATTTGACGCCGCCGCCACCATCATCATCCGTCGCCGCCATCATCGCAACCGCATTGCGCGGGTACCATGCTCGTATACCTTTATACAACCAACACACTTAACATTTAACCAACATGGTTTTTAAAAAATACTATAATAAATTAATTTAAAATATATATCCTTTAACTACTAAAATAACTACGATACTCCCTTTTCCATCAATAACTTAGATTACTCACCCTTAGCTCACCGCCACCACTATCATATCGTTGTCGCTACAACCACGATACTTATATAAGTAAGGGAGAAGAATATAGACATCATGGATCTAAAGAAGTCTATATCTCATTTTCTTCAATTTGTCATGTCGTATATGTCAACTCATTTAACTTAATGATTATTTTTAACGAAAAACTATTCCACTTATATCTTATAAACTACTTGAATAGATATCTAAAATAGAACCCGGAACTTTCGAAAATACCATAAATATCCCCTTTACTTCATTTTAAAGTAAAAAATCATACTAACAAATCACCAATCCTTGACATAAATACATATTAAGAAATAAATAAAAAATAATGGGGTCCATGTTCCCCATTATATTGATTTCTTAAATTCTTTTAAGCATGCAAATTAATTTTCTTTTAAGAAAAAATCGAATTCTTGAATTAGTTATTATTTTACAATTTAAAATCCCAAATTTTGATAGTTCATACAATTTTTCATATATGTCACAGTAGAAATTCCATATTTTATACGCTTAAATACGTACAAATGAACTAAATAATAGGTAGAATAGATACAGTGAAACATATAATATAGGGGTGAAGATCCACTCAAGTTAAAATTAACTTGAAGGGCCAAGTTAAAATTAATTTAACCCTCGGATAAAAATCAAAGGTCAAGATTTAAAGTTAATCTTTTAATCTTGACTCTTAATTCAAGAATTAGGATTTTCCTAACTTACTAGACAAGTTGAAGAACTTGAAAGAATCACTACCCATAATATAGTCAATGTATAATTTGCTTTACAACCATATATAAGATATTTTTTTTTTGTAAGGCCATATATAAGATATTAAGAGAAATGCACCACCTCCTCTCGTTGTACATGGGATTGCACGATCACATTAAAGAAAAATAGAAGTGCTTTATTGCTTTAAGTTCATTTAATCTTCAAGATGTCAGCATACTTTGTATGTGACAAGTGGCATGTTTTGATACGTTTATAGATATTCTCAAGATTAACTCCGATATCAGTTATTGTATATACTTTGTATTCTCATTAAAGTTTTCTTTTTTGGGTATATGTCGGTAAGCTAGAGCTAATACGACACAATAATACGAGTATTATATTTTGGAGTTGTTTATTAATCAACTAAATCAATGTGACAATAATGAGAAGACGAATACGAGCTAGTTAAAAATTTAAATAATGTGTGGAAGAACATAATAGAATGTTTAAACGGGAAAGAACCATAAAATTTTAATTAGTTGAAAGAAATAATGGCAACTGAAAAAGAATTTTAGTAAAAAAATATAACATATTTTTTTAAGAAAACTATAGTATTCAATATATCAAGAGAAGTTTTACAAACATGTTCAACCCCAAATGATTTTTTTGTTTATTTTCTTTTCTTGTTCTTTCTTTTTAATATTTACGGTGGTAATTATGTCGTGCACTCGTGCTCATGTTAACGCATTGCAGATTGACGCGCGTGTTGATGGATTCATATATCTAAAT
The DNA here is from genome assembly GCA_034093135.1 of Erigeron breviscapus. NCBI lineage: Eukaryota > Viridiplantae > Streptophyta > Magnoliopsida > Asterales > Asteraceae > Erigeron > Erigeron breviscapus. Next base: position 2,351,801 of record CM067168.1, read on the forward strand.
TCTTAATCTATTTATAATTGTATCGAAAACTTAAACCAAACCTGAACTGTATAATAATCAAGTTATAATACTGACGATATATTTATAACTGATATTTAATCAAAAGCTATATGATAAAAGTTGTAAACTAAGAGCTCATGAATGCATACATGATAGGAACATGATAAGAATATTATGACATAAATATAAACAAACTAACACGATATCCGTCCAATGCAGCGGCGGCAACTGCGACGGTATTCTGGTGGTGGCGGCGACAACGAATGGTATAGATTGATGTAAATGTAATTGATGTAAAGGGTAATGGAGATTTTTTTTTTGAACATTGAGTTAGTAGTTAGCATTCGAGACACCACAGTGACATCCAATTGGGCAGTATGCGGGGCTCGAACCACGCATGTCTGGGATGAAACTCAGGACTCTCGAAAACCCCCCCTAATAATCCACTTCTACAAATGTAGAAATGAGATTCAAACCCTGGTGGATTTTCCCTAAGTCTTAAATCTTAACAATGAGCCACCAACCCATTGGCTAAAGGGTAATGAGGATATTTTAGAAGATTAGGAACTTGTGGTATATATTGATTCATTAAGGGTAAAATGAGTATTGTGCATGTCTTAAAATCTTAACTTTTCAACAAGAGATTATAATTTTTATATATAGGTATAGAGTAATAGATATACACATTAAGCATTAGAAATATAGGAAAACATAAAACTATATAGAACTCAACTATATATTACCCAAGTAAACAAAAAAAAATGTAATATTTAATTTAATTTCTTATAATAGTAATAACAAATGGTTTAACGGGTTGTAAATGTATTTAAAAATACTAACATGAAACAAACTTAGTTGTTAACGATTCAAATCATTTACCCTCAATCCAGATTAATTTGTTTTCATGTCGTATGATAGGTAAATTTGGAAATACTAATTATTAGATGCAGTTTTAATAAAAAAATATTAAAAACAAATCACATGGAAATTTATAACCTAAAAATCAAATGAAAGCCAAAAAATCGATATGTCCCAAGGAACAAGAAGATACAAAGACAAAACTAGCTGTGATATCTTTGCATTCATCATGGAATTTGGAACATGTACTTCTTCGAGAAAAATTAAGATAAAATAAAAGCCTAGAATCCCCCTGGAATTAAATGTTAATAATAATGGATTTACAGTAAAGAGTGTTCACAGATAAGCTGAACTTGGCCATTAATTGACAATTCAAATCCCTTAGATTCTGCCGATTTCCATGGTCGTTAGCCTACGCGTCCGATCCTCAGACAAGAATATATGAGAAATAAGAGGTATATACAGAGCAAAAACAATTGAACCCAATATACAACCGGCCATTATAATAAGTACAAACTGCAATACTACAATAGTACAATGTGACGAGTATACTAGTATTATCATTATTTTATGTATATTATATTTTTGAACGACATTCTAATTACTCTTACTCCTAAATTACACGCATGTCTGGGATGAAACTCAGGATTCTCGAAAAATCCCTATTAATCCACCCCCACAAATGTGAGAAGTGAGACTCGAACCCAGGTGGATCCCCGTTAATTGCAGGATTTGTCCTTGTGATTCTGATTAATCCCAAACTTTAAAGTAAAATTCACCAAGTCAACGTTTCTACTGGCTAAACACGCGTTTAAGCTCAACTTTGTGAAAGACACATTTGTCTCTAATTCAACTCTGTTTGAAAGCATTGGTGAGTTTTTTTGAATTTTGTCTGTTTGAACATATCAACAACTCGAGGAAATCCATCAGGGTTCGAATCTCACTTCTTATATTTGTAGGAGTAGATTATTAGGTTAATTTTTTGAGAGTCTGGTTTTATCCCAGACATTCGTGGTTCGAGCTCCATATACTTCCAATTGGATGTCATTGTGGTGTCTCGAATGCTAACTGCTAACTTAACTATTAACTCGTTGTTCAAAAAAAAAGTTTTAAAGATAAAAATAAAAATATTTGCACTAATTTGTAATATATTTGCACTAATTATTTTAAACTATATATTAACATGATTTAATAAAAATAAAAAGCATATATCATTAACCAACTGATTGAGAATAAACACACATTTGTATACCATAAAGGCATAAACTATAGAGGATGGATACATGTTTTTAATGTTCATAAAGTATTACATGTTTTTATTGTTCCAAGTATTACGTTTTTTAATATTTTTTTAAATAGATTTATTTACATTTTTTATATCTGAATTCATGAAAGTTTTTCTTGTATATTTTTACAATTCAAATTAAAAGATTTTTTAGGTTGTATATTTAATCTTATTCTGATAATGTCATAAGCCCAATATATTTGACACAAACATAAATCTAATACAATACGTACTATAATCAATGATATTATGTCAAATTACTTTAATATTGTTATTATGTAAACGTTTGCAGCTCTTGTGTTTTGATTTACTTTTATAGATTAAACTTATATAAGTGTTCACAATCAATTAAGAACGATCATAATAACCCGAGTAATCCATTTACCTAAATTAAGCACGATCAATCTTCCAAGTTTACAAGAAATACAAAAACCGTTATGAGCTAAATTACATGGAAAAGAAAGCAACATAATTAGAAAAGCCATAAATCATAAAAGATAGGAATAAGATCTGGTATCTCAAGATTTGTAACCCACGGTGTTCACAGATTTTGTTCGTTAATTTATGGCCGACTTTGCACGACTGTTGTTGAAGATATATCTATCTATGTCTGAATTTTTAATGAATTGAAATCGAAGCTGTCACTTATGCCCTCCTCTTATAATGTCGTTTAATATTATACTTGTATATTAAGAAAGTAAAAACGGTTGGTAGCCTTTGGCCCAAAACAAGAGTTAGAGGGTACAGCTAGTTATGTCTGAAAACCTGGTCAATTAAGATATATACTAGTCGAATAAGTGAACACAATAATATTAATAACTTTGATCGAGGTGATCTTACCATCCTCCGATATACAATTAGTTTTGTTTTTCTCCAAGTAAACGTATGTGGAAAATAGTATTGATTTTGGAACCTTATCGAAGCGTAGGAGACATAAGTAAAAGTCTAACACGGTTTTACTCGATGGAGAGTTAAGATGTACAAATCCACATTCAAAAGAGATTATAGTCATGTTCGCTATTAAAAAAAAATAAGTAGGTGGAAAATAGGGAACCCTTAGTTTCATGTATCAATTTAGTTTTTTGATTTAAAAGTTCATCTTTATTATAATTGTCAATTAAGAGAATTTATAAACTTGTTCTTACATCTTTATTATTAAGGGTTATTATTAAGGGTGTGACAAATTAAATATAAAAATCGACACATAAAATTAAGGATTATTAAACTTACACTTTTTAATATGAATAAATTTCTATACACTTTTAGTTCAATTTATTGTGGATATTTTTAATATTATTTGTAGTGTTACATATTTATATTATTAAGGATGTTCTCATCTGATTCTCTCTCTCTCTCTCGCTCTATATATATATATATATATCTCAAGGATGTTATTGTGCGAAGTGTCTTATATATAACTTACGAACATAAGAAGCATTATGGGCTGCTAGTTTTGGTCAAACAATGTGTAACATTCGTGATTTTTGATTTATTTGACTTGTAATTAAACGTGATTAAATGTGAATGATCTTTCGTAAATTAATGTGAATTATTGAGCGTTTTGGCGTGTTTTAACGTAACGTTGAGTTTAATTTTGGTCACGATTTCGTTTTAGCGTTTAAATGGATAACGTTTAGCTATTTGTCGAAACTTGCGGGGCAGGGCCTCAAAAATGAGACCCCATAGCCGTCCACCTCACACACCCACACCTCCATTCATTTTTACTTTATCAAATCTTATCCTCTCTCTCTCCCTCCCTCTCATTTACTCTTCCATCATTTTGTGCATCTACCAACAAATCCTAAACTAAATTCATAATAAATCCTTGGTTATTGGTATTGAATTCACTAATTATTACAATCCTAATAATAAATGATCATCTTGGTGTAATAATTTGAGTTTTATAGTGTTCAAACACCTTCAAGGTCCTCAAAACCCGAATTTGAAGTCTTGAGCTATTTTGGTAAGTAAATGCTATTTTAAATCCACCATTTCATGTTTATAACTATGTCTCCTAGCAAATATAAGCACATTTGAGTAAAAAATCGAGTTAAAATGATATTGGGTCGGTTTTAGGGTTTGAGATGAACAAATGGGTCAAAAACCGAGTTCATCACTTGTTTGATGAAATGAGTCGAGTCCTAAGAGTGGGTTACGGTTGTAAACGTATACTTAAGCTAATACAAACGACTTTTGGTCAAATTTCGAGCTAAAACTCTTGGAAAACGAAATTAGGGTTCATGTGTAATAAAATTAAAGTCAAAGACGAATTTGGTCATGATTTTGATGTTTCGAATTGTTTTTTTAAGTTGGGACTTGTCAAATGGTGTTTATTTATGCTCACTTATATCCAAAACCGAGTAACAAAGCTGCCTAAATGAATGGATAGTCGAAATTAGTGTTTAAGTGTGTTATGGGTCGGTTTTTGGTCTTGAAACCTGCTGCTGCACGATCTGCTTGTGTTCAGCGTCTTGGACGCCATGACCACCGTCCCAGACGATGGTCTGGATGTGGCAGTTCTGAACCAGACGGTGGCACCTTCTGTGAGACGCTATCAAAACGCTAATCAAGACGCCAAAATGTGAAGTTACAAGCCACCGTAATAGACGTCCCCCTTTCAGCGTCCAGTCGCCATCTGTGACCTGGCCCAGCGTCTTAGACGCCATAGACCACCGTCCCAGATGGTGGGCCATCTTCAGCCACCGTCTCCTACGCTCTGTTTACCGTAAATTACGCCAGCCACTGCTGGACCACCGTGCTAGACGCTGCAGACCAGCGTGTCTTACGGTGGCTTAGTTAGCAAGCTTTTCAGTTTTTCGCCCCAGCTTTGGATCAGGTTTCCTAGGATCGAACCGAGCTTTCCAACGAATCATTTCTTGTCTCTTTTGATGCCCTGTACGAGTCACAAAGTTTATACAAAGTCGTGGCTCATTTCTAAAACTCATGTAAGGTTGATTCAAGTTGATTATGTAAATGTCAAATATGTATTATTATAGGTTGCGGGCATGCGATGATCCTTGGACGACTTTAACCCGTTTCAAACTATCTCGTGACCCCTCTAACGTCCATGACGGGTTTCGGGGATCGGTCAAAGCTTTAACATCACGTGTAAAAACCTAATTAAGGTTTATTTGATGCATTAATACATATGTGACGTATATATATATATATATATTATAGGTGTGGACTTGTGACGCTCGTTGAATGCTTATGATCATTCTAAATTGCTATTTCCGATTAAGGTGAGTTCCGTAGCTCCCTACTCAATTGAGATTCAGGCTGAAAAGTGTACATACTTGATTGATTGTTGATTAATTGATTGATTGATTGTTTCGATGACGTTTGACTTATCGCTCGGTTGATTATGCTTTCGTTTATGAATACATGTTGTGGTTTGGATAGTTGTACATACATGGAAGACGATTATGCCTTCAATGAGTTGTAGATGTGGTGGGAAGGTTGCGGGTGACCCTATATATAAGCATCTATGATTCCTTGAAAGTAGAATCGTATGAAGTGTATGTGCATTGTGTTGACGTTAACTAGATACGTTATGATATGATTCGAGACGTTATATAACTAGATGATTGCTTGTATTTACGTGTTTGTACGTGTTTATGACGAGACGTTATGGAGTGTTAAATCCATATTATATACTTATTGAGACGAAAGACGTTATATTTATTATATATTATATAAGACGTGGACGGTGGATTGACGAATCCACACCCGGTATGATCATGGCCACATTATGACGATATTATATTTAAAGACGTATATTATATATTATATAAGACGTGGACGGTGGATTGACGAATCCACACCCGGCATGATCATACTCGGGATACGGGTTGTTTAACCTGCGTATGGACGATATTATATATATATGGACGATTATTGGACGTTGACGTTATTGTATGGACGATATTTATATATATGGACGATTATTGGACGTTGACGTTATTGTATTGACGTTGCTATATTTATATTGACGATTATTGGACGTTGACGTTATTGTATTGACGTTGTTATATTTATATTGACGATTATTGAGACGTTGATGTTATTGTACTGACTTGTGCTAACGTATACCCTTTTAGGGTTTTCATTGACGTGATTAGGTATTCTAATCCTCGTATATCGTTAACGGTTGATATTCCGACACTTGATTTCTATTACTTACCCCTACGAACTCACCAACTTTATGTTGACACGTTTTAGTACACTTTTCAGGTGAACAGGTGAATTAAAGACGTATTGGATGTTTCACTGCATGCTAAGATTGGACTTGGACCTTTTCATAGATCCGTGATCCATTATCCCCGATTAAGGGCTATGTTTATGTATGAACCGATACTTGTATTCTTGAATGTTTTGAATGGATTTTTTAATCCTATTTACGCATTTAGTTTAATTCTACATAATTTTCATGTCGTGCTGTGCTATTTGTGTAACCCTCATGATTCCGCCTTGTTGGGGTGTTACACAATGATTTTTCCCTCACCGTCACAACCACCATTGCCACCACCACCACCCTAAATTCATAATGGTGAACCACAATCTGGGGAGAATAGATTGGCCTCTAAAATTAAAACAGTCTTTGACTTTGGTGAAATCCACCAGGGTCGAGTTCACTTCCTACATTTGAAGAGGTGGAGTATTGAGGGTTTTCGAGAGTTTTGGCTTCCATACCAGACATGCGTGTAATTTAGTTGTAGGAGTAGATTAGCTTGCCGTTCCAAAAAAAAACGCTAAGTTGTAGGGTTTATAGTTGGTTTGAAAATCAACAATCTATATACATATATAGGAAAAAGCTCATGTAAGAAATATTTAAATTGTATTATAACGTACTTGATAACTTGATATGTTATACATATTTTTACATGTTTTTAACAATTTTTTTTGTTCTCATATGAACATTTTTTATGTAAACACATGTGAATGAAACCATTAACATGTGATCCAATTATACAATATTTTAAAATTCTCATGGTTCTCGTAAATTGAATAATTCTCGTAAGAACCTTCCTCTACATATATATATCATCAAGCCATTAAGTGAATTCCTATTCGATTTTATCTAAACCAAATCATTTTTAAAATTCGACTTAGTTTTTTCAGTTTCTTCGACTAATTAGTATCTTACTCAGTGTCTCCTCCACTCCCATACAACTATGGCTTCAATTCCAACCTTCATTAATTAGCCTCCTTTAAATATAATTTATAGATATATAAAAATTTGCGAAAAAAATTTCGTTGCAAAAAATAATATATGTATAAAAGAAAATGAAAACTAATTTTTATTTTTTTTTGCAACGAATATTTGTTGCTAAAAAAGAAGTTTGACCAAAAAAGTCATAAAACAAAAGTTTTTTGTCGTTTAGCGTGTTTTTTGCGATGAAAAATTTTCGTCGCAAAAGACTATTTTTCTTGTAGTGATGATGTTTGCTACTTGAAAAATTCAACAACGACCTGTTTTGACTTGATCATTTGTTCAGTCAGGTGGCGAAATTCAAATAATGATAATTCCAATAAAAATACTACCAATGATTATGATAACGACAGTATTAAGTCAAATTTAATTAGATCTATGGTTTATTCAACCATTCAAGCTGTATGTGCCCGTTAGCCCGTATATATATCAATACGGAGTATATGATTTATATGGGCCCAAAAACACACGCAGAGTCACCACACCCGACGAAGTAATTAGACCCAGCATACTTATAACTTTGCAAGAGTCATATTATTCACATTTCTTTTAACCTAGCTATTACTCGATCCGTATTATTTTTTCACGTTATCGTAGATCCAACTTTGATCGCTTCATTCATTGAAATTTTGAGGCCCGGCCCGCTTATCTCACAGTTATCAGTTTATCACCAAATACATAATATTTAATGAATAAAAAACCGGAGATTTTCATTTACCTCCTTATTAACCGTTATCCCCTTTCCTCTCCAACTGGGATGGTTACACCAAGAGATTAATGTGGACCGGCCTATAGAAGAACTGACCAAATGATGTGATCATGACTGCTCATATTTTCAAAAGAATTGATTTCAACTGATGAATTGAGTCTAATTACTTAATCATATATATATTCTTAGTATACTGCATGCCAAGTTCATCAAAAATATTACTTTGACTATACTGAATTGTACGTAAATCCAAACTCAAACACCTGAAAATACACCATACTTATAAATTGCATTACGATAATCATCTATATATATATATATCATCTGGTATTTTCATTTACAGAAAAGAAACTTTAAAGTGAAAAACAGATTGAGGCTATATATTAAATCTTTTTACTAATATATATATATGTTTTATCTGTTGTAATTAAATCTTTTTATATGTAGTACTCAACTCGAATAATTATTACAGTCGATCTATCAAAAATATTTATGATTTAAGAGTTCTTTATCCTACTATTTAAAGCTAGTTTTACTTCTAAAACAATGATGTACGTTAACAAGGTAACTAACAATTAGTGTATTTAACTGTTAACACGTGCCACATACACATAGTAGAACAAACTTGAAAGTTTACAACCTATATTAATGAAAAGTATAAAAATTTATTACCTATAACTAGCATGGTACCCGCGCGTTGCAGCAGATACCAAAACAAGGTGCAAATGAAAGAAAGAGAGAGATATTGAGAGAATTGCGAGTGTGTGAATACAAATGAAAAGGGAAGAGTTTTTTTGTGGAGGGTAGTTTAGACATTTCCCCATGTAATTTTCAACATGGGGCTATTATTTTTATTATGTAGTATAGATGATACACATTTAAAAGTTTACGACCGATAATCCGGTATAGATTTCGAAAGTTTAATATCATGAATAGTTCTAAACTAAAGTAGAAATTGTATAGGTTGAAACTTGTAATTAACAACGGTCGAACAACCAAAATTTTGTATTATATATAATCCAAATGGTTATGGTTATACGTGTTGAATGGCTAATCAATATGATGGTTGGTAAGGATTACGATAGGTGGCCCCCACGAATTCAATTTAAATTATATACTTAAAAACTAGATTATAACTAGTATTCCTACCCGCGCGTTGCGGCGGTAGTACGTTTTTACCCGACAAAATTTTGGGTACAAACATTAAACATGATGAAGTCACGAACCAAATAGAGAGAATCAACAAAACCAAAACTGATGTAAGATATAAATCAGCAAAACCAAAACTGATGTAAAATAGAGAGAATCAACAAATATTGATGTGAAGATAATAACTATTAGAGTGCGGTTGGCGAAACGGTAGCAAGACAGCATCAAGTCACGAACCAAATAATAGCTAAAAGCTACAACTGATTTATCCATATGCTACCCCTTCCATAGAAACATGGGATTAAACAAAGTATTACTACATGATAAAAAACTTGCATTACATAAACTTGAATGCATGAACGACATCTAAATGAGAATATTGACAGCAACAACATCCAAATAATTAGCGAACGTAAATGGTTAACTTGAACACCTCATGTAGTGTGCTTATATGTAATTCAAAACGTATAAATCTTGGTGATAATACTATAAACGGTCCCAGCATTAACAGTTGCTACAATTCTAACAGTCATAACTTTGCTTTGTCCATGGTTCCTTTCAACTGTTGTTCAATCAAGAAGGCATAAAAGGTAGAATATGTATTCTGGTTCATCAATCAACATATCATTAGCTGGATATGTAACATAATTGCTTTTAGTAGTCCCGCTTGTTGCTGCATACCAGACATATATAAACACACAATATGGTAAGAACGATAATTCACAATGTAAAATAACTTGTTTGAACTTGTTGGGGCATTTAGTCTATTGTTTCCTCTAAAACTTCACCAATATTATTGAATATGCTTTCATTACTTATTAGTAAAATGATATTTGTACTCGTAATAATTTATAGCATTTTGTAAAATCAAAGTATTATATCTGTGCAAGGTTTAGTATCATGTTATAATGAGAAGTCATCTATTGTTTGCAAGTTTGGAACTAATGTAAATAACAGTGAAATAACTCTAAGTAAAACTTATTGGAGCGTTTAGTCTAATCCTTCAATTCTTCTTGTGAGATATTTGATGAAATTATCTGTAACAATCAAGAAGTGAAATAAGCTGAACACTGTTATTCGACTTCTTATTCACAACGTATGCATAAAAAGTTTGCATTTTTGTGCAAAAAGTGTTTACACTAACAAAAAAGTCATGTTTCAACAGGTTAACCAACCAAGTTGAACCATCAAGCCTGCCCCTCTATTTGATCTTACCGTTACATTATTAGTGACATTCCAAAAATTACCACTAAAATGTCAAGCCACACCAGATAATATAGTACTTTTACTTACTGAAAATGAACCAATATAATAAACATAAAAGGTCTAAGCATGAAACTTAATGTTTTATGGCATCAAACATTGCAAAAAACCCAACACCAATTTAACCTTATGAACAGGACAAAGCTTGAACCATCTTCGAGAGAGCACCAAGCCTAACCATCATTTTCAAGAATATCAATATAACACCCACTCTATATCATCTATATATACATATGGATTCACAAAAAGCTATAGACAGATTTATAATAAATGATATTTAATAAATCATAAATCATAGTACTCAGCATATGGATACAGATTTATACATATAGAAACATAATTGCATAAAGTTACGTGTATACATAAAAATGTCTATATATTCAATAACTCTAAAGCATATAGATATAGATGTATATACCGGATAGTTGGAGCTTGTGGCTGAAGTCCGACCTAGTTGTCCGGCGATGAGATGGTGATGATAACTGTTGTTCCTCTTCCATTGTTAATTAGGTATATGGTAAGAGCAATATTGATAACAGGGGTTTGAATGGCTTTGATATGTTAGCACCCTAGGCATAAAATGTTGTACTTGTACGTTACGCATGAAAACTTGTAAAAGCATATAGCTTTTTAGTATATAGGTAATTTAATGATGATGACGCAGTTTCTTCATTCCTTTTGTATATATGTTAGTTTCTGCCTCCTTTGGGGGTTCCAGAGGAACAATAACAAATTAAACAAGTGCATCAGTGCATGCCTTCTCTAGCCATATAAGAGCTGCTGAGCCCATCACACTAGCTCCAAATCTTCTATTAGTCAATTAATTACGTTAATTATTAATTAGTTAAACTATTAATAAAATTAAAATACCTAATTAAATATTAGCTTCGTGGATCACGCATGTTTTACTTTAAGCAAATCAAGTTTCAACACAAAACATAGATCTAGCCTAACGATATATATTTTTGATACAATTTGGTCAATAATGCAACATTTATAATTCATAACAAGTGTCATAACAAGTGCAATAAAAGTAATCACAGCTATATGATCAAGTATTGATAATATCAATAATACAAGTATACAGCCCAATTTCATTTTGAAAAAAATGAATACTCATATATATATATTGAATGATAGGGTAACACTCCGGTAAGAACACTTTTAAAATAAGAACGGTGAGAACACTTAAAAACATCATTTTGATGCATTAAAAGTCCATAAAACTAACATAGTGCATAACTAATTATTATTATTTAAGTGTTTAACAACACATTGATCCGTCAAAATCGAAAAAATCACGTTTTTTGTTGGATGCATCATTTTGATGAATATGCATCCAAGATGGATGCACAAAACAAAAAACATGATTTTCTTGATTTTGACAGACTAATGTGTTGTTAAACACTTAAAAAATGATAATTAGTTATACACTATGTTAGTTTTATGGACTTTTAATGCATCAAAATGTAGTTTTTAAGTGTTCTCACCGTGTTCTTATTTTAAGACTGTTCTTATTTGATTGTCCCCCTTATATATATATATATATATTCTATTGCATTTAGTTATAAAAATGTTTTCTAATTTTTTATTTCTATTTATAAAAATGAATAAAAATTCTGAAAATACGTTTAAAATTCGAATAGTAGAAAACATGTTCAAATCTTGACATGAAGTAGATTAGTACAAATTGAAGTAATTTAGAATAATTTGGTTTGCTAAACGAAAGCCCTAAGGGCTTTCGTTAAGATGCATTAAATAGTTGTATTTTACACATTAACAAATATGTCATTTGTCTACACTTACTTTTAAAAAACAAGAAGAAATTTGTTAATTTTTTCACACTTAAAAATATATATAAAGAATCCACATTTAAAAGTGTGAAAAATTTTAAAACTTTTTAGTTTTTTCACACTTATATATGTGGGAAGAAAAATTCACACTTTCAAGTGTGTAAAAATATATTAATTGTTTACATTTAGAAATGTTAAAAGTCAAATTGTAACACTAAATTTTCTTCACGCGAGGGGGAGCGTGAAGAAATTAGGTGTTACAAATTAAGCTTTCACACTTTTAAGTGTGAAAATGTTTGACACTTCTTCACACTTTTAAGTGTGAACATTTTGTTAATACATTTATAAGGGCACGATTGGTTCACGGAATGTTTTTTGAAAAAATGGAATCTATCAAAGGAATTGGAATTTGAAGGAATGGAATTTGACGGAATGTTTTTGATTTTTTGAAAATTCAAGTGACGTAAGGAATGAAATTCTTTCCTCCATCCCCAAGGAATGGAGATTCCATCAAATGATGGAATATTTACATTCCTATGGAATGAGATTTCTCCTTCTTTGAACAACCAAACGCACTAAAGAATGGAATTCAATTCCAATTCCATCAGATTCCATCAAATTTTGTAAACCAAACGCGACCTTAAGTGTGTATAAATTATGATTTTTAAAAATTCTTCACATTTTCTAAATATGAGCTTTTCCTACACAATTTAAATTGTGATAAATTAACAATTTTTTTCACACTTCAAAAGTGTTAAGAAATATGTGTGGACAAATGACATTTTTATTGTAGTGCCATAAAATTCAGAGAGTGGATTTTGATATCGAAGGATATAACTGTTATATGCACGTTAAGTGAAGCAAAAGCTTTATTTAGCACTTTCCTAAAAAAAAATTGTTAGATACGTAGGACCATTTAATTAATTTTTCCTTGCTTATATTGGATTTGTACAATATATATATATATATATATAAACTATATATATCGTAAACCTTTCGATATATATATATACATATAAATATAAAGTAATAAAAATAAAATAATAATAATAAATAATAAAATATTAAACATAACAATATAATAACAATAAAATAATAATAATAATATAATAACATATAATTATAATAAATAAATTAATATTTAATTAAAATCTAATTTATGGTTATTGAGGACACATGTTATACAATAAAGGTGCCAAGTGTCGTGTGATAGATGCTTTAATCATGTTTTAGTATATTGGTAGATACTGACTAGTAGATTGTAATTGTATTGTGATAATAATATTTATATTAAACATCATGCAAGAAAATATTGTCTAATACTATTGATTACAAGTATGGGCTTATAAACGCGTATAGTGCGTAATTTCCTTTGGGGCCTCTTGCTAAGAATTCTGTCAACTAAGGCATAAATAGTTGGTGAACCAATTTTTAATGCAAATTGATATATAATTAACTCGATAGATAATATCTATAAACCCTAATAAAAGATGAGTCAAATGCCCGCACAATGCGGGGTATAATTGTGTACGGAACTTGAGAATCGAGATCGGATTAGTGAGGGAGGGAGTCATGATTTTTTAAATTCTTCACATTCTAAATATGAACTTTTCTACACAATTTAAATTGTGCTAAATTAACAATTTTTTTCACACTTCAAAAGTGTTAAGAAATATGTGTGGACAAATGACATTTTTATTGTAGTGCCATAAAATTCAGAGAGTGGATTTTGATATCGAAGGATATAACTGTTATATGCACGTTAAGTGAAGCAAAAGCTTTATTTAGCACTTTCCTAAAAAAAAATTGTTAGATACGTAGGACCATTTAATTAATTTTTCCTTGCTTATATTGGATTTGTACAATATATATATATATATATATAAACTATATATATCGTAAACCTTTCGATATATATATATACCATATAACATATTATATATATATATATATATATATATATATATATTTATATATATATATATATATATATATATATATAATATATAATATATAATAAAAATGAGTAATAAAAATAAAATAATAATAATAAATAATAAATAATATTATATAATAACAATAAAATAATAATAATAATAATAATAATAATAATAATAATAATAATAATAATAATAATAATAATAATAATAATAATAATAATAATAATAATAATAATATAATAACAATAATTATAATAAATAAATTAATATTTACTAAAATATTTATATAGAGCCAATGGGTTGGTGGCCATTGGTAAGTCTTTGACCTTTGAGAAATTCACCAGAGTTCGAATCTCACTTCCTACATTTGTAAGAGTGGATTATTAGAGGCGGTTTTTGAGAATCCTGGGTTTCCTCCCAGACGTGTGTGGTTCGAGTTTCGTGTGTTGCCCAATTGGATGTTACTGTGGTGTCTCGAATGGTCAACTACTACGTTAAAAAAATGATTTTGTAGCATCGTTGGATATACTATAGTTTGAAACATATACAATTTTCGTATGAAATATATGGTATGTTAAATAAATTTTTTTGTATAGTGTTATAGTATGCTAATCGTAGACGCAATATAAATAAGTTGATAAATATCTAAAAGAATCCCATTTAAATAAGGATAGTTGATATAAATATATATAATAACAATAAAATAATAATAATAATATAATAACATATAATTATAATAAATAAATTAATATTTAATTAAAATCTAATTTATGGTTATTGAGGACACATGTTATACAATAAAGGTGCCAAGTGTCGTGTGATAGATGCTTTAATCATGTTTTAGTATATTGGTAGATACTGACTAGTAGATTGTAATTGTATTGTGATAATAATATTTATATTAAACATCATGCAAGAAAATATTGTCTAATACTATTGATTACAAGTATGGGCTTATAAACGCGTATAGTGCGTAATTTCCTTTGGGGCCTCTTGCTAAGAATTCTGTCAACTAAGGCATAAATAGTTGGTGAACCAATTTTTAATGCAAATTGATATATAATTAACTCGATAGATAATATCTATAAACCCTAATAAAAGATGAGTCAAATGCCCGCGCAATGCGGCGGTATAATTGTGTACGGAACTCGAGAATCGAGATCGGATTAGTGAGGGAGGGAGTCATGATTTTTTAAAACTCGGAATGGAAAGAAATTGGGTTGAGTTTTTTATTTAGAAGTTTACAAAATGTGTGTATATAAAATAAACTAAAAACATAAAGAGAAAATAAACATAACAAACTTTTTTCATAGAATAATAACATTTATAGTTACTCGTTAAAGGTCACGTCGTCATGTCACGACATTAAAAAAAACTGACGACATTAAAAAAAACTGACGTGGATATCAGTCCTGAATAAGAATAAAACTTTATTATAATTGGATAATCATAAAGTTTTTAAAACTTTCCAATATAAATTCTAAGCAAATGATTCAATGTCGCAGATTTAAATAACTACGAAACTATATGATGGTTCTTCAATATAATTGAAATATATAGAAAAAAGTGCTTAAAAATATTTTTGGTATAGATAAGTTTGGTGTAACTTTTCAAAAAATTAAAAGATAAGTTTGGTGTAAAAATATTCAAAAAAAAAAAGTCGGGTTCCAACTCCCAAGAAAGTCTGTTTCTTCAAAATGACACCACTGAAAGTATCTAACTTTTGCCTAATTTCATTGGCTTTCATCTTTGAACAAAATTAACAAAATTGAGAAATACTCCTCAATAATTTCTCTCCGTCATCCCTTCTCCCTCAACCACCGCCGCCGGTGACCTTCCTTCCTCCTCCTCCTTCTCATCCTCCTCTACTTTCCCCTTTCTCCCTCAACCACCACCGCCGGTGACCTCCCCTCCCTCCTCTTTCTCCTCTACTTTCCTCTCCTCCCTCAACCACCGCCGGCCACTGCTCTTTCTCTCTTCTCAGATCCGTCCATCGCAACACGGCCACCTGACAACCAACAGCCGCTGCTGCTGCCGCCGGTGACCTCCACCTCCGGCCACACACATACACCCACCTACCTACTGTACAACAAAATTTCCGATCCATTTCCATCTTCTTCTTCAGATCCACTGTTCTTCATCATCACCGTCGTTCTTCTTCCGGCGTTCTTCCATCGACGGTGCCTGGTGATTGTAGGTGGCGGTGGCTGGTAGTGGTTGTAGACGGCGGTGGCTGGTGGTGGTTATAGGTGGTGGTTATAAGAGAGATTTGGGGGTAAAGGAGTAATTATCTATATAAAAAGAGAGGGGTATTTTAGGCGTTTCAATTCCTTAATTGAGATTTTGAAAAAGGTGTTCCTCCTTTATAATGTATTATAGAAAGATATTGGACTCACATTTTAAGAACTTTAAACACTTTTTACCATATTCCCATACTACCCCTACATGTCTAACCAAAACCAACGCACGGTCTTTTCTTTGTATCATTGTCTTTCTCTCACACACACATCGCCGCCCGCTCTCTATCCAAACCCGTCACCCCCTATACATATCCGGTATAAACTCCATCGCCGCCTCCTTCTACGGCCACCAACATCATTGGCGCCACAGGTAATTATTCGATTTTTTTGTTAATATGCTACTTTTCGGTTTACATATAAATTGTAAAGATATCTCAGTGTTTGTTTTTGTTGATTGAAAACCATTGCAATACATCACCTCCATCGAATAACAATGTGTCATCTTTATGATCTTTTCTTACCAGGTTTAATTATTTATTTTTTGATCGAATAAATGCGATCTTTTAATTTTTATCTTTGTTGATTGAAAACCATTGCAATACATCACCTCCATCGAATAACAATGTGTCATCTTTATGATCTTTTCTTACCAGGTTTAATTATTTATTTTTTGATCGAATAAATGCGATCTTTTAATTTTTATCTTTGTTGATTTTGTTATTGTTAACAGATCTGGATAGTTGTTTATATCCCTACTCAATTTATAAAGGTATTATTCTTATCTATAATTTACTTCCTTTTTTTTAATTTTTTTTCTTTAATTAAATGATTAAATGTGAGAGTGTATGTCAGAGGTGTTAGTAACAATAAAAATCATAACTTTATTAACAATCTTGGAATGGAGTACTGAGTGTTTGTCTTTGTTGATTTTGTTATTGTTAACAGATCTGGATAGTTGTTTATATCCCTACTCAATTTATAAAGGTATTATTCTTATCTATAATTTACTTCCTTTTTTTTAATTTTTTTCTTTAATTAAATGATTAAATGTGAGAGTGTATGTCAGAGGTGTTAGTAACAATAAAAATCATAACTTTATTAACAATCTTGGAATGGAGTACTGAGTGTTTGTTTTTGTTGATTGAAAACCATTGCAATACATCACCTCCATCGAATAACAATGTGTCATCTTTATGATCTTTTCTTACCAGGTTTAATTATTTATTTTTTGATCGAATAAATGCGATCTTTTAATTTTTATCTTTGTTGATTTTGTTATTGTTAACAGATCTGGATAGTTGTTTATATCCCTACTCAATTTATAAAGGTATTATTCTTATCTATAATTTACTTCCTTTTTTTTAATTTTTTTCTTTAATTAAATGATTAAATGTGAGAGTGTATGTCAGAGGTGTTAGTAACAATAAAAATCATAACTTTATTAACAATCTTGGAATGGAGTACTGAGTGTTTGTCTTTGTTGATTGAAATGGTATGTCAACAGTTTGTGGGGTTTGATTATTTGATTAAATTAATAAAAGGGAGCTTGAATTAGAAAGGATAATTGTTCATCTACAATGTATATTCCGCTATTCTTGAAAAAAAAATTACCAAAACATTAGTGATGAAAATAATGATTTTCATATACAACTTTTGATATTTTGATATGGGTTTTTTAAACTTTAAATAAATTTTGTCGCTTTACGTATTCATGTTTCATTTATTGTCATATTTTTTCCACTAATGTGATGCAACAAAACTTAAAAATCCACACTAAATATAATTATTATAATATTGCATAGTTACATATGCATAAGGTTGACAGTGAATGGGCACCCATACTTTGACAGTGAATGGGCACTCAACTTAGAAGTACGAGCAGAAGATGTAACATGAGTACCCATTTGGATTTTGAACGTAGGAGGAGCAGAGTTTCAACAACAATGGCAATGAAAGGTTCGAAAACCAAATGGGTACCCATGTCACAGTTGTAAGGGCATATTTTGGTAATGATTTTCTTTGACAAACTATTTTCCGTTTCATATTTTCGGTAAATCTTTTTGTAACCTCTCTAACAATATAGGGAATGGTTTGTGATTGAAATTTCGGCTATTTAAGTATGGTAATCTGGTATTACAGTTTCCTTATAATTTAATGTACATAAAAATTGCAACATTATCTTTGTATTTTCGGAAACTTGCCATCAATTTTTTTTTCCTGTTTTATAATAGTGAAATGCATTTATTTATCATTCATTGTTTTCGTTTTCATTTTGTTCAGGTTGCTTAGTTTTAAGCCCATTTTTGCATCAGGTCCATCTAACGCCGCATGCTCATCCCGTTCAGGTTATAACTTATTTTGCTAGAGCTTAATCTTTCGTATTGATAACAAGCTTATAGGTTAATGTTTGCATATGACAGCCACTGTCAGTTACTCAGTTTAAGATATATCAAAACGGATGGGTCGGCTTTTTTGGGTAATGCGCTAAGGCTGTTACAGCTTATAGTTTATTTTAATCTTTGCCCCTCTTTAATTCATATCATGAAAAATTGGTATTAAATTTCTGAAACTAGAGGTGGCATTACGTGTCATTTTTTAGTAGGGATAATAGGTGGGGCCGGTTCAAAAAGACTATAATTAATCAGGAATTTGTTGGTAACAAAGATTCATTAATACTATAATCAGGAATTATCATTTATGCATTATCACAGTTATACTTCTTTACGTTCATTAATAAGATAGATAACAAGACACGTCCTGCTCAAAGACTTGCGTTTTGGTTTTAGTTTTGTTCGTTCGTTCCATGAGGGACCACGTATGTTGCAAGACGGACCCTTTAGAAATTGAGAAATAAGACGCATGTTTTATAGAGTTATGACATAGTGGTTAGCCCTAGATTGAATGAGACAACCTTATATGCACTTCTAAGTGGGTCGTTTAATTACATCACTTTGCCAAAGTAGTTTTACTTTTAACTTTTCCATGCAACAAAATAAAAGATAGTTACAGTTACATCAGTAGCATTCAGTTTAACTGTTTTGTTCATCTTCAAGCACGGGATGCAACAAAATATTTGTTGACCCCCAAGTGGTATTTATTTGACCATTTGACCCGTTAGAGATAAAAAGAGCCCAAATCAATGGGTTAGTTAAGTAGGGCCAAAGCTCAAAACGTAATGACTGGTATTATGGGTCAACAGATGGACAGCTTTTCTTTCCTTGATTTTGACTTTTGCAAGTCTTTATTCTTTTGGTTTTGACTTTCATGGTCTTTGTTTTTTATATGTACTTCTTACTTTTTGCAGATCAATGTGTATGTGGAGAAGCTTACATGAAAGCCACCAAGTCCAAACACATATAGTACAACAACTCAAGTACATTAACGGCGTTGTCCCGTCAATGGAGGCCGCTACCCGACTCACCGAGATCCACTGTCAGTCGACTCTCTAGCTAGATCTTGAACTTCAACGCACATTTCCTTTTGTAAAAATCAACAAAAAGTCAACAAGACTACATCCAGTCATTGACCGAGAAGCTTCGTCTTAGCCTTTTCCAATTTAGTAAAAACCCGTCATCCCAAAATAAACAGGCAATCTACACACTTTGTGAAGAATGGCAGCCTGCGATCGATAATGCTCCTGATAAAGTTCCTTCAGCGGGCATCAAAGCCCTTTTAACAAAGTGATGAGCAAAAATGAAAAAGTTAGTCAGCCTCACAAGCTATAGTGGTCCAAGTGTCCAACAAAGTGACTAGCAACAGCAAAAAAGGAAGTCATACTCATATACTTACGTTTTAATAAGGGTCTAGAAAGCAAATATGGACCAGGTGTGTATTAAGGGTGAAAGCAGAGGAGAAAGCTAAATATGATAAGTCTATATTCATATACTTCCGTGTTAACAAGGTTCTCTGTTCATGCTGCTATATTATTTGTTGTGTAAGTATAGCAGTGAAATACTTGGTTCTTTTTGTTTACAAATTTATAAATCTGTTAAAATTAGAAGTATGCAGCATCTTCCTTCTTACATTTACAATTTACAAGTTGGCTGAAAATCGTATGAATGAACTCTACTTGATTTATTGACGGATTTGTCGAAACCTTCATCATCTCTTCCTTTAAGTCAAAATATGTCATACATATTATTAGTATAGTTATTTTGAGTATTTATGTTTGGTGATCGTCTATTATACCCTATTAGGCTTTAATAACTATGTTTTTATTTATGGATTATTCCAAGTAATAAACTTTCATGTTTCTTTTGTTTGATGTAATTTCTACGGATTAACACAAGTGTTTGGTTTGTAATTATCGTCGTCGCCTCACCTCACATATTTTATATTGTCATCATCGTTTAGCCGCCGCAACGCGCGGGCACCAGACTAGTAAATGGAAAATGAAAAAGAAAAACTCTCTAGAACCACGCCCGAAAGTTGAATAATTGCTAACCTTATTAATTCGTCTTAGTTAAAAGAATGTATCTGAATATGTATACAGGGTAGGTTCATAAGACAGGCTATTAGGCCCAATCTATATTATTATTTTATTATAACAACTAAAAGAGGAGGTTGGGGTACACTTGGCACCTGTTAAAGCTTTTTTTAAGCCTAAACTCCTCCTAATTAATCTAGTACTCTCTCTCTTTTTTTTAGATTTTTTTTATTTTTAATTTTCTTATTAAATAGATAATTATATTTTATATAATTATAGACATTGTCAAACTCTTCTTTTTCTTATATATCTACGTTATATCATATTAGGAAACATCTTTACATTAACATAATAGACATTAAAAAACAATTTAATACGTATCAATGATAAAATATATTTTTAATAAATTCTTAAAAATTGAAAAATTGGCTCTATATCCAACGAATGAAACTTTCCAGGTATGAAAAAAAATATTTTGTTTTGGTTCAACCTGTAGTCCCATATAAAAAAACGGATGGTATAAATTTAGGAAGACTTTTCCCACCGGATCTCTTGCAAGAAAGTGATAATCTACAACTTCGAGTTGTGAACTATAAATTTTATTAATCATTCTCATTCATATCATTATTCTCATTCCTATCTTAAAAAAAATAAAGTCATATATCTTCTCAACAAAAAAAAACATACCGTTTTTTCTTATATTACTTTAATTTTATTTTTGGTATTTTGTTCATGTTTGCTCTAATTAATTAATTTTGTTCACTATTTACATTTTTTTTTTTAAATATGACATATATTTTGTTATTTTTTTAAGATGAAAAGAAGGTCACCTTGGTTCATGTTGAAAATTTGAACCCAACACATGTTAATCATCAGCTAAGACTCCGTGTTGTGCATGTATGGACTACGTCGGATTGGAACAACATGAAGAAAATCAAAACACTTGAGTTGGTTTTTGTTGCTGAGTTGGTATGTATTTTTTTCCTGATAATGAGTATGATTCCGATATGTATGATAGGCCTTCCCCCAAGGATTAGTTTATTATGCATTATTTCTTCAACTTTTTGCTTATTTGGATTGTTTTAAGATTTTATTTAATGTATTTGAATTTTTTTTTTATTTTTATTTAACATTTAAGGTTTTTTATATTTTTCATCTGTTTTGTTATTTATTATTTTGATATTTACCTTTGATATATATATATTTTGAGACTATCCGTCCATCGGACGGGCCTGAAGACTAGTATTTTTTAAAGAAACGATACTAAGTTGGCGATTTAAGATAAATCAAAGGTAAAAATAAAAAATGAAAGAAACCGGATTTTACTATAATCTTTAAGTAACCTTTTTTAAAAAAATGTAGAAAAGTTCCATTATGAAATCAAAAAGTGGTATGCAGTGTTTTTATATGTGATTTAGAAAAATTAAAAGATGAGATGAGAAAAGAGATTTGGTAAAATTTCACTTATTAAAATTTTGTAAGTCTAGGAGGATTTTAGGCATTTTTAGCTTGATTTGCACCCCGATTTCATGTTTGTCTTGACCATTAACTAATTATTAATAAAGGAATTGTCGCAAAAATAATAATTTGAACAAGAATATATTGTTTTTATTTTATTTATTTTATTTTTTTTCTCTCTTTTAATTCATTTTCACAAAAAGTTTGAGTTAAGTGATTTAACATTCATTAATGATGATTGCTGTGGTAGTTTGGAATTTTTCTGATATTTATAGGTCTCAGATTCGAATCCACGTTTCAGCCAACTTTAAGATATATGTGTCCCTCTATGAGGGATTGACCTGGGTTTATCTAGGTTCAGGTTCAGGTCTGACGGGGAAGGGTTTACTCCTATTAATCGTCGTGCCTTCAGGCGAATTAGTAGGAGGTTTTTCCCCCCATCAGGTATTTGAAATAGGCATTTCTGCTTAGAGAGCTCTCTAGCGCGGACCCGGTTAAGATAACGTATGTTAAACCTCTCACTGTCGAATCGCGACACAAAGCTTCAAGCGAATTTTACCTTTGCAAAAAAAGTGATTTAACATTCAACTTTGGCTGAGTTATGTTGTTTCAGATCAGTACCGATAGTCATAGTTATTTTGTCAAGCATTTAGGTACAACTAAATGCTAAAACTTATAACTCTATATAAAAAGCTTCAATTTTTATCTTCCATCTACTTTTTCCAAATAATGTCGTAGTCGATTGGTAATGTGAAGTTCAAGCGACTTTTGTCTCGAAATTTGATTCGTATTTTATGTTTTAGAGAGGTGGGGACAATTCAACAACAAAGCTTCGAGTAGTTGAACTTTAGCAAGCTTTCCGTGGCCGGGCAAATGTAGTAAATACATTACGGCGGTGTTGGATAACTAAAGCACGCTTATTAGGAAGCATTTTTATCAGGGTGATTTACTTTGTTTACAAGTTCACTTTAATGTATCTATTCATACCATTCTGTGTCTGTAAGTCAAGATTTGTGTTTTGTAGTTAATTTGTGCTAGCAGCTATAAATACAATATAACCTCGACTCAGCTTAACAATTTTATTTAATATTGGTTTCATGTATCGTTGAAACAAACTGAACCATTGGCGGTTGGGAACTATTGATAACACTAGATAAAAAGAGTGTTTCTTGGTACAAGGCTCTTCAGAAAAATGGTTCACAGATTAAATTGGGTAAACATTGCAAATTCGTTAGCTACTCACGATGGTGCATCAACGCACCGTCATTGCAATATGCAATCTTATGATTTAAATGAAGATTTAAACCTAGATATTTGTGGCCGATTTTTATCTACACACGACAACAATATCAGTCATGCGGCTCATTGTTCCTGAAATGCATTCTAGCAGTTTCAGAAATTAAAATGGAAATCTTTCAGAGGTCTCTCTCTTTAGGTAGGCTGACTGGGGATTTGCTTTCTTTGTAGAGCCGGCTGTTGTGTGCCTCGATAGCAAAATGAACTATTGATTGGGTCACTAAAGCATGGATATTAACAAAACATGTTTGATTTAAAACCCATGATAATGCATACAGGCATGGAGTGAATGCCTGATTCGTCCCGAGAATAATGATATCAAATTACAAAAACAAAATAACTTATTCAGATCCAAATAGATTTCATAGAAAATACACTAGCTAAAAATATAAAGGCCAGAAAAGATCAGAAAACAAATTATCAAGCATGTTGATTTGATATTGATGTTGATTCAGGTCATGCTACTCGAGTGTGTTACAAAAACATGTAAATCACAGAGCGGACCTATAGTAATGCATACGGATCACAATTTATAATTTTAATTGCTTTATACAGTCACAAGTCTAAATGAGGGTTTTATTTAAGTTTTAATAAAGCCGAATAACACTCATTAATCAAATATAGCAAATTCCACGTAGGTCTTGGAATCATAAGAGTACAAATGTGAATACTGGTTAAATGAGACCCTATAACCAGTAACAGCAATCAACGCTTTAAGAGATAATGACCTTCACATTCAACGCACAAGCACAAACAGTGGCTTGTCTCCTAATCGGTCCCGGCCCTAAAATCAAGAAGATCGTATCATTTAATATCAAGTTAACTAATGGCTATTGATAGTCACAAAAAAATAAAAACAGAAAGTTGTACCTTAAGATCAGGCAATTCAATAACGCACGCACACTCTACAACTTTCACTCCAACCCGCTCTGAAATTAAAAGTGAAAACCAAACTATTAAGAGTCTGCAAAGTGAAAAAAGAGGGTGATGGAGGTAGCACTAAAACATTACCAAGTAGACTGATAGCGGCACACAAAGTTCCACCAGTTGCAATTAAATCATCTATTACAAGAGCACGTTCTCCTTCGTGTACAGCTCCAATATGCATCTCAATTTTGTCTGTGCCATACTCCAACGAATATTCTTCTGATATAACAGGTCCTGAGATAATTATCAAATGATTAACACATGATATAACCATACAAAAACATGACCTTATTAAGTCTACAATCTACATATTGACACCTGAACAATGTTATAATGACGCTATCATAGACATGTCCCAAAACATCAAGAAATCCCCGAAAAGGATCGATACTGAACAATCACGAGATTCTCTCCACTAATATACTTTCCTGGCTACACACTTCAAAATATCCCTAATGAAAGTCATAACTTGCTATCCAGAATATGTTTTGCTCGCTAACATGTTCAAACAGCACGATGTAAAAGTCTAACTTTGAAGACATAAAGAATTATGTAACAAGGTTATACTTTACAATAAACGAGAAGTAACTAAGCAACTTGACATATATAGCCTCCAGCGATGTACTTCCATCATGCTGGCAGAATAAAATACTGCATACTTCACATGAAGAAGAAAAAGATATCTGTACTACTTAGATCTCCCAAATTTAGAATTAAGGAGCTCCGAATAAGAATGTGCCCCCAATCCCCTGTCACACAACCCTGACAATATCCATATGTAAGAGCATATATCCTATAAGGAAATAACTTGATTAACTAAACACATTATCCCGAACTAACCAAAAAAGCTTCTACAAAATTCTCCTAACAAAATTTCAAGTCACAACCCTCCCATTGCAATGCGGAGGTTGCAATTATTTTGGTTATATTAGAAGATTTGATAAAAAGTTAGTTACTTAGGAAAAATCATATTTGGTTGTTGATTATAAAGTTACTCAACTACTTAATTTTCTCTATATCATTGATATAGCTTACCCTACCAGTTTGCATATACAAAAGATAAAACCTTGTTCGATTTCGTGAGCTGATTAGCCGCACACGACCAACACATGTATAAGGAAAAAAGACTTGAAATTGACATGTAATGTAACGAAAAAAAGAGAAAAAAACTAACCAGGAAGCTTGTTTGGTTTTCGCATAGGAACAAACTTTGCACCAATAGCCAACGCAATTGGGGGACCGAATATGAAACCTCTTGCTTCAACACCAGCAACATTTTTATTATTATTATTATTATTATTATTATTATTATTATTAAAATGATACTAACTTTATAATAATCTTCTATCTATACTATAACTAAACATGGAATCCTATCCTAGCTACGAATATTTATCTATAACAAACTATTATAGTCAATAGCCAACGCAATTGGGGGACCGAATATGAAACCTCTTGCTTCAACACCAGCAACAACAGAGATATTTTTATCTTTGTATCTCTCAACAAACAGATCAATTGTATCCTTCAAAGCAACCGGATCAAGCAACAAAGTTGTTATATCCTGAAACAAAATCCCTAAAAAAAACCAAAACTTTAATTATCATAAAAGTAACTATAATAAAATATAAAATAAAACACAAACACATGATTTACTTACCTGGTTTGGGGAAGTCTGGAATGACGCGAATAGCGGAAGTGATTCGAGCGATGCGATCGTCTTTAGCAACGACGTCGTTTTGGTGACTAGCAGCCGCCATGGGAGAGAAGCGGGTGGGAAGATTTGGACCGGGGGTGTAAAAATGGCGGCTGCCGGTGAATGCAGAGATGGAAAAAGAACGTTTTTCTTGGCAAGTGGGTGAAGGGGAAAAGAGAGGTTTAAGTGGATTGACCAAATTGCCACTATCTAAATAGAGTTTTTGGGGGTTTACGATGACGACATTGGAGGCTAACATTTTTTATTTTCGAGTATGTGTGATTCATGCCTAAAATTTGTTACTCGTATTTGATTGGAAATGGACAAAAAGGGAATTTCATTTTGGACACGGGATATTGCCCAAACCGGTGAAACCATTATACAGTAAATACATTATTATTTCATTCATCTTTAAACACATGAACGAGATAGGTCACCCGGACGTTGCCCTCGGAGACATTATATTTATTGTGTTTCGTATGATGTAAAATTTATAACATATTTTCAGAAACATTATATAGTTCAAAAGACTGAGTTAACATTGATCTTTTAGTGAATAAACTATTATATATTAAAGAAATTTGACAATATAATTTTTAACACATTAAGAAATTATATAAGTTCTAAAGATAATAAATATGAAAGTAGAAAATTTAAAATAAAAACACAAAATAGTAATAACAAATATAAAGCTAAATTTTCAAACTCATTGAAAATAGATAGTGAAACAAAAATAATCTATAATAATAAAACATCATGTGATTCCACTAATTTTCATTCCTAATTTTATTTTGATTTTATCACTTGTCATCATCATTTTAATCATAAGGATTTTTGGGCTATTTAGTTAAAAAAATTTATCATTTTCCATATATAAAAATAAAATCTAAATCCTTGTTGTTTTTATATTTGAGTATAAAAATAAAAATATTCTATAAAGATAAAATGCTTTTGTATACAATTAATAATATATAATAATTAAAAAAACATAGAGTAATTAAATAGATGTTAATATTCCCCACCCACCAAGTACGCCTCCAAATTGGAAGAGGATTCCCTAAAGTTCTTTTAACTTGATAGTCAAGTTAGGAAGATCTAGATCCTTGGATAAAAATCAAGGGTCAAAATTTAAAGATAAGTTTTAAATCTTGACCCTTGATTTTCATCCAAGGGTCAAGATCTTCCCAACTTGACTAGTCAAGTTGGGAGAACTTTAGGGAATCCTTTCCCTTTTTAAAGGAGGAATTCCCTAAAGTTCTCCCAACTTGATTAGTCAAGTTGGGAAGATTTAGATCCTTGGATAAAAATCAAGGGTCAAAATT
Organism: Erigeron breviscapus; assembly: GCA_034093135.1. Taxonomy (NCBI): domain Eukaryota; kingdom Viridiplantae; phylum Streptophyta; class Magnoliopsida; order Asterales; family Asteraceae; genus Erigeron; species Erigeron breviscapus. Next base: position 2,379,375 of record CM067168.1, read on the forward strand.
TAAAAATAAGTTTTAAATCTTGACCCTTATGTTTTCACACAGTCACATGAGATAGTATTACCTATTTAACAGTTTTCTAGGTATATATTTCTATTTTTATATCTTTATAATACATTCATCAATCGAGACTACTGCTTATACGGATCACCATTTCCCCAATACTCCCATAGTCATCTTCGTCACCATCACAACCCTAGCTGCGGTCACCACCGTATGTTTAAAGGTTAGTGTGGGTGTTGCTGTTGATTGTTACCGCTGTTGTTGGCCGGTAATTGTCAACTACGGTGAAATGATGCCGGTGGTGCTTCTGAGCGATGGTTGTTAAGGTTGATTTTCTTCTGGCGATGGTTGTTCATATGTATATATCTATTTGTATATGTCTATTTTGTATATGTATATACATAGCTGTATATTTATATGTGTATGCAATAGAAGTTGTACCTGATGCTGTCAAGATTGTATTGTTATCTATTAAACTGCAACAACTCTATATGTATATGTATGTACTCCGTATGATACATGATATAGATATAGAATTATGAGGGGGTTATATGTAAAGAGAAAGATACTTTTGTGGTAAAATTTGAAAAACAAAAAACTTTACTGTAGTTTACACGAATTCACGTAGGTTTCTTTTTAATATATATACTATAATACTTAATATTTATCTATAATATAACTAAAAGAGGAGGTTGGGGGTACACTTGGCACCCCTAATCCCCCTCCTTGAGCCTAATACTCTCTCCTTATTAATCCTCTATTTTTTTAATATTTATTTAATAAATGGCCGACCTTTAATAAAAAAATCTTTATTATTATTATCTATATATATACCACCTAGAAAAAACCCTCACATATTCTCAACTCAAAAAAAAAAACCTACGGCAAAAAAAAAACCTACGATGGACTACCAAAAAGGTTTTTTTATTTATATACTTTGTTAATATTTAATCATTATTATTATTATTTAACATTGAATTCTTATGTTATTGTTATTATTATCTCTTTTAATTTAGTTTGTTGTCCATAGGTTCATTATGGCTTCTTTTTCAACAACAAAAAATAAGACCACATTAGTTCATCTTGAATATCTTAAGCCAACACATGTTAACCATCATCTACGACTCCGTGTTGTGCATGTATGGACTGTTTCGGAGTGGAACAACCCGAAGAAAATCAAAACGTCGACTCCGTGTTGTGCATGTATGGACTGTTTCGGAGTGGAACAACCCGAAGAAAATCACTCTTGAATTAGCTTTGACTAAAAGAACATCAAAAGTTGTCATCAAGAATCAATTTACTAAGAATATATATAGAGATTTATGAAGCAGAAACTTACACATCAAGAATTAGTACTTGATCTTCGTACGCAATGCAACTTCTTTATTTTTTAATTATTAATATATGTTTATGTTTATTGATTGATATATAGTTTAATATAAAAGCAAGCTCTGTTTCGACGACATGTACATTATTAATAAATCGTCTAAGTTGTGCATCTCTTTTTTTTATCAAGCAACTGCTTTCTATGGATGTTTATTGTGTGTCAGAAGTATGTGATAACTAAATTGTAGTATGTTTTTATGTCATAACCTATCATTATTCATTACTTGACATGTTGATAATGAAATGCTTCATAGCGATGAATCCAATGATGAAGGTGAATTGAACTGTTCAGATAAATCAGAAGACGATCCTATGTTTGATATCGATTATTCTGATAATGAGTACGATTCCGATATGTATGATAGGTCTTCCCCGAATGATTAGTTTATTACGCATTACTTCTTCAACTTTTTGTCTTATTTGAATCGTTTTATGTTTTATTTTTAGGTATTTTAATTTTATTTAGTATCTATTTAATATACTTGAATTCCAATTTTTTAGCTTTGATTAATATATTTTGAGATACCCGTCAATTGGACGGGCCTGAGCACTAGTTTTCTATATACACAAATATCATTAAAAAAGATTTTTTTAAAAATATCATAAAAAATGATACATGTACTAGAATCAGATGGATGTTATCTTGGATGCTCATCGTCTTGGCATCCAAGAGCGTTTCTATACCACGTAAGCACCTCAAGTAAGTAAAGTAACCAGATGATTGATAGCAGTTAACACAACATCTTTATGGATCGAGTGTCGAAGCGCAATAAATACCTTTAAGGCAGTTGCCTTTAGCATAGGAGTTCACATCTTCGTCACATATAACCAGTAAGACAAGTTCAATGAAAAAAGCCGATATTGTAACAACGTAAGAAACAAGATCGTCTTTAAGATACCTAACCATGTAGTAGGCACAAAATTTTTCCTCCGGTTGTTAGAGTCTAAACATGCATTGAATTGGGTTATCACGATCTTTTGTTGGTAATGCAAAGAAAGAGTAGAAAACCTTGATTTTTCAAGAGAAATGTCTTTAATGAATTCCCATATGGATTTGGTAAAACATTTTTCCTCGTCACAACGTGAGCATTAAACAAAAAAGAACAACTTGGACGCGTTCCAATGGAATCTCCATTCCTTACCTCCTTATGGGGTGTTTGATTCATTGAATCCTTAGGGGGCGTTTGGTTCACAGAATATTTTTGAAGGAATTGGAATTTGTCAAAGGAATTGGAATTTGAAGGAATTGGAATTTGAAAGTTTTAAAATCTGTCATGTGTTTGGTTGACAGAATTCAATGGAATTCAGTTAAAGGAATCTGAATTTAATTTATAAAAATGACAAGAATACCCTTTATTAATAATAAAACAAATATAAATATTAATAATAATTAAATATAAACAATAATAATAAATTTATATGTTAATAATATAAATAATATTAATATAATAATAATAATAAGAAAAATAATGATAAAAATAATAATAATAATAATAATAATATAATAATAATAATAATAATAATAATAATATAAAAAATGTAGAAAAAGTTATGTTTCGAATGATATAAAATTAATTCATAAAATTAATATAATAATGATAATAATAATTAAATATTAATAATAATAATAATAATAATAATAATAATATAATATATAAAAATATTAATAATAATAATAAGAAAAATAATATAAAAATTAATAATAATATAATAATATAATAATATTATTATTTATATTTATATATATTATTATTATTATTATTTTTATATAATATTATTATTATTTTTATATAATATTATTATAATTTAAAAATATTAGAATAATATTAATATTTTATAAATAATAAAAAATTAAAATATAATATATAAAATAATAATAATATAATATATAACAATAATAATAATATAATATATAAAAATAATAATAATATAATATATAAAAATAATAATAATATAATATATAAAAATAATAATAATATAATATATAAATAATAATAATAATATAATATATAAAATAATAATAATATAATATATAAACAATAATAATAATATAATATATAAAAATAATAATAATATATATATAAATAATAATAAAATATAATATATAAAAATAATAATAATATAATAATAAACAATAATAATAATATAATATATAAAAATAATAATAATATAATAATATTATTATTATTATTTATATAATATTATTATTATTATTATTTTTATATAATATTATTATTATTATTTTTATATAATATTATTATTATTATTTATATAATATTATTATTATTATTTATATAATATTATTATTATTATTATTTTTATATAATATTATTATTATTATTTTTATATAATATTATTATAAATATTAAAATTAATATATTTATAAAAATATTAATAATATATTATAATATTATTATTATTATTATTATTTTTATATAATATTATTATTATTATTTTTATATAATATTATTATAAATATATAAAAATAATAATGTGTGAATACATATAATATATAAAAATATTAGTAATATAATAATATAATAATATTATTATTATTTTTATTTAGGATCATCTTTAGGATCTTTATTGGTAAAAGAGTAAACACCATAATATTTAAAAACCAAATATTTAAGCCTGGAAACTTATTGAAATATATTTACCATATTTAAAAACTTTTCAAAACCCTCCTACCTGAATTACTCCAGACAAGGGATAAAGATAAAAGATTTTACATATACGTGAACTATATACTTAAACTGTCAGAACTAATACCAGTACAAGATCAGTACAGGCCTGAGCCCTAAAAACGCCTAAAACATTCAACGGCTAAAAGTGGACTGCCATAATTCGACCACTATACTGATAAGCTGCTTGTCTAAGTATATAACAAGTATATAACCTTTCTGAAAACATTCAAAACATAAGTATTTTGAAAGCCTTTAAAAAATTTTCCAAACTTCTTTTTTCCATAGGTTATAACTTTGCCATGATCTTGATTCAATACTGAGGAGTTATTTAGCCTGTCATTAGGCTAATAAATATCACAAATATAAAGGATTAATAACAAGAACTAACCTTTAAAGGAGAACAACTCTAATGAAGACTGTTACCCAATAAACACAGATTATTACCGTAGGCACAACTTATTATTTTTATTATTCTTAGAAATATTTTACAAGAGTTAGAGAGATTAGAGAAGTGATATCTCTGGATGCCTCTAACAACTAGCTAAGGGCTCCTTTTATAATGAGAGACCCATGAAACAAACAAAACACAAATATTAAAATAGTACAATAATTTACATCAATAACTCTTGCTTTTGAAATTTTCAAAAGTGAACATTATTATGTCCGGCATGATTGATCTTTAATTTGATTCTTTTGGACCCACATAGTGGATGTCTTTACTTTATCTCTTTATCTTTATTGTCTTTATTCTTTGTGACTGATTGCTTGAGATTTTCTAGCATTTTCTCGAGCATGGCTTCTTCTAGAATATCATCTTCTTGTAATTGAGATTCTCCAGCGAGAATATTATCTTCTTCTCCAGAACAACTTGTTGACATATCTGAAACATGATCAGACTGTAGATTCTTCATTAAATCTTTTTTGACTTCTTCCAAGTATCTTGATATTATCTCTTGTTTAGATACTTGGCCTTCTTGCATCTTCAATTTCCTGGTTATTTCCTGGAATCGACTAGGGGCTTCTCTTTGATTTTGTAATTGAATTTGTTTTGAATATAATTCAATTGTATTTTGGATTTTATCCAATGTTTCTTGACCTTCAAGGACTCCTTGTTCATCTGTTCTAAGCATCTTTTTCCAGAATTTAGTATAATAAACCCTTCTTAAGCAAGGAATTTGTTGAGTGGTATAACCAAACTCTGGGGACCATTTCCATATCCATGGAATTCCAAATTGAGCAAAAAAGTGACACAAAGATAGTCCTTCAATTAGGATACCTTGGTGTTGCATTTCAATTAGAGTGGGAGATATTTATACCCATTGATAAAAATAATTTTTTAATAACTCAGGTAAAATCTTTACAGATGGGCCATATGATAGCCACCATTTATAAATCCAATTTGGAATGTCCTGTTTATAAACATTTGGACAAATTTTAAAAAACCAAGAATGTTTTCTTTTTGAATTTTCATAAAGAAAAGCTTTATTAAAGCTCTCTATATAATCGTAATAATTAAATTTAATTGATGATTTTAATTCAGGATGAATCATCTCTCTTTCTTTTAAAGGAAATGTTCCCCATTCTTCTACAGATATTATCTGTTTAATTATTACTTTTGAAAAACTGTATGACTGGGTATTACTGGTCATGAAATGTTGTATCTCACAAGATTCTGTGACCTTGAGAATATTCTCATAATAAAATCTCTCCTTATATGAAGTAGCAGGATATGATCCTGTATCAAGATACCTTGTAATTAAGGTCCATGGTTGATCTTTCCATTTAAGATCTTTATAATCAAGGAGCAATATTATCTCCTTATATGGATTTTGTTCATATAATCCATCTTCATTTTCTTCCACAATTGATTTATAAGGAGTATTATCCTTTTCTTTTTCAGCTTTATAAGCTAGAAATTCCTTCATTAAAGGGTCTTCCGAATTACTGTCTCTAGTATTACTTGAGGATGCAAAATTTACAGAATTAAAGGTTATTAACCTTTGGTTTCCCATATGTGTAATGATTCTATTATCACTTTTCCCTCTTCCTTTGTTAAAGGAAGTTCTTCCTCTTCCTCTATCATGAGGATGCATACCTGCAAATATAAACATTTTCGCAAATATATCTTAAATAAATTCTTATTCTTTGTTCAAGTATATCTATTCTATATTGTATATTTTCAATAATTCCTTGGATGCGTTGCATCTCTTGTTGATTATTTACTATTAACCCATAATTATCTATGATTTCTTCTATGCTTTTTAACCTTCTTTGCCAATAATATATCAGCCTTTTATATTCTTCAATTCTTTCTGTTATATTATTATAAATAGTTTTTAAAGGACCTTTTACTGAATTATTCATTTAAATATTCTCTTGTTAAGAAATCAGGTAGACTATTATCTACTCCTTTTTTATATATTACTTCAAAATCAAAAGGGGCTAAATGTGATTGCCATCTAGCAAACATTTGTTTAGAAACATCATGTTTAAAATCTTTATTAAACATATATTTAGCTGCCTGACAATCAGTTTTTATTAAAAACTTTTGATTATATAAATCATCTTGAAATTTTAAAACACATTTGACTATTGCCAATATTTCTTTTGCAATAGTAGCATAGTTCTTTTGACTATTATTCCATTTTCCTGAATGGAATCTTACCAAGTATTCTTGTTTATCTATTGGGGATACTTGTTTAAGGATTCCACCATAGCCTATATTACTAGCATCTGTCTCAATAATCTTTAACCAATCTGGCTTAGCTAACATTAAACATGGTAGTTGTTTAACATTTTGCTTAATTTTTTGAACAGCTTTGGTATGAATTTCAGACCAAGGCGGAGGATTCTTTTTCAACCTGTCATATAGAACAAATGTATCTTGTGCTAAATTTTTATAATATGGAGAAATATAATTTAGGCTCCCTAAAAACCTTTGTAATTGGGTTTTATCAATTATTTCATCTGGAAATTTAGAAGCAAATTCAATACTTCTATTTATTGGAACAATATTTCCTTTTTCAATATTATGACCCAAAAATCTAACATTAATCTGGAATATTTGCATTTTTGATCTAGATATGACTAAACCATTTTTTATAATTATATTTTTAAATATTTCTAAATGCTTAAAATGAGTTTCAATATCTTTAGAAAATACTAAGATATCATCAATATAAACAATTATAAATTCACTAAAAGGGATAAAAATATCATTCATTAAATTTTGAAATTCACTTGGGGCATTTTTTAACCCAAATGGCATTACATTCCATTCATAATGTCCTATTGGGACTGTAAAAGCAGTTTTATATCTGTCTTTTTCATTAATCTGAATTTGCCAATATCCAGATTTTAAATCAAATTTTGAAAATATGATTGCATTATTTAATCTATCTAATAGATCTTTTTTGTTAGGTATGGGATACCTAATCCATTTTAAAACTTTATTTAAAGGTTTATAGTTTATTACTAACCTTGGAGCTCCTCTTTCTTGCTCTGCATGTTTATTAACATAAAAGGCAGTGCATGACCACGAAGATTTTGAATTTCTAATTAAACCTTTGTCTATAAGACTAGTAATTTCTTTTTTACATAATTCCAAGTATTCAGAATTCATTTGACAAGGTCTAGCCTTAGTAGGTATTTGGCTTTCATTAAAGTTATCTTCATATGGAAGAGAAACAATATGTTTCTTTCTATCCCAAAAAGCATTAGGATGATCATTAAATAGTTGTAAAGCAAATTGATTTTGTATTTATTTTATTTTATCCTGTATTTTAGGATTTTTCAATTTTTCTTCTATTGTAAGTAAATTGATTTCTTGTTTAAGAAAATTGATTTGATTTTCTTTGCTCTTTAATATAGTTTCTTCAATATCATTGATGAATCTAGTGATTGGTTTTTTAACAAATTCAAAAGTTATTTCTTTTTCTTGAAAAGTACGAGTAATGGAATTTCCATCAACATTCCTTATTGGATATATTTTATTCAAAAAGGGTGTACCAAGTATAATTTGGCTAGTAAGATTTTTTACCAATATAAAACTATTTGGTATACACATTTTATCCTTGCAAATATAGGCTTGAGGAAATTTATAATTGATTTTTAGTGGTTCTCCACTAGCTGAACTACTCTATGAGTAGTTTTATGAAAATACTTAGTAGGTATAATACCTTCTTGAATACAATTTAAATCTGCTCCACTATCTAGTAAAGCAATTAATTCAATTGAGAAATTATTGTCTATTAATAATTTAATTTTTATGTGCCATTTTTGAGAAGTAACTAATTCTATAATTGATAGAAAATTCTCATTATCATTTTGTTGATTAGGAATTCTTATTTATTTATCCCTATTTTCTAAATTTCTAATTCTGTCTTTTAAGGATTTATTATTTCCTTTAAGATTTTTTATTTCTATTTTGAGATTATCAATTTCTAATTTTAATTCATCTATAGTAATATTTACTATTTTTCCAGTTTTATTTCTTTGATTTAGTTGATTTTTAACTTCCATCAAAGTGTAAGGTTGAAATTCCCTATTTGGAATTGAATATGAAGTTGATGCTTCATCCTTACCCATTAACTTAGAGATCATTTTTTCTCTAATATCAGTGTCCTCTATTGATTTTAATAAATCAAGAATATCATTTGAAATAACATTGATTTCCATATTTTGAAATTGAGATATAATCTGATATAATTCTTCTTCTTCTGTGTCAGAATTATTTTGACAACAATTTTCTCCTATTTTACAAGGAAAACATTCTTCATCTGAAGAAATTAATCCTTCATCATCTAATTCTTTTAATTCATATTCATATGATGAAATGTTTCACGGAAATCATACAGCACCCGGTGGAATTACAATAGATCAACTAAATGCAATAAATGATTCGGTGAATCCAAAACATAGCAATACAAGTAACAAATACAACAGGAGCAAATAGCCATCAATGTTAACATAACACATCCAAGATGGCAAACGATCCTAAGTATAATGCAAAAGGAGGGTCAATGAATCCTTGATCCATGAGTCCAAGTCCGGGTAAGACGGCAAGCAAGCAACTAAACACCACGTCCGGGGAGTACCTGATTACCTGAAAAGTGTACTAAGCATAGTCAACACAAGGTTGGTGAGTTCGTAGTAATGGTTCATAACGAACCAGCCTCAATAATCACAATATAAGAATAGAGGCTAGACATGACTTACAGCGAGCCTCTAAGCAACACAATATCGTCCAACAACAAGATTACACAAAGGAAATGAGAGTGTAATGAGGATGCACAAATGATGTATGTATCAATGCAAATGCCGAATGAATGAATAAGCAAATATGCCTATCCCAAGCGTGACCTTCAATCACGTATGCAACGATACCCTCTGCCATCGCCATGGTCAGGGCTGTATCTCAAAATCATCGAGATATATATGTCTATATACTCGGGGTCAGGAACTACATCCAAAATGGGTGCATACATCTATGCACCAGGATGTCGGCAATCCCCTGCCGAGGGCTCGTCAACAATGTATGCAATGCTTACAATCAAATGTAAATGCATAATCATAAACCAACAATCAATAACCGTCAATCATAAACCAATAATCAACATTCGACAAACATGAACCAACAATCAATAATCGTAACGGGGCACACTTGTCAACAGAGGGACAAGGCCGTATCTCCATATACATAAGTCAAATCCCCTAACAGTGGGACCTATGCACAACATATGCATCAATCAAAATTAATCATTAGTCACAATATAAACCAACTATACGTACATATATTTCAGAGGATTCTACTTCTTCAAGTCCCAGATGCTTATATATAGGGTCACCCGCAGCCTTCCCACCACATCTAAGACCCAAAGGAAGGCATAACCGACCTCCATGTATGTACGTCTATCCTAATGTATAAGCAATACTTAACGAAAACACAACCCAAGTCAATCAAACGAAAGGATACGCTACATCAATCCAACAATCAAGTCAAACAAATAACACATCAATAAATGCAAGTAAACAAGCCAGGTTTACACTTTTCAGCCCGAATCCCAAGTGGGTAGGGAGATACAAAACTCACCTTGATTGGTTATGAAAGATAAGATCGATATAAAGTTAAGTTATCGTACGAAGTTCACCTCGCGTCCAACACCTAAATATTGATCATATACATACACATTAACACGCATGAACACATATACGTAACTTAACAATTTCTCGACAAAACCCTAATTAGGTTTCTAAAATGCTTTCCGACGTTAAATGACTTCTACGACTCTAAATCAAGGTTATAAGATAATAAGTGAATTAGATTGAGACTCGGCGCAAAAGGCTCAGAAGGTCAAATTAGGTCAAACCAGGAATAATCCGAATTACAATGGCCGTAAGCTACGGTGACAACCACCGTAACCTACGGTCGGTCAAATTACAGCAGGCGTAACTTACGGCCCAAAGTGGCGTAAGCTACGGCCCTCTAGAAAAGGGCTTTTTGGCGTAAAAGTTGGCGTAAACAGAAACATTTTGGCGTAAGGTCAAAATTGAAGTTAGGGATAGGCGTAAGCTACGGCCCCTATGGGCGTAACCTACGCCCAAGAAAAATGGCCTGGCGTAACCTACGCTTGGGTGGGGCGTAAGTTACGCCCAACCTGGGCAGCTCCAGATTCAAGCTCCAGATGAACTCTCCAGA
>CM067168.1:2391144-2456144 GCA_034093135.1 Erigeron breviscapus
TGGTGAGTCGTAGTAATGGTTCATAACGAACCAGCATCAATAATCACAATATAAGAATAGAGGCTAGACATGACTTACAGCGAGCCTCTAAGCAACACAATATCGTCCAACAACAAGATTACACAAAGGAAATGAGAGTGTAATGAGGATGCACAAATGATGTATGTACCAATGCAAATGCCGAATGAATGAATAAGCAAATATGCCTATCCCAAGCGTGACCTTCAATCACGTATGCAACGATACCCCTCTGCCATCGCCATGGTCAGGGCTGTATCTCAAAATCATCGAGATATATATGTCTATATACTCGGGGTCAGGAACTACATCCAAAATGGGTGCATACATCTATGCACCAGGATGTCGGCAATCCCCTACCGAGGGCTCATCAACAATGTATGCAATGCTTACAATCAAATGTAAATGCATGATCATAAACCGACAATCAATAACCGTCAACCATAAACCAATAATCAACATTCGACAAACATGAACCAACAATCAATAATCGTAACGGGGCACACTTGTCAACAGAGGGACAAGGCCGTATCGATATACATAAGTCAAATCCCCTAACAGTGGGACCTATGCACAACATATGCATCAATCAAGAATTAATCATTAGTCACAATATAAACCAACTATACGTACATATATTTCAGAGGATTCTACTTTCTTCAAGTCCCAGATGCTTATATATAGGGTCACCCGCAGCCTTCCCACCACATCTAAGACCCAAAGGAAGGCATAACCGACCTCCATGTATGTACGTCTATCCTAATGTATAAGCAATACTTAACGAAAACACAACCCAAGTCAATCAAACGAAAGGATACGCTACATCAATCCAACAATCAAGTCAAACAAATAACACATCAATAAATGCAAGTAAACAAGCCAGGTTTACACTTTTCAGCCCGAATCCCAAGTGGGTAGGGAGATACGAAACTCACCTTGATTGGTTATGAAAGATAAGATCGATATAAAGTTAAGTTATCTCTGTACGAAGTTCACCTCGCGTCCAACACCTAAATATTGATCATATACATACACATTAACACGCATGAACACATATACGTAACTTAACAATTTCTCGACAAAACCCTAATTAGGTTTCTAAAATGCTTTCCGACGTTAAATGACTTCTACGACTCTAAATCAAGGTTATAAGATAATAAGTGAATTAGATTGAGACTCGGCGCGCAAAAAGGCTCAGAAGGTCAAATTAGGTCAAACCAGGAATAATCCGAATTACAATGGCCGTAAGCTACGGTGACAACCACCGTAACCTACGGTCGGTCAAATTACAGTAGGCGTAACTTACGGCCCAAAGTGGCGTAAGCTACGGCCCTCTAGAAAAGGGCTTTTTGGCGTAAAAGTTGGCGTAAACAGAAACATTTTGGCGTAAGGTCAAAATTGAAGTTAGGGATAGGCGTAAGCTACGGCCCCTATGGGCGTAACCTACGCCCAAGAAAAATGGCCTGGCGTAACCTACGCTTGGGTGGGGCGTAAGTTACGCCCAACCTGGGCAGCTCCAGATTCAAGCTCCAGATGAAATCTCCAGATTCAATTTTAAAGATGGGGATAAGCGTAAGCTACGGCCCAAATGGGCGTAGCCTACGCCTAAGGAAATACAACTGGCGTAACCTACGGCCCCAAGGGGCGTAGGTTACGCCCCATACTGGGCAGCAACTACACCAGCAGCAACCAAGTGCAGAAAAACGAACCCAAAACCCCCAAATTCAACCCAAACCACACCAAAACGATTTGTAACCCATTTTGAAGCATAACTAAACATCAATGACCATAAATACACATAACCCAACCCACCATTTCGACCAAAACATCAAAATCCCTCATGAATCGTTCAAATCCTAACCCTAAACCTAATTTCCATTTTTACCATAAACATGTCTTGAAATCCCATAAAAATGACTAGAAACATTTGAACAAGTATAAATAGAAGTAAATGGGATGAATTTGACTTACCAAAACGTCTCCTTGAGCTAGAACCCGAAATTAGGTCAAATGGGTAAAATGGTAAGAACTTGACTTTGATTCTTCGATATGAAGCAAACGAGGTTAAGATGGCTAAGATTCTTGTGTTATAATCGACCCACTACTAATTTGATGCAAGAAATGGTGAAGAGATTAAAATGGTTCTTTTGCTTTTGAGAGAAAGAGAGAAAGAGATGGTAATGAGAAATGAGAGGGAGGAAAAGGATAAGGGGGGGAAGATGGGTCTTGGGGGCTGGTGGGTCATGGACTACCCACGGGCCGACCCGCTTCTCCCACAAGCCATATAAACAATCATTTACACTACTAAACGCCAACGACCTATTAACGACTCGACTAACATACCACTTAGTCATAAAATCATAAATGGGCCCAAATTACTTCATTCAATAAGTTTGTTAGTCAAAGTACACAAAGTCAACGGGTCAAAATTCGCGGATGTTACACATATTCATATGATGAATATTCTGTTTCTGATTCAGAATTTAATAGAATTTTTGACAATGTGTCTTTTAATTTTTCATCTTCAATATTATTGAGTTTCTTTTTTACCCAGCAAGTCTTTGCCTTATGGCCTTGACGACCACATTTTCTACATATTATGTTAGGTCTATAGGGTTTATAATCCCTTTTCCTTTTAAATTTCCTTTCTTCTTTTCTATCTTCCTTCTTTTGTTTTCTTTTTTGAATTTTTTTAATTTTTTGAGGAGATAGAATCTTCTTTCTTTTAGGGTTACTTTCTTTAATTTCTTCCATGCCAAATTGGCTACAAAATTGTCCTAATTGTTTTTTCTCATTAAGAGAATGTTTTTTAATTTGTTGATTTAGCTTAATTTCATTACATAAAGCTAATCCTTCCTGAACACAAGTTCCTATTAACTTGCCATAAGTATATTCATCATAATTGATATTTACTTCTCCATTTCTTAGATTTTTCCTAACCCTTTCTGCAAATAAAGGAGGTAATCCATCTATAAATTTAGATTTCCAATGAGTACTATTAGATTCTTTGAGTTCCATTACTCTACTGAGAAAAGTATCTTTATACCATCTGAATGATGTAAGAGTTCTACACCTTAAATTCTGTAATAATGTTCTTATATTTTCATAATTATCTGACCATCTTCCTGTGAAATGTTCAATAATATTAACTACCAATGTATAAACACAGTTATCAACTTGTTGGCTATTTTCTTCTTTAATAGCATTTTGAATTCTATCTTTATCATTTTGAGATAAATAATTATCCCACCAGCCTTTTAATTGACCCGTAAAACCTGCTATTATCATTTTAGCAATATCTTTATCAGTATTACCATTGCTTTTACAAATTGTGCTATACATCATCATTCTATGTATAACATTATAAATTTGTCTTTCAGAATTACCATCTATATTCCATTCATAGATATGTTTCCCATGATAAGAGTTATTAACTACATATTCTTGTTCTTCTATTAGAACATCTTGTGGTGTTGGCCTAGGATAATAATACATCCTTTGGGTTGGTCTATCTTCAAACTTATTAAGTTTGTTAATTTCATTACTTACTTTTTCCTGATAATTATCTTCATCTATCGAATTTATAAATTCTTCTGTTAGGGAATTAATTTTTAAACCTTTAAATCTTTCATTGATTTCATTTAATTTTTTATCTAACAATTCTGATAAATTGTCATTAGATTTTAGTTTAAAATTTTTAATTGTTCGAATTGTTGATTTTTCTTTAGAAACTTCTTATTTTATATGAGAATTTTTCATATTTTTTATATAAGAAGTTAAATCATTTATTCTATCATTTATAGAATTTAACTGTTCTCCTAGAACAATTAAACATATATTTGTATAATTTTGTTGTTTAAATATATTATTTATATGGGAAATTGTCACAGGTAAAGTATCATTTTCCAATAATTTTTGAAAAGCTTGATAGTACCTAGTCTCACTATCTTTTTCTATTTTGAAAGGTTGATGTGGGGGAAAAGTTGTTTTTAATATTTTCCCATTAATATTATATTCTCTTTGTATAACAGAAATCATACTATTAGTATATTTGTTTATGAACCATGGGATAAAAGGTATTATTTTATTTTCTTCAAAAAGTTCTTTATAAAAAACTTCTTGAAATAATTGTTTGTCTTGGTTATCAAAATTTTCAAAAAACCAATTTCTAAATAATTCCCATTTATTTAATTTAAATTCTTCACTTATAAATTTTCTTGCCAGTGATCCTGGACTAAAATCTATTTGAGGCTTTAAATCCATTAAATAGAAAAATTCATTTCGGATTCCGTTGATTCCGGATCATGAGATTTATATAAACCTCTTACAATATTATCTGAATTAATTCTTAATTCATCTACTTCATTTGTTTTTTCAGATACTTCTTCTCTTATTTGAGAAGTAGAGGCTCTAGAAGGACTTTTAACCGTATATCCTAATGGAGATATATGAAAATTTGATGATGACCTTGAGGACAAAGATCTAGTTATTCTAGATTGAATTTTATCAAATTGTATTTGTACATATCCTTCAGATGTTTGTAATATTTTTATTGGATTATTATCTATATATTGTTTTTGTGGAGCACAATTATTAAGTGTCTAGCTTTCAGGAAACTCTATTTCATCCCATTTAATTTTTCTTCTAGTGGTAACATTTGACTTACCAAAATTAGTTTCTATCATTATAGTTTCATAATGGGTAATCTACCATCTTACACTGAGGATTTAGTGTAAATAAGGTGTAACATCCCAAACTTTTCGAGTTTGACTTATTGACTTGACCGTTAGTCAACGTTAGGTTCGTTAAGTTTATGTGCCCTAAATGGGATTATGTGATTAAATGCTTATGTGTTTAATATAATATGCTTAAAGTATGTTAAATGACAGCTCGTTAAGTCGTTAAGTGTTCCGGTGAGAAAGTTAAGCCAACAAAGTAACGTGTAAAGAGTCGAGGGGCTTAAGATGTAATTTATTAAGGATGGCCAGGGGTTGTATGACAATTAGGCTACCCTAATTGTCATTCTCCATATCTGGAGTGTGTGAGAAAAACCCCCAAGCAGCCCCCTTCCCTTTTCCAAGCAAGTTTCTCTCAAGATCCAATTGTTTCGGGCCGATTCGATCAAGTTTTGTTTAGATCTTGGATCCTCTAAGTCATCTACAGGTAATATAGGTAATATTATCTTTGAAATCTGATCTTATGAGTCTTAGTTGAGTTTTCAATCCAGGCCATGGGGTTTGGGTTGGGTTATTTGATTAAACGTTTACCGATTTCATGTTATTCGGTTGATTGAATGGTTGATTCATGTGGTAAAGGATTAAAGGATCAATTGATTGATTTGAGTCATCAAAAGTATCATAAAAAAGGGTCAATTTTATGTCCCCAGGTCGGGCTAAGGGTTTGAGATCGAATGGGTATCGTTTGGAACAAGTTGAAAATTGAGTTGCTGGTCTGCACCCCAGGTGCGGCGCACCAAGAGAGTGGTGCGGCGCACCATAGCCCAGTTTTGGGAATTTGATTTTCTTAAGAAGCCCGATATGCGACGCACCAAAGGGTAGGTGCGGCGCACCTATAGGTGATCTGAAATTTCTGAAGGGTTGGTGCGACGCACCACTTGGCAGGTGCGGCGCACCAAGAGAGTGGTGCGGCGCACCATAGCCCAGTTTTGGGAATTTGATTTTCTTAAGAAGCCCGATATGCGACGCACCAAAGGGTAGGTGCGGCGCACCTATAGGTGATCTGAAATTTCTGAAGGGTTGGTGCGACGCACCACTTGGCAGGTGCGGCGCACCACATGCCCAGATTTCACAAAACATTTCGTTTAGCTTATATTTCGATCTTATACTCGTTCTAGGTTGTCGGGAGCACTTAGCAAGCATTGTAAGACCTACGTAACTCATTGTTTAGCTGTACCCAGGTAAGATAACATCTTTTACCACATGAGGGACAACAAAATATAAGGTTTTCATAAGTTAACTTCCCCAAATGAATGTTTGTATGTTTATATGTATTCGGGAATGAATGGGAGGTTACTATGGGAATGATTACGTTACCATTGATGATGAACGGTAAGCTTATGCATGCTACGATGAAATGATGATATGTTTATGTTATAAAATGATGTTATGATGAAATAAGGGAAATGATAAACTGAAATGTATAAGTTGTTAATACGATAAGATGCTATGATGATATAAACGTATGATGCTATGATGTGATATATGACATGATGACGCATTGTTATGATGCTATGCTTATGAAATGATATGATGACGCATTGTTATGACGTTATGCTTATAAAATGATATGACGATACGTTGCTATCACTTTAAGATGATATGATGCTTATATGACATGATGATACGATGCTATGATGATACGTTGACATGGATCTTTTATGATATGATGATGTGATGTTAATATGCGATGACGATATGTTGATGCATATATGTCTTATGATTGATTGCATGGCTTGAACACCTAGTCACTAGACTTCTATAGGTTTGCCATGACACGTACACGATTAAGGGCCCTAAAGTAAAGAAAGATGGATGTGATTAGTTTAGGTGAAAGTGTAGCCTAAGCTAATAAAAAGTAAAGAAAGATACACGTGGTTAGTTTAGGTGAAAGTGTAGCCTAAACTAATATAAAGTAAAGAAAGATGGATGTGATTAGTTTAGGTGAAAGTGTAGCCTAAGCTAATAAAAAGTAAAGAAAGATCACGTGGTTAGTTTAGGTGAAAGTGTAGCCTAAACTAATAAAAAGTAAAGAAAGATGGATGTGATTAGTTTAGGTGAAAGTGTAGCCTAAGCTAATAAAAAGTAAAGAAAGATGGATGTGATTAGTTTAGGTGAAAGTGTAGCCTAAGCTAATAAAAAGTAAAGAAAGATACACGTGGTTAGTTTAGGTGAAAGTGTAGCCTAAACTAATAAAAAGTAAAGAAAGATGGATGTGATTAGTTTAGGTGAAAGTGTAGCCTAAGCTAATAAAAAGTAAAGAAAGATGCACGTGGTTAGTTTAGGTGAAAGTGTAGCCTAAGCTAATAAAAAGAAAAGAAAGATAAGAAAAGAAAAGAAAGTAAAGAAATGTAAGAAAAGAAAGACGAAACGTAAGGATCTATGATGTTAGGCACATTTAGGATTACGATGAATTCCTAATGTGTTAATTTATGTATGTTGCTTTAATGTTGATGATATGTTCTTGTTGACGTGTGATATGATAGACACCATAGTATTGTGGTGATCTTAACGTGCTATGCCTAATATGTGATATTAACGATTATGAAAGGTTTTTGTTAATATATAAAGAATTGGCAACGTTTTCTTAAACTCATGTTATCTTACTTATCTTTTAAAGCTAACACTTGCTCTTTTGAAAAACGTTGTTCCCTCAGGTTAAGCAGGTTGAGCTAGTGAAAGACTTAGCTTGGTGAGACGGGTAGTTTCTATGAAGAAGACATCTAGTTTCCCGCTTAGTCATCTATGTTAGCCTTGATGATTGGCTACTTTTAATATGACTTATGTATTGTTTTTATTGACATTTATGTTGGTGCCACATCTGGATTATCTTACACTATTTTAATGATATGAATGCTGTAACACCACTTTTATAAATGAACTATCCATTAAGGGTTAGTTATGTTCTAAGGATTCTGTATTCCGCATTTCTAAACGCCGTTAGACAAAAGTTTTTGAAAATCCAGATTTTAAAATGACGGGTGTTACATAAGGGCTTATAATATATTCTATAACAAAGGCATATTACCTCTGAACTTGGTATATAATTATAACCATGAGTTTTAACATTTAAAGTTAATGCATCTGTTATATTAACATCAGATAAAGATAATTGTAAATTCGGATAAACATTAAAATATACTGGACCATGTGCCAGACTAAATTGGATAATTCCTATTAGGGATTGTTTATAGTCTAGATTTCTACCATCTCTTAAGGCTGCTATAAAGCTTTCTGGTAAACTTTCTAAAGTCAGAGGTTTAAATGCTATTTGTACTACACCAATATGGATAAATTTATATTTATCTTTTTTATATCTTGCTAACTCTTTATTATTTAAGAGTTTTATTACCATATCTTCTTTATTAAGAGCAATTGTTTCATCTGTAGTTTTTACTACATGTTTTAAACCAATTTTCTCGAAATAACCGAGTTTATAAACTAAATTATAATTAATTTTTGGAATTGTCCATTTATTTAATAAATCTAAATTACGGGGTATATCATACTCCTCTTCTATACTATTTTGAATAGTATCTTTCTTTTCTATAATATTCATTAATTTTAATTTCAGTATTGAATCTCCTTCATGACTCAATTGTAACCTGGATTATTAAATTCCATGGTTGTACTCCATGGCTCTGATACCATATTTAGGATCATCTTTAGGATCTTTGTTGGTAAAAGAGTAAACACCATAATATTTAAAAACCAAATATTTAAGCCTGGAAACTTATTGAAATATATTTACCATATTTAAAAACTTTTCAAAACCCTCATACCTGAATTACTCCAGACAAGGGATAAAGATAAAAGATTTTACATATACGTGAACTATATACTTAAACTGTCAGAACTAATACCAGTACAAGATCAGTACAGGCCTGAGCCCTAAAAACGCCTAAAACATTCAACGGCTAAAAGTGGACTGCCATAATTCGACCACTATACTGATAAGCTGCTTGTCTAAGTATATAACCAGTATATAACCTTTCTGAAACATTCAAAACATAAGTATTTTGAAAGCCTTTAAAAAATTTTCCAAACTTTTATAATATATAAAAATAATAATAATAATATAATATATAAAAATATTAATAATATAATAATAATAAAATAATAATATTATTATTATATTATTTATAATATTAATATTCTATAAATATATAAAAATATAATAATATATATATAAAAATATAATAATATAATAATAATAAATATAATAATATTATTATTATATTATTTATTATTATATTATTATATTATTATATTATAATAATATAATATCCGCATATATTCTGTATTATATTATTATATTATTATATTATGTATATGGTATTATATTATTATATTATTATATTATGTATATGGTATTATATTATTATATTATTATATTATGTATATGGTATTATATTATTATATTATTATATTATGTATATGGTATTATATTATTATATTATTATATTATGTATATGGTATTATATTATTATATTATTATATTATGTATATGGTATTATATTATTATATTATTATATTATGTATATGGTATTATATTATTATATTATTATATTATGTATATGGTATTATATTATTATATTATTATATTATGTATATGGTATTATATTATTATATTATTATATTATGTATATGGTATTATATTATTATATTATTATATTATGTATATGGTATTATATTATTATATTATTATATTATGTATATGGTATTATATTATTATATTATTATATTATGTATATTATTATATTATTATATTATTATATTATTATATTATTATATTATTATATTATGTATATGGTATTATATTATTATATTATTATATTATGTATATGGTATTATATTATTATATTATTATATTATGTATATGGTATTATATTATTATATTATTATATTATGTATATGGTATTATATTATTATATTATTATATTATGTATATGGTATTATATTATTATATTATTATATTATGTATATGGTATTATATTATTATATTATTATATTATGTATATTATTATATTATTATATTATTATATTATTATATTATTATATTATTATATTATGTATATGGTATTATATTATTATATTATTATATTATGTATATGGTATTATATTATTATATTATTATATTATGTATATGGTATTATATTATTATATTATTATATTATGTATATAATATTATATTATTATATTATTATATTATTATATTATGTATATGGTATTATATTATTATATTATTATATTATGTATATTATTATATTATTATATTATTATATTATTATATTATTATATTATTATATTATTATATTATTATATTATTATATTATTATATTATTATATTATTATATTATGTATATAATATTATATTATTATATTATTATATTATTATATTATGTATATAATATTATATTATTATATTATTATATTATTATATTATGTATATGGTATTATATTATTATATTATTATATTATGTATATGGTATTATATTATTATATTATTATATTATGTATATGGTATTATATTATTATATTATTATATTATGTATATGGTATTATATTATTATATTATTATATTATGTATATGGTATTATATTATTATATTATTATATTATGTATATGGTATTATATTATTATATTATTATATTATGTATATAATATTATATTATTATATTATTATATTATTATATTATGTATATGGTATTATATTATTATATTATTATATTATGTATATTATTATATTATTATATTATTATATTATTATATTATTATATTATTATATTATTATATTATTATATTATGTATATTATTATATTATTATATTATTATATTATATATTATTATATTATATATTATTATATAATAATATTTTATTATTATTATTATTATATTATTTATATTATTTATATATTTTCATTATTATTTATATTATTTATATTATTTATATTATTTATATTATTTATATTATTTATATTATTTATATTATTTATATTATTTATATTATTTATATTATTTATATTATTTATATTATTTATATTATTTATATTATTTATATTATTTATATTATTTATATTATTTATATTATTTATATTATTTATATTATTTATATTATTTATATTATTTATATTATTTATATTATTTATATTATTTATATTATTTATATTATTTATATTATTTATATTATTTATATTATTTATATTATTTATATTATTTATATTATTTATATTATTTATATTATTTATATTATTTATATTATTTATATTATTTATATTATTTATATTATTTATATTATTTATATTATTTATATTATTTATATTATTTATATTATTTATATTATTTATATTATTTATATTATTTATATTATTTATATTATTTATATTATTTATATTATTTATATTATTTATATTATTTATATTATTTATATTATTTATATTATTTATATTATTTATATTATTTATATTATTTATATTATTTATATTATTTATATTATTTATATTATTTATATTATTTATATTATTTATATTATTTATATTATTTATATTATTTATATTATTTATATTATTTATATTATTTATATTATTTATATTATTTATATTATTTATATTATTTATATTATTTATATTATTTATATTATTTATATTATTTATATTATTTATATTATTTATATTATTTATATTATTTATATTATTTATATTATTTATATTATTTATATTATTTATATTATTTATATTATTTATATTATTTATATTATTTATATTATTTATATTATTTATATTATTTATATTATTTATATTATTTATATTATTTATATTATTTATATTATTTATATTATTTATATTATTTATATTATTTATATTATTTATATTATTTATATTATTTATATTATTTATATTATTTATATTATTTATATTATTTATATTATTTATATTATTTATATTATTTATATTATTTATATTATTTATATTATTTATATTATTTATATTATTTATATTATTTATATTATTTATATTATTTATATTATTTATATTATTTATATTATTTATATTATTTATATTATTTATATTATTTATATTATTTATATTATTTATATTATTTATATTATTTATATTATTTATATTATTTATATTATTTATATTATTTATATTATTTATATTATTTATATTATTTATATTATTTATATTATTTATATTATTTATATTATTTATATTATTTATATTATTTATTATTTTTTTCTTTATTATTTATTTTTTATTATTTTATTATTTATATTATTATTATTATTATTATTATTATTATTATTATTATTATTATTATTATTATTATTATTATTATTATTATTATTATTATTATTATTATTATTATTATTATTATTATTATTATTATTATTATTATTATTTTATTTATTATAATAAAAAGTTTTTATCTGGTGAGTAGTCATTAGTCAACACTATTGTTCTATTAATGAACCAGCCTTCACGAAAAGACCATTCCATCGTCTTTTCCTTATTGTATTTTCTCCATATGTAAGAGATAATAATATTATACTTATCTTTACAATAACTGTTTAGTAATCCTAGATTATTTCGGGTAAAATATCATATTATATGATGATATTCAGATTTTGATGAATTATGCTTAATCTTGTTTATGGTACTTACTAAGTTACTAGTTTTATAGTATATGCTAAAAAGATTGACCTTTTAATACTTAAAAGAACATTAAGATAAGTTTATCAGTTGATGGTACTTAATGACGAGGTTATATGTTAGAAAGACCTGCACTTGAATAGTTGAATGTTTAAGAGTGTGCCTAGTGCCTATTTTTTTTTTTTTTTAATAACGTAACTATTGAGATATACTCTTTCCGTCCTATTAGAAGTGTCTTACTTTGAATATTCAAAGTCTTTATTTTTTAACTTTGACCTTAAATATATTCTTTTGTGTTATATAAAACTTGATAAAAGTTATACCATTAAAAACACGTCTAAAACACAATCAATTCATATAACTTTCATCAAGTATTATCTAACACAAATAAAGTTATTTAAGGTCAAAGTTGTAAATGTTAGACTTTGAAAATTAAAAACATGACATTTCTAATGAGATGGAGGGAGTAGTTTATTTGTAATATTTTTTTCTTTCTAAAAAAGTTAACAGAAAAGCGTGTTATATTTTTCTTCTCTTTCATTCCAGGACTCGAATAAAATGGCGTGGTCACTCTTTGACGATTCATTTAATTTCAATTTGTGGGTAAATACAAATCAGTCCTTCAAAATTTTATCTACGCATACTCTAGCTCATTGAGAATATTTTTTGCAATTCTTGGTCCTAAACATTTTACTCTTCTGCTTAAATTTAGTCCTCAAGTCTAATGATGTCGTCATATTCTGGTTAATAAAGTATAATCAGGATTTTGGTAGCATGTATAAGTAATTTTTATAAATATAAACAATAACTTACATGAAAATAAATAATGATATTTCTGATATATTTTGATATATTTCGAAGGAAGACTTGCGCCATGTGTCGTAATGTCACGAGATGTTGCCATCAAATAAGAGTTGTGCATCTTACATTCTTACTTATAAAGAGGACTTTCAACGGATGACGATATACCCCTTAGGCTAAGATCACAACATGTGCTCTCAAAACTAAAAAGGAGCTTATATGTAATGAAACAATAGTTGAAGGATCTATATAAAAACATCCAAAAACGTATTCAACACAAGTAAGCACTATAAATAATAGCGATATAAAATAATAATAATTTATCTCGTTGATAATCAAACATATCTTCTGTATTTGTCGCTACCTAATTCCTTGTGTCTCTCTCTTTCTCTCTAATCTACAAATTCATTGTATCTATAATAATTTGTGTATCTATAATATTTGTATCCAATTTTTGATCGGAGATGGAAGCAGCAGCTGCTCTTCGTTCTTCTTTGAGTACTTGTATTATCAGACCATCTAATTCGACTACCGATTTCAGCCCTTCACGCACTACATCTCTCGCCTTTACCACTAAGGTATTATATCTATTTATCTTTTATTTATTTTTACAATGATAAATAAAACATATATGTATATTATCTAATCAGATTTACTTGTTAAGGAAATCCTGGTGGGTTTATTTTTATAATGAGTGTTTATGTTTGTTATTTATAAATTAGGTTTTGTAATTAAAAAATTAGGATAAAGCTTGAATTAAACTGATTATTAGGATTATGTTTTTTTAATATATGTAGCATGACTTTTAGGATAGACAGTTTTCTAGAAAATGATTATTTGGTTTTGAGTAAATCTATCGATTTTGTTTAAATGTTGAACCTTTTTTTCCTTTTTTAGATTTTTGAAAATGAAAATTAATGGTGGAAAGAATTGTAGTAAGCAAATAAGTTTATCTATTTATTATGTTTTTTAAGAGACGTGTTTGTTTAGTAACTGGATTTAGTGATTTACATATGTTTAGGACTCGGGTAATTTTCAAAACTTAAGTAGTTTGATTTGGACTATGGATAGTAATGCTGTCCCAAAACTGGTTTCAGCTTAGGCAACTTGGTTTGACAAGAGAAACCGATGATACAGACGGGCATAAATGAAATGGAACGCGTTTAGGGGTGTTGGCCGTTGGGGATTGCTTATCTAAGTGCTTATTTGCTTATTGCTTGTTTTTATGGCGGATGAAAATTTGCAAACCTTCTGTGAAAAACTGCTTATAATTGCAATTCCAAACACCCTCCCTTAAGCTGTTTTTCATGTGATGCCTTTTTAATATTACATATTGACTTCATTTTTTAGAGTTTATTTGTTTATTTATGATCTTTGTTATACTTTGGTTATACTCGGGGTAGTCTGAAATGTATTGCTTCTCATTCATTTTCTTCATGTGGTATTTGGATTATTCTAACTTTAAAGTTTCGCTCGTTCGTTGGTTTAGCAGAGGCTCTCTTCATTTTCGCAACCCAAAGGACTTAGAAGTGTATCTCTTCGCAGTCAAAAGAAGAGAACCTCGGCAAAAGCCTCATTATCTTCTGATTCTGCTGGACCTGATGCACCAATTGCTCCTCTTCAGCTGGAGTCTGCAATCGGACAATTTCTTACACAGATTCTTGTTAGCCACCCACATCTGGTACCTGCAGCAGTTGAACAACAGCTTGAACAGCTTCAAACTGATCGTGATGCCCAGAAACAAAACGAAGAACCTTCTTCCGAGAGCACCGATCTTGTCTTGTACAAGTAAGTAGAATGTTTGGTGTAGTGATTTCATTTATTTACTTTAGTAAAACTAACTCATGGAATTAAAGACATCTAATGATTCTCGCTACATGAATGATAGATTCTCTTATGCTTTAAATTATTGTTTTTTGGGACTGGATCTCTTGCCTATTTAAAAAGAAGCCATGTGCTCCTTTTTGTAGATATTGATAGTTTTGGTGAAAATTTGGGTGGGTGTAGCCGGATGGGCTACATGTTAAAACAAGTTATGATCAAATTGGGTCAATGCTTGGTGCAAGTTGCTTTTAAACACTTCTTGTCTAATTTTATTTTTATTATTATTTTACTGTAAACAAGTAATGTAAAAATGATTATAGAATTTATATTACAAATAATCATTTCCTAATGAGGTCTTACACTTAAATTACATTTTGAGTTGCATTGCACTTTACCCGTATGGCCTCCTCTCTTATAAGCTAGTGCAACTAATAGGCTTGGGTGGCTAGGGCACATGCTATCGAGGGTACATACCTGGTCCTGGAACCATATTTTTTTTGCAAAAGTTAATCTGTATTGCGATAATGCCATCTGTAATATAGCATGAACATCCTCATCAAACCTTATTCCCTAGTAATGTGACACAAAATGGTCAAACTAAGTGTCATTGCATTTGAAGTATGAATATCTCACAAAGTTATTTTGAAAGTGTATGTTTATTGGAACAGCACGACTTTGATTTTTCACAAATTCTTTACCATCCTTTCCCTTGTATGATCCATGACTCTGTGCTGTATATCTTCAATGCAGCCTAATGTTTGTCTTATTTATAGATTCTGCTATCAAAATGTTTTCCTTTGTTGTGCATGAACTAATCATGAATGAATGATCGGTTCTGTATCATAGCTTAATCTGGCATCGTTTAAGGTGAGGTTATTAGGAAACAAAAAATAATAATCAGAAGTCTAATTGGTATATTGATACTAAACACTTGCAGGAGGATTGCCGAGGTGAAAGCCAATGAGAGGAAGAAAGCTCTTGAGGAGATATTATATGCGTTAGTTGTGCAGAAGTTTATGGATGCCAATATTTCTTTGATCCCATCAGTAACACCATCCCCTTCCGCATCTTTCAAGCCAGTTGATGCATGGCCCGGCCAAGATGACAAGCTTGAGCTTCTTCATTCACCAGAAGCTCTTGAAATGATTCAAAATCACTTATCTCTAATTCTTGGGAACCGTGTAGGCGATTCAACATCTGTTACCGAGATAAGCAAACTTAGAGTCGGACAAGTCTATGCTGCATCCGTGATGTATGGTTATTTCCTCAAACGAGTTGACCAAAGGTTCCAGCTTGAGAAAGCCACAAAGATCCTTCCGGAAGGTGTGGAAAGAGAAAACAGTAACTATCAACAACATGCCTCTGGAGATGAGAGGGTGCCTACTCCCAACACTTCTGCCCAAACTCACCCTGAAGTCACTTCTTGGTCAGAAGTCCCGAACTCGGGCGCTTTTGGGCAGGCACTTAAACCGTCTCGATTGAGGAACTATGTGATGTCATTTGACGGGGAATCTCTACAACGCTATGCTACAATTAGGTCTAAGGAGGCTGTTAGTATCATTGAGAAACATACAGAAGCATTATTTGGCAGGCCTGAGATTGTGATCACACCTGAAGGAACAGTTGATTCGTCTAAAGATGAGGTAATTAAGATCAGCTTTGGCGGCCTGAGGAGACTTGTGTTGGAGGCTGTAACATTTGGTTCCTTCTTGTGGGATGTTGAGAGCTATGTGGACTCCCGCTATCATTTCGTTGCAAATTAATTGTCCTAAAGTGCATCCATCCCTGGACAGTCAGCCATAGAACAAATTAACTGGGGATGCATTACTAAACCAATTCGATAGTACTGCCATAAGTTACCAGTGGTTGTGACATTAATTAGGTTGTATATAAACTACCATGTTTCTCTTTCAGATTTAGCTTCACAACCATATAATTTTTTTTGGATTCTTTTCTTTTTATGTTTGAACATAATATGAGATGTTGCATGCTTGTTTTTATGAATCTCTTTCCTTGAATTTGTTTGACATGAAGATTCTTTGGGACCTTAAAAATTGGATGGTTCACCGTTCACATACTGAGGTCTGTATTCCATCAATTAGGAGGACCACATCTTCCATACAATTATTTGTGCATATACTCGATGTACACGAACTCCATTTACAGGTTCAAACATTTATTCATCTAGATAATGACAGTAACATTTTCATTTCAACAATTTAATCCGGTAGTTCACTGTAATTGAACCATTTGGACTGCACATTTTGGTTATAACACCTGGCTTTGTGGATCAGATTAGACGAAATCCAAATTAATGTATTTGTTTTTGATTTAGCAAACCCAAACACACCCAAACCGGAAGGTTGGGATGTAAACAGATTTACTAGCTCATACCCAAAGTACAGAAGCTGCTTTCAGGTATCCACCTAAGCTAAAAAAGGACTTCACAAGGAACGCTTGATCTTTGTCTACAAAAACAATAGTGTTAACTAGTTCAAGACTTGCTTGTTAAATCAGATAATTGAAAAATAATAATTTACGCAGTATGTTACATGATAAACATCGACGTATGTTGAAACGTGCCCCACAACACAAATGGTGGTGTTAACTGTTAAAACAGACTACTACACTAGTTTGTACTAAATTTATATGGAGTCATTTGATGCGTTATTAGTGTGTCACGTATATATGCAAGTTGTTGGCCACACTCCCACTACTTGCCGCCTTCCCCCCCTCATTCACATACTGCCGTAACTCAAGTCAAATTAAACCATTACCAACATTTTATTTATACTATTACTTAAACCAGCCAACAACATAAGCCATCTACATTAGGTCAAAAATTTTAAATAAGTATTTATTTATTTAAATAACATGTACATTATAATAAAGGGTTAATGAAGGAGGTTTTTTTTTTCCTTTAGTAGATATGAAAAGTATAAATTTTTTGAATCAAATGTAAGTTACCATGTAATTGAGGTATCATCTTCACTGAGGATTGTTTTTAGATTCTATCTAAATGGTAGAAAATGATTGCATGGGATGCAGATCGAACTTTTGATCTTTGTCCCCAGATGTCAGGGTGTTTAGCACTAATCCAAACCACGAGAACGTCACCAATTAGAATAATTTATGGTTGTACTACATAGTGATCTTGTTGATGAATACAATTATTGAAAGCTTACCAAATACTTGATCCAAACCATGCATGTACGGTATTAATTAAGAGATAATTGAGTTAGCCAGGCAACCAGCGTTTGTTACACGCACATAATTAAAAGTAGCTAGTGGTGTGGTGACCCCAACACGCAAAGGCAAAAGTCTCTTTTCTTTTAATTATCATAACCGACTCCACTTACTCTAACTTCCCTCCCTCTTATAACCAACTAACTTTCCAATTCCCCTACCAGAATTATATATATGTATCACACACTCGATCAATTTCTTCATTTCCATTCATTGCACACTCCTTCAATATCCATAATATCCATCATCTATTCTCTCTAGACTCTAATTAAAATGGCACTGGAGGCCCTTAACTCTCCAACCGCGGCACACGCCAGTCCCTTCTTTCGACAAGAATCCTTTCACCACAACACATCCTATCTCGATCAGTCATGGACTAAAGGCAAACGATCGAAACGATCACGAATCGGTTCTCCCCCAATAATAACTGAAGAAGAAGAATATCTGGCTCTCTGTCTCATGCTCCTTGCTCGTGGAGACACTACTACTAGTAGTATTATCTCCAAACCAACGACTAATAAGATTAATCAGGAGATCATCAGAAAAACAACAGATAATACCCAAAATGTTGTTTACAAATGTAGCGTGTGTAACAAGGCTTTTGGGTCTTACCAAGCTTTAGGTGGACATAAAGCTAGTCATAGAAAAAACAACATCACCACTACTACTACTACTAGTCTTGCTGACGTGGAGGTACACTCACCAGCCGATGTTACAACAACAATAATTATGAATGGTAGACAACATGAATGTTCAATCTGCCATAGATGTTTTCCTACGGGACAAGCATTGGGTGGTCATAAAAGATGTCACTATGAAGGTATCGTTGGTGGTGGACATGTCAGCACAGGGTCGAATCAAAGTCAACGTGGGTTTGACTTGAACTTACCAGCCAGATGCTTACCGGAAAATATTTTCACCGGATTTGGTGATGATGAGGTGGAGAGCCCTCACCCGGAGAAAAAGGCACGAATCGAATATTCACCCCGGTGAATCAGCTTCAGATTAATGTTTGTATATCATTAATTTATATATATATGCAATTGATGATGATTATTACAACAATTTTGTTAATTAGAAAATTGTGTTGAATTCTTTGTATAATAATATAGATATATATAATTTTTTATGTTCAAAGAGATCGATTTGTATTAATGTAATGTAAACAGATTTAGTCTATGCAAGTATGAGTTGTTACGTTTATTTGATTGAGTTTTTATTTTCTTTTTAATTTAATTAGTTAATATGACTTTAATTTACTGTTTATGGTTTACTTTGAATTGGGTTTTGTTCGGCATTAATAAACTGTCCATCCATTATATTACGAGTATAATAACAGTAGTAGTGAGTACGGAGTAAACATAAACAGATAAAGAAATGATCAGTTCTGAGTTTTTGATTGAAAAAGTCAACCAATGGTTTAAACGTGGGTTTCTCTTGTATAAAAATATATTTGCATAGATTTTTTTTTATTTTTTATTTTTAATCTAATTAGAGGTTTTGACGTTTGGTTCATCTACTAAGCAATCTTTGTAAGTGTATCAGCCACCGTAAAACCAGAAGTAATTAAAATCAACATGTGTTTTTGTCATTCAGCTAAGTTGAACAATTCTTTGACCGAAATCGAGATAAACCAACAAGTACTCAAAAGATTGTGTATCTCATATTCTCATGTAAACCCAATCGATGTCGTAAGAGGTTAATTACTATACTATACATATATATATTACCATATCTATCACTCATCAAGAGTCATTCATTAAACAAAGTCACAAACGCGTCTCGGATAAAAGAAGACTTTTACAAACGACTTCATACACCACGATACCTAAAGCAAGTGTACTAGTCAACTCTGCGTACGTTATAAGATCTTTTCATATTTGTTGAGCAAACAATAATATGTGAAATGTTCATTTGAAAAACTAAAATTTATGTGAAAACTAGAAAACTGGTCTAAACACACTGTTATTCGAATTTAACACAATGTGTTTTAATGGTGTTTGATAAAAACACATTGTGTTTTTATTGTGTAATCTAAAAACACATTGTGTTAAGTTTTAAATCACAGTGTGTTTTTGATAGCGCATAAAAATCAGAAAATTGTTCAAACACACTGTGATATGAACTTAACACAATGTGTTTTCTAGTGTGTTTTGACCAGTTTTTTAGTTTTCACAAAAAATTTATTTTTCAAATGATCACAACCCACAATAATATATCTATTTTCCTGGCAATGACTTTCAAACTTTATTAGATCAAAGATTCGCTTATATACCACCAACGTGTAGTCGTGTAGGTGGTGTCAAAATGGGTGGATACATGGACAACTAACAACAGTCAAAAAGTTTTATATAATCTATTTATCAGCTTAATTAGCTAGTATCTGTTTTTAACCCACTTACTTTATATAATTATATATATACTAGTAGTAGTAATGATCTATAATTTTAATTTTTTGGGGTTAAAATGCCATATGTCGACATTTTATATTGGTGGACATGGATTAACATAATATGATTGAAGAGGTCAATAATTTAATGGAGGTGGCGGCAAACAACAACAGGCTTTCCATAACTGCCAACAAACATGATGTATACACACCAAACCACTTGCTATTTCAGCTGACGTAACGGTTTTGAGTTAATTTTCATCTCTGGCATGTTAATATGATCAAATAAAAAATTGTGCTAATCAAAGTACGCACATCCCTTATAATCGTTTTAGTGGAAAAGTTGAATTTATGTTGTAATCCGTTTGGCGGACTAATAGGAGGTTTTCCTCCCTCCGTGGTTCCCTGAAAATTCGAATGACATCCTGTCCGAAGGACGTAGGGGCCGATAAGTGGGACGAACAGACTCTAACCATTCGAACGTTAAAAAAAATTTATATACCGGAGTAGTTTCTATTAACAAATGACATTTGATCCACAACGGTATAGAGATGACCTAAACAAATAATAAACTAATCTAGTATTTATTTATCTATTTATTTTAACATTACATTTTTAGTTATTTGAGTTAGAAAACTGTCATCGTAAATTTATTATTTATAGTAAATTCAAAAATTGTTATTGTATTTGTAAATGTATCTGGCTGATGGCTTCATTCGGATAGGCATAAATTTTAAGATATTAATTGGAAGGGGAAAATATTGGAGTAGATTATGATAATTAACATTGGAATTTAATAATTGGCAATTTTGTATTTGCTTTACTCGAATTTTTTTTAATTTATGTAAGTTTAAATATAAACTATTAGCATTTGGCAACAACATATTATTGAGTCAAACTAATTCCCTATAATTTTTATTTTTAACTTTTAAATGAAACCTTAAAAAAAAAATTAATAAAAAAATGAAACCTTCAGAATAAATTAAGCAAGGCAGCAGTGCAGCACTGAAGCAGCCCATCACACAGAGCCCAACTAAGATGGACCCCTTTATATACTTCAAGAATGCTATGAACCTGTAATTGCCGGATGAATATAGTAAATGGGCTGAGTCAAAATTTCGAAAGAGTTAGCCCAATTCATATATAAATGGAAAAGAATCAGATTCTTAGGTCGCGTTTGGTTCACAGAATGTTTTTCAATGAAACGGAATGTAATGGAATGGAATGGAATTTGATGAAATGGAATTAAATTCAATCAACATGTTTGGTTGGTAAAATGTATGAGGAATGCTAGATCTACAAACAAATGAATACAAACACATGTGGCATGAGGTGTGGACCAATCAACAAAGAGAAAGAGAGAAGAAAGAGAAAAAATGACTTGATTTGATTGGTTGAAAATTTGTTTGTAAACTTTTGTTTGTAAACTTTTGTTTGTAAATTATTTGTCAACCTAGCATTTCTCAAAATGTATTAAGGAATGTTTTGACAAAATCCCTGAAATGACATATTTGCCCTTTTTTTATATTAACAATAGTATTTTTCTTAGGAAAAAAAAAGCAGACCCAAATTCCTTTCTTTATATATATTAGCAATATATATTCCTTTATAAAAAGAAAACACATATATATTCCTTTCTATATAAAAAAGAAAACAGAGACAGTACATCACTTTCCCCTTTCTCTCAAGACATCACTTTCCCATTCTATTTTTTTCTTTTTTCTTTAATCGGAGACACACTCCATAAAATTCCAATATTGTTTACAGATTATCAATAATAACATTAATCAGTAGAAAGTTAAGGATGCTCCTTTTCGGTTATGGCAGAAGTGGGTTGTTTTCAGTTGGGTGGGTGTGTGGTAGCGGTGGCTGTCTCCGGCTATGTGGGTGACTGTTGTTTCCGGCTGGGTGGGTGGCAGTGGATGTTTTCGGCTGGGTGGGTGGCGGTGGATGTTTCCGGCAGGCTTAGGTGGTGGTGGTGGACTAGAAGTTGGAGTTGTAGATGTGGAGAAGGTTTAAGGAAGATGATACTTGTAAGGATAATATGGTATTTTTAGCTTCAAGCTTTGATGGAATTAAATTCCATCACACTTGCCCAAAGAATATGATTCATATGAATGAGGTAATCTCAACATTCCTTTTGAATTGAATTCCTTCCAATATTTGTAACCAAACATGGAATGAAATGGAATTAGATTCAAATTCCATCAAATTCCTTCCAAATTTCACGAACCAAACGCGCCCTTATTTGAACGTTTGAAACTTTGAATATAAAGAAGGGGATTATAGTATGGGAAATGATAAATCCTCCTAGCTAAATAGCCTAAAAATCCTCTTAACTATGAGATGATGCCATGTGGAAAAATCAGGGGGCAAGATTAGGAAAGAGAATTTGTAGATACCACATGTGACCTTCTTAAAGTTTTAAAAGAATTTTTAGGCTAATCTTTATGGGGATTTATCATTTTTCTTATAGTATTCCACCAATTTCTTGTACATAAACTATTAAAAGGAATCTTTACCAATATATTATTGGGTTGCTTTAAAGCGTAACTACAGTAGTTTTCTTTTGAATTACGTCAATGCATTCTATGATCTACTACCACAAATAATCTATTTTTATATTTAATGTATCCATTAATGCCTTAATTTGTTTGAGTTTGTAAAAATATTTAATATATTTACATCTATGATTGTAACGAAATACAAGAATTGTATCAAGTTGTTGAAGTTTAAAATAATAAAAATAACTTTTTTACCTATAAGTAAGAACGCGATTGCCTTTGTATACACTCACAGTGAAAAATAATACGTAATATAGTATTTTGTTTGTTCATCTTTGAATTAACTTAGGTATTTAAAAAATCTTACATTATTCATTTGTGATTTGTCCATATAAATCTAAAGACTATAATATATGTATATACTATATTATAAAACAAATCTATTTTTCAACTTTCAACTTTTCAACATTCAACAATGTACACCATATCAATATAATATACACTATATACTCGCCGCCACCAATCGCCACCGCCGCCTCCACCCGTCACCACCGCCACCCGTCACCACCGCCGTGTCATACACCGCCACCCGTCACCACCGCCGTGTCATTACACCGCCACCCGTCACCACCGCCGTTGTCATTACACCGCCACCCGTCACCACCGCCATCTCCGCCGTCACCCGTCGATGCTAAACCGCTGCATATCGCGGGTACTTTGCCTCGTGTATATATAACCATCAACAATAACTAACCACCTCTTATGTTATCAATAACACAATTTATTTGTACTCTTGAATCAGACACATTAGAGAAAAGTTTCAAGTTGCATATTTAGCTTATAATACTAGTAACATCTTTAGAAGTTTGTTATAGTGATTCGTTTATAAAACAGAAAATATGTATGTAGGTATAAAATAAACATTTATTAATGTGTACAATCTATGTAGTGTATAACACGTCACGTTGTTAATTAACGATTTGTTGTGTGTATTAATCTATTTATAGATATATGGAAATTAATATGATATATATATAGTTTTGAAAGCAAGTATAAACATCAATTGATTTTTATTAATAAGAAAATCAATGAGTTTATAAAACATAAAAAATTATATATTATTATTTGATTTTTTCAAAAAATCAGGAAAAGAAAAGAAAAGGCCCGAAAGAATATGAAAGGTACGAAAAGAAAAGGTTCCAGATTCCATGATACAAAAAAAGAAAAAAGGAAAAAAGAAAAATAATAAAGTTGAAAGCAATAAGAGCCGCGAAAACACGGAGCCGCATGACATTTATTCACTAACATCACCTCCATACCTTCCCACTCACTCTGTCTCATTCTTTTATTTTTTTTGGTTATCGAACATTTCTTTCTGTCTTATAATTCTTGGATTTAAGATACTTAATCGTGAAAATAGAACAATTCAAAGATGCTGAGATGCATAATTGGTTATTATATGTTAATAGTTATACGGGTATATGGTATAAAAATGAGGGTTTTTTAAAGACCGTTTTTAAGGATTTATGAACCTAAGACGAGCTAAAAGGCCTATAAATTAAATGTATTTTTTTTTGAACAGCTTTGACATTATATAAATAATGCTCCGGCAAGAAGTCGGAGCATAATACAAAACATTACAATTACAATATAAAAGAAGGACTCATTGCCCATATGGGCCATGACATATTAGATTTCCTATCGCGACTAGAAATCCAAAAATAAGAATGAGTTACAATAGATTGAAATACCGCGACTATAAATTAAATGTATTGAGTTATATTATATAAACAAACAACTTAAAGATACAAACTTGAACAAATGAAATGCTAATGTTTTTTTTTTTTTTAACAATAGAATTTTTATTAATATATGACTTCAAAAAGATATCGAAACAATAAATGGTTTACAACAACAAAGAGGGGCTAACATGCCATAATGGGTTTCTAACTCGTGTTTAACCAAAATGGAGTCAATTAAAATGTTGGCCTTTGCTGTAGTGGTAAGCAAAATTAATGTGTACACACTATAAAATAATAAGAAGTTGTTGGTTACTTTATCTTTGTTATTAACGTATTATATCAAGTGTACTTTTATTTAGAACGATCAATTGTCATACTTTTATTTCTAAATATACTAATTTTTAGATATTTTAGAGTTTTTAAAAACTCTTTCAATAATCTATCCTTATAAGTGTAAAAAGTCAGACTTCAATTCAGATGAAATATCGATCTTAAGATCAAAGACTTATCAGTTGGTTACCCACCCATTAGCGTATGTCAAGTCTCTTTTCATATAAATATAAATAAATTTCTTATTTTTTTCTTGAAAAGTACACCTAAACAAAAGGATGCTTCATTTGAAATTTTGAGCTAGCATGGATCTTTAACACAAGTCAGGTACCAGATAACTATCAATTGGGCCCTATTTGATTTCCATATCTCGTATCTATAATGCATGCGCCTAAAATCAATTGACCGTCGGTCGAAAGTTGTACGTATTTAATTTGTACGATTTCCTTTGAAACTAAAAACTTAATTATCAGTTTTTAGCCAAACTTATAATGTAACAGCATAAAAAGTGATCACAAAGACTACATGCTAATTGCTAAAATATTTATTCTTTATTATCATATTATCACGTACACATCTAAATTTTTAATCTTAATATATAATTTTTAATATTTTAGAGTTTTTAAAAACTCTTTCAATAATCTATCCTTATAAGTGTAAAAAGTCAGACTTCAATTCAGATGAAATATCGATCTTAAGATCAAAGACTTATCAGTTGGTTACCCACCCATTAGCGTATGTCAAGTCTCTTTTCATATAAATATAAATAAATTTCTTATTTTTTTCTTGAAAAGTACACCTAAACAAAAGGATGCTTCATTTGAAATTTTGAGCTAGCATGGATCTTTAACACAAGTCAGGTACCAGATAACTATCAATTGGGCCCTATTTGATTTCCATATCTCGTATCTATAATGCATGCGCCTAAAATCAATTGACCGTCGGTCGAAAGTTGTACGTATTTAATTTGTACGATTTCCTTTGAAACTAAAAACTTAATTATCAGTTTTTAGCCAAACTTATAATGTAACAGCATAAAAAGTGATCACAAAGACTACATGCTAATTGCTAAAATATTTATTCTTTATTATCATATTATCACGTACACATCTAAATTTTTAATCTTAATATATAATTTTATTAAATATATAATAGCATCAAAACCTCTAAAATGAATATAAAGGTTATCAATTATCATAAAAATGTATAAATAGTTCCAAAAGCTAGTACGAAAGTACACATAAATCGACAAGATGCCGTTTTCATTATTCTCTCAATCCGGAAAACTCCCACATTTCACCATAAAAATTCCAGCGAAAAGGAGCACAATATTTTACAAAACTTTGAAGTTTAGGTTAATTATTGTCACTAATAATAATAAGAAGAAAATTTTCAACTTCAAAAAAGTAATCACCTAGATAGAGTCGTCAAATCTTTATATATCTATAGATAGATGATTTTATTCCAAGTACTTAACCTCATTATTTATAACTTGTTATACAAGTAGGTTTAATAGTTTTGGCTCCTTCCCAATCGTCATTTCCGTGCTAGTAGCTTGAGAGACTCCGGAACTTCCATAAGTTTCGGGAGTACGAGACATGTTCATGATAGCAACGGGTGTGCCCCCGGCTAGCACCGTCCTTACCCCGGCCTGACACAAGTGCCAGTTGCCGGTGGAAAGGAGTCCTATGGCTCCATTTACCGGATTCACTGTTCTACCAACGGCTTCAAACAATAGTGATTGAAACAAGGCTGTCATAGTTTAAAACAAATGCACACAAAAAAACACAATTAGAGATTATAAAGATAGTAACAAAAGAAATACAAAAGTTATCATCTTGTATTAGTGCTCGGGTAAATACTGATTAATTAGTAGTACTAAGATAAAATCTAATATATATCAGCCTTTTAGGATAGATTTACTAACTACAATATAGATATAGTGAGTTAATCATGAATGAAAATCAAACATTTTATAAACATTTAATTTTAAATACTTATACACGTTTCATAGAGTCATCTATGATATTAAAAAAGTAATAACTAACATATAATGTGACATATTTTAGCTTTTAAAAAACTGAGAGACGGCCCTGATAATAACAAACTAAGATAATATAGTAATAGATATATATACACATACCGTTGCGTTTGTGAGAGGGGACCGAGGAAATGAAACTGATGAGATCGCTGCGGCCAAAGAACTTGGAAACAAAGAGAGTAGCATGGCCTTTGGCTTCTGGTGATTCGATCCATTCTAAACAAGGTCTTAAGACGCATGTTTTGCTGCAACGCTTACGTAAAACACGACAGCCATTGCAGCTCATGTTTTTCTGTAAGGGAGGATGGATATATGAAGATTACTTCGAATTAAAAGTTAAATTTAAGGAGATCTTTAGAGAGTGAGTGAATGTGGGGTTTGTTTTGTAGTGGAAAAAAGACGTGGATTTGAGAAGGAAATTTAATAACTATTGTAAAGAAATGCTTCATTATATTTTTGGCACTATCTTTCGATGACTTCTTTAATTTTATTTTTTGTAAGCTTCTTCATTTGTCAAATTGATCAATTATGAGAACGTTTAATTTCTTATCCAAGTTTAAAAATCAAAGGATAAGGACAATGGAAGCTGAAATTGATCTATCGACAAAAGATATATTTGACACAAAGAATATAACTAGAAATTGTACAAATAGTCTCATATGATATGTGATGGTGTACGATTTTTCGAAAAAGATTAACTAGGGGCCAATGTCTTTTTGGAAATCTGAATTTTGTTATGATTTTAAATTGTTTTATAAATTTTTAAATTTTTTTTTATGAATTTAAAATTTTTTCTATAAATCATTCAACTTTTGAATATTTTTTCCATATAATTTTCCAATTTTGCCCATTATTTCATCATCAAACCAACAATAAATCTAAAATAATACAGCATAGAATTATAGAACATAGAAGTTGATTGAAGAAATAAAAACTACCTGAAGAACATAAATAAAAAACACAAAGACAACAACAAAACGCTCAAGAAGAAGTCATTTAAGGTGACGAAAGATTAGTCTATATTTCCTTATAAAAGAAACTAACCCCCTTTACTTAAACTTTTAAGAACATGATATGTCTAATTTACCCTTCATCTTCATACATCCCTATTTTCATTCTATACACTGTGACTAAAATATCCTTACAAAAGTTTCAGACTTTATTAAAATTCTCTTTGTTCGTCAAATTTTTTTTTTTGTTATTGTCAAAAACTATCATACAAATAAAAGTTCCGATTAAGTATTTGATTTGAAATTAACATTGTCACAACATCTCGAACGTTGTCTATTTTACCGCTGCAACGCGCAGACACCCATCTAGTACTAATACATACGTGTAAAACCTAAATAATAGATGTCAATCTACTATTTAAGCGTTAAGCCCAATACAAAACGACTAAAGTAGTACCATCAAATAAATAGTAAATACTACGGCTTAAAAAAAACAAAATTTGCGCTTAGAATAGATCTTAAATAATATACCGAATAACCAATCATCAATAGATGGATTGGTATATGGTGGAGCCTGAGACTGAGAGGTCTTGGGTTCAAATCCTGGTGTGAGCAAAATGCTCCCAGGAATGGAGACAGGGGTTTTCCCATAATGGGTTTCCTCTGGAATTGGAGTTGGGTATATGAAGAGGCATGCCGCTGAGCCCAAATTTGCCGTTCAAAAAAAATAATATACCGAATAACCCCAAAAAAACATCCCACACCAAGATTTGAACGATGGATTTTTATCTGGATAGCAACTCAGGAATCAGCTCTACCTAGGGCTATAAACAAACTAAATTTTCAATGAACACTTCATGAACCGTTCGACGGAAAGTTGTTTGTATTCGTTCATTTAGTTAAATGAACGAACATGAACACAAAAATTCATTCGTTTAATTAAACGAACATGAACACAAAAATTCATTCGTTTAATTAAACGAACATGAACATAGGTTTCATTGGCTCATTTATGTTCATGAATGTTCGATAATATGTTCGTTTATGTTCATAATATTCATTTTCTTTCATCGGTTCATTTATGTTCATAAACTAAACTGACCTAGTATTTATCCAAATTGAGAAAACATGTATACGGTATGTACTTAATTCTCCATCCATAAGACTCCCATACATACTGAGCCCATGGATAATGCATGTGTCTTTCTTGCAGACCGCCATCAGCTAAATTCCTTTAGGGCGTGTTTGGTTGGCGGAATTTGAAGGAATTTGATGGAATTGGAATGTAAATTCCATTCCATTCCATGTTTGGTTACAAAAATAGGAAGGAATTTAATTCTTATGGAATGAAAAGATTACCCCATTCACATGAATCATATTCTTTGACAAGGTATGATGGATTTCAATTCCATCAAGACTTGAATCTACAAAATACCATTTTATCCCTACAAGCATCATCTTCTCCAAACCTTCTCCACATCTACTACTCCAATTTCTGGTCAACCACCGCCGCTCACTCCGGCCGGAAAACATTCACCGCCACCACCCACCCACCCAGAAACGATCATTGCCACCCACCTAGTCGGAAACACCACCACCCACCCACCCAGAAACGACCATTGCCACCAACCAAGTCGGAAACCGCCACCGCCACCACCTAGTCGGAAACAACCACCACCACCCACCCACCCAGAAACGATCATTGCCACCCACCTAGTCGGAAACCGCCAGCACCACCCACTCAGTCGGAAACAGCCAGCGCCACCCACCCGGTCAGAAACCACCGCCGCCGCCACCCTGTCGGAACCCCCCGCCGCCCACCCAGTAGGAAAACGACCCATCTCTACCACAACCTTTAATATCAATAACCCCCCACCCACCTAGAAACAACCATTTACAATTGTTTAAGGTTGGTCACGATGTAAAGAAAATTAACTGATCTTGTTTGAATGTTTGGATTATGCAAGGAAAAGGAAGAGGTTGTATGTCAGTGGTCACGATGGAGACATATCAATTTAATGTGTGTATGACTTTTTTTTAAAGGGAAACTAGTAAATATATAAAGGATAAGGGTAGAAATGTCATTTTAATGATTGTGTCAAAACATTCCTTGATACATTTTGCCAACCAAACACATTGATTGAATCAAATTCCATTCCATTAAATTCCATTCCATAAAATTCCATTCCTTTAAAAAACATTATGTGAACCAAACGCGACCTTAGAGTTTCACGTAATGATATGCTTTGGCAACATTACCGGCCAATTTAAGTCCTGCTAGGTGATCAAACAGGCTCAGGTCAGCAAAGAGTCACATCGAATCAAGATGCAACTGTATACTGATAAGTAAATCTTGATCAACAATAATTGTGGTTCACTTCACTTAGAATGGTAATAATCCAAACACCTACTCCTCGTAATAACTTGATGCATATTACTCTCTTTTGTCCAAACGTTGGTTTCCATAACAAAATTGTAAGAGCAGTGAGCAGCCATGAATTTAAAATACGACGTAACCGTGTAATAAAAAAAGACAGAATGGAGGAGACTGATGAAAAGAAACTTTTGCAGAAGTAAAATAAAAATTTCATTGCCCGAGTTCATATGTACATATATCTTCTATACTACAAAGAAACCACTGGTATGCGTAACAAGAAGGTGAGATACAACCTTATGATTTCCTACTCTATGCATATACAGGACATCACGCAGCTGCATTCCACACATCATGAACACGTAAAATTACGCAATCTCCCACAAACGCCCATGAAAAGATCAACCATTTGATACTCTCCAAATGTTCAGTCAGCACCATTGCAAAGGGGCAAGTAGGAATTTCCAGTATAGAGTTAGCAATTTTTCAGTAAGCAGTCAACGAGAGAGGAACATCAACTTTACAGTTCCGTTAAGGGGCTTGGAGGCAGGCGTTGTAGTTGTAATATGTGCGTCCTCAGGCTGCAGTCCTGCACCTGGTTTCATTCAAACTCATGTGAATACATTTTCTAAAGCATAGATAATAAGAAGGAAAACAGGTGTAGATTAAAGAGCTTCAGTTGAAAATTGAAATATATAGGCTCTCAGCTTTGCATAAGAAGATGATTAAAAAAATCCAGTTTGCATGCTTTCAGCATACATTATCAGCTATCCGGGTTAAGTCATTGCCCACTTCAATAGCTGCAAAACTTAAGTGCAGTGGTTTGCAATAAAAAGCCATATCCCATATGATAACTTGGCAAGTGTTTTAATAAATTCTATTTAGAAGCCCTTTTGGATTTCTCCAACAATTACTTTTTTTGTGGATGGTTAATATGGTTATACTGGTCTAGTAATGTAATTGGCAAATCATTTTGCTCAAGTGTGCAGGTGACAGGTGAAAGTCCCAGACTTTCCATGATAACTTTTATCTATTTTGCTATATAACACAGTGCATAGGAGAAGGAAATAATATGTTCTACATTCTAAACTAGAATCCATATATACAAAAAAGAAAGTCATGAGGTGGACTTTTGAACAGGTCAAGTATCAAATATCGTTTTAGAAGGTTGGAAAAAAAAATAGATATCCCAAATCGAATAGATTTAATTCACTATAAAATGTAAAAGACTTGATGACATAAAATGGAAACTATTAACAGTAAATAATTCAGGAAAAACGGTTCATTTAAGCAGAGCTTAACTCAACCATGTATTACCGAAATTCGACACATGATAAATGTCATCAAAAGAGACTATATAATTTTTGAAGAAAAGTTAACCACGAGTTCTTTTAAACATTTTTGAAGCATAAGAATATCGTAATATCATTCACCAGTAATAATAAAGCATCAATACAGGAGTATATTGTAACATGTGATTGGATAAGAACTACATGTCCGAAGATCCTCCAAGTTATAAAAAGCACAGATAACATGTTAGTAGTT
Source organism: Erigeron breviscapus (assembly GCA_034093135.1). Classification (NCBI taxonomy): domain Eukaryota; kingdom Viridiplantae; phylum Streptophyta; class Magnoliopsida; order Asterales; family Asteraceae; genus Erigeron; species Erigeron breviscapus. Next base: position 2,423,297 of record CM067168.1, read on the forward strand.
TTGTATTTGTTAAAGAGTTGGAAGTTAAAAACCGAAAATATTAAGTGGGTTTGAAGCTATCAATTCGGACTTTAACTTAACCTGAAAACTAAGTTCAATCTTTCTTACATAAACTTTCCAGCAAAGAAATGAATTTCCATACCTCCATGCTGGTCAGTATCGACAACAGATCCTTGCAATGATCAAGCTTAGAACGTTCATTTGTTGTTGTGCTTGCAAGTCCAGATGCCAATGCATTCACATGCTCCACCTGTGAAAATGCATTGGTTATAGATTATATGATATACACAGTAAAAAATAAAAGGTTGAAAAAAAAGAGAAGCAAACCAGGACAAAACTATGAAAATAAGAGACCAAAAATGACTTATAACAAGAGAATCAAGTGATTAACGCGCCGAATTTTCAGATAGAACAATCAAAGCCTTTACCCATTATTTGCTGTAAACGGATGCGAAAGGAAGTTTTGCAATATAGAAAGAAGTTTCAAGGATGGAAAACAAAGTGATAAAGTTCATAATGAATGGCGATAAATGCATCATAAATTATGCTAGAATAAGCATAGCTTTTTACCCATGCTTGCAGCAAATGAATGGGACATGAACTTTTGCAGTATAGAAAGAAGATTCAAGGATGGCAACAAGACAATAAAGTTCGGAATGAGTGGTGACACCGGCATAACAGGACAACATGGTAAGGACATCTGAAAGGAGTCGGAATCATTAAAATCCAGACAGCATGCAAAGGACTGACACTGAATTCAAATTCTGTATAGCCTTTATAGAGCTTTTAAATATTCTTATCTAATTTCATGTGAACTTGATTTAAAGGTTTTTTGTAAAGAAATACCTGGACAAATACCCACATCCACTCTCACATTTATGACATGAATATACAGACACATTACTTGTAGGAAGCAATTTATTGACTTGTCTATGACTCCATTGACTTGAGGGTTAAAAAATGCAAAGTCTATATGGGGAGCATGTTAAAAATTGATATTAGTGGTTTGTTGTAATCATAGAACACATGCCGAAGTTTCCAAGCAATGAAATATAAACCAGTACCCAGTAGGCTTGAATATCTCATTTAAAGCGATACTGAAATTTTTCTCGAATTTGATGTTACCTCGTCAGGTATGACGTAATACACTTGCTTAGTCATTACCTCCCAAGTACAACTAAACAAAACCAAATTTTGTGACCTTTCATTTTTTAACAAGGGAGATCTAAGCTTAACTACAATATCATGTGGTGAATAAGTCGGGAGCCTCCAACATGAAAGAGGACAATTGTATGGACATTGGGAATCATACGGCTGTGTTTGTGTGCAAACCATGCTATAACGTCCTTAAGCCTACCAAATGGGCAAGTGGTGACTGGTAAGATGCTAAAAGATTGAGCTAAATTACCACCAACAGTTGATACCTTCACTCTACAGGCAGACTCATCCTGTCAATGGTCAACAGTCTTAACAGTCATTGAAAATGCAAGCAAACATACTTCAAACATGAAAAGCATCACATACTGAATCCTACTTCATGCAACAGGTCCTGTATTACCATGACATCTAGCATTTCCAAATGTGTGCCTTAACTTAGAATTGTTGTACTAGGTATAATACTAAGCAATCCAAAAATAAAACAAACCACATCAATCCTAAACTTTCAGTGTAGCACGTCTACAGTAAGTCAGTAAGAATATAAGCTGACCAAAATTGTCAAAAAATTTATCATTTTCAACCATACTATCCTACAAGGTTGTTCTCAATCAGATGTAGCCTTTCCACCGTTCAAAGTAACTACAAAAAACTAATTCATCAACCACATCTTGCTTCCTCTCTTGACAACTTTCCACTTGCAAAAGCAACTACATTGTTCATCCATCTCCCCTTATATCCAAAAGATATAAAGACGACATGACGTACCACTCTCACTGTGAGGCAAGTAATATCTATTCTCCTCTCATATACCATTCAGGATAAAGCTACAAGGTGTGTTGCCTCCGACACTTTGGACTATTACCTTTCAGATATTGTAATAAAAAGATATGAACAATCTCCATAATAAATAATATAATTCACTAAAATAGCATAGTGATGTTTTTATCTAACCCCAAAAAAAGTATCTGCTCTTTAGGGTGAACATGGTGGACAACTTGAATAATATGTTACAGGATATGACTCTACTGTCACGGGAAAACAATGTTATATTTCCTACTATATCACATCGTAATATTTCGTTATGTCTCACATGAAAGCAATGTTACGCTTCTCTAGCTTCATAAATGGGAAATGGCTGAACAATTTATTTGAGATACAGATTACTTCTGATATAATGTTGAGAAAATGTGGCAACAATGTTATAATTAACAGGCAAAATATCCAAAGTTTCAGACAGCTACTAGAAAGAATAAAGGGGGTTCAAAGAGCTTCAACAAACCTTTGTTGCTAGAGACCATATTGAGGATGAAATGGCGTGCATCACATCAACCGCCGAACATATAGCATCTCTTAAGCTTTGGGCATCCGCCTGTAAAAGTGAAAACATTATCAACAGTCTTTCAAAGCTCTTAAAGCCAGAGCATGGAACCTCGGACACTATTATATCATAGTAAAAGCAAGAAAACCAAAAATTACCTTTGCACCATCAACAAGGGGAAGACGGAGAGTGCTAGACTCCAGAGAGACAATAGTCCCAGACAAAGAAACTACATGATCCCTCTCAACTTGATCCCACACCTTCAAATATGGTATCTGCAATTTTCAAACATATATAATCACAAGTGTAAAACTTAAACCAATAATTGATGATTAAACGAACAGCAGAACAAAATACAAGAAGTCGAGAATTACCCTAACAGAATCACAAATAAGTAAACTGAAACACTCAAGTTGCTTAGATAAATCAGAATGGTTTGCAACATAAATTAAAAGCACATATCTCTTATGTATTCTCAATTTTACCAGGAGTATGCAAAAATACATACAAATGTAGAATAAGAAGAAACCATCAAAATATGCAACAGACCGATCACATTCCTAATAGTGTGTGAAATGTTTCAAGAAGTGATATCCATACCAATAACAAAAATGAAAGTATGGAAATAATACACATTCTTACCTGATTCTTGAGGACAGAGTGCAACTTCAAGTTCTGCCTCAGGTGTTGAATCTCAACTTGTTTGGATATGACAGACTGGCGCATTTTTGACGTAGTCACCCATGAATTATATAGACTTTTCTGAAAGAGAGGGTAACGTTAGTCGAAAAAAATGCACATAAATAAGAAAAATGCACTTGGAAATGCAATGTATTCTGACTTTTTTCTTAAGATGTTTGAACTCAGATGATTTCTTGGACATGACAATCCAATAAAACTCCACATGTAGTGTTATCAAGTCTTATGTCATTTATCAGTGTTCACCACTTATATGCACTGAAGACACCAAGACATAGTGGTTTTTACAGAAATAAATAAATCATAATGGACTGCTTGTAGCCGTAGTATATAAAGCAATTTATATATTCGTTGGGCTAACAGAGCAAAAACTGGAATCGAAATATTAACTGAATTAGCTTGAAAGTAAAGGTATAACATTTCCATGGTTGTCTATATAATTATAAAGCTAAGCTTAATATAGTAATTCGACTGCCCGGGTCAATGAAGCAGGATAGATTATAAAGAAAATAAGTAGAAAGACCTGGAAATACTATTGGTACCATTACAATGCGAAATTTGGAACTCTATAATATCACAAGTTTTAATATTCTCGTAAATATTCCATATATTAGAAAGTTCTGATTGGTTGTACAACAAGCTAAGTACTAGACAACAAAAGGCTAATTCTATATCATGCACTTGTACTAGTATTAAACAAATTGAAGCAATATGCTAATCCCTCAGTATATCACCAGCTTACTTGCTCCAGTATCCATACGTTCGTATCAGTTTTATCACTACTTCACACATTTAGGTTTCTAAATGAGAACTACTACCTGTTTCCCACGTTAAACACTGAACAAGTAGATTACAAACATAGCAGCAGCAATTAATTTGGAAAATAAGAAAACAATAAAAATAGCATATTAATCGGTCAATATAATAAGTGTGTGCTCTGTCACTCATAAAGGTACCTATCAAGATAGCTATAACAAAGAACGCAAGCACGAAGACCAGTAGCTTTCAATATGCAGAACCAAAACCGGAGATTTTGAACAGACATTACCTGAGCGATCGCTCTCTGGACCTGCATGGCAGCATCCGCTCTCGCATTTGCAAACCGCCATTGCAGATATTTGTTGTGTAGCAACCTCAAAGCATGTGCATCAACAATCGCATTATCTCCTGCCTTCCTTCTCCTAGTTTCAGCAGCAAAGCTGAGAATCGAAGACGTGCTTTCGTTGCCCAAACTACTATTCAACCCTGTTCCACTCCGTGTTCTTGTTGGACTAGCCATACCCCTTGATGGAGACGAAGCAGCAGACATCAGCCCACTCTTGATTGGAGAAGCTGGTCTAACAGCTCCTCTAACCGGAGAGGGCGACAATCCCCGTGGCGATTGCACCGGGCCATCTTTCAGATACCTATTCCCTGAAAATAGCTTGTTGCTTCTCGGCAGTGGAGGTGAAAATGGCTCTGGCTGTACCTTTCTCAGTCGATTCACAGTTTCTTGCCTAAATCTAGCTGGCACCACAATAGCACGAGGAGTGGCACCTCGGATACTACTTCCAGAGGAAACACTCTCGGCATCCGATACACCTCTATCGGAATTATCACAATCACTGACAGTCCTCTCAACACTTCTATTAACCTCTAAAACATCCGGTTTACTAGGTCTCAACTTTGTCTCACTGATCATAGACTTCTGTAACGCCTTAAGAGCAGTAGCAGTTCCAGATCCACTCAATTTCAAATTCTCATTACTAAAATCAACACTCCTAGTCATAAAACCCCCCGGCCGTGACCTCCCCGGCCATCGTTGCTGATCGATCGTCTTCTGACTCGTATTCACATTTCCACTCGTAACAGCTCTCCTCTCAGGCGTACCACATCTCGATCCATTACTTGCAATAGACGGCGGTTTCGACGCCTTACTAATCGGAACCGCAAACGACTCACCTTGAAACGAAACCGACAAACTCCTCGCCGGCATCGAATTCAGCATCTTCGCCGTATTCGACATCGGAGTTGCAGGACGCCGTCTTTCCGTCGACATCGGTCTCTTACTAACCGTCGTTGCCGTTTTCGGCGTCATCAGATTCGTCGATGAAACCAACGGCGACGGAAACCTCCGGTGCGGCGTACACAATGAATTCGTAGACGAAGTCGTATTAGAAGAAAACGAAGACGACGACGATGACGTGGACGTCATAGTCGTCGTTGAGGAAGAAGAAGATAAGTACCTTGAACTAACATCCTTAGATTTCGGTCTACGTGGCAGTGAGGGTCCATTATTATCAGCTTCAGAAGGTAATAACGGCGCTCGTTTAATTCTCGCCGGTGACGGAGCTCGTGATGTTAACTTACTGTTATTATTAGGTGTAACCGCCGTGGAAGACATATTAGCCACCATTATATCTCAATCGCATATTCTAAACAAAATTTCACACTACTAAACCCTAACTTTATTAACTCAGATCAAAATTAGAAATTGTCAAATTATAATATTTTAGTGATGAAAGAGAGAGAGAGAGGGAGAAAGTTAAGAAATAAGTGTGTGTGAGTGTGTGGGTGAAATTATAGGTGTAACTGAATTTGAGAAAGGGGAATGAGTGAGTGTTATATTTCACCGACGACGAGAGAAGATTGCGGGCAGGAGAGGGAGAGGGAGAGATTTTTGCAATTACCAAAAGAAAGAAAGTATAACTGTCTTTCTTGCGACTACTTCTTAGGCACGTGTGGTGTATGTCTCTATATTTTTATTTTGTTTGTTTAGGATACACTACCAATGGTATACTTTGTTTAGATTGATTCATTTATATTACTCTTTTTATTTTGTTTTCTTTTTGTTTGTTTAGGATACACTACCAATGATATACTTTGTTTAGATTGATTCATTTATATTACTCTTTTTTTTTTCTTTCTTTTTCATTTTGGAAGTACCCGTGTCTTCCGTTTTTAATAGTATTGAGTTTTGTTATTGTTTTTGTTGATTGTATGTCATTTTTAGTTTAATATGTTTGTGTTTATATTTTAAAATAAGCAGCGTGATCTTGTCACATGATTACAAATAACTACATACTACAAATGTTTTTTCCAGTCTCATTTTATTTTACAAGATATAAAAAAAAATGAAAGTAACCAACTATACAAAAATAACTTTAAAAAAATGGCATTAAAGTTAACAACAAAAGACAAAAACTGATGAAAAAAACAATGAGTTTACCAACTCATACTACTGGATTATAAATTTTTTTGTGAAAGTCTAAAAAATATATGTGCGTGCTTATTTGTAATTGCATTGTATTTCGAAAAAAGAAAATCACAAGCTAAAATCAGAACTTGAAGCCAAATTGTTTAGAAGGGTTTATGTAATATGAACGAAATGGCAACTATGAATAACTTTGTATATTATAAGTTTATTAACAACAAAATAGTAGTAAGAAATCTGGTTTTTATTGAGCTCATGCCATGTTACTTGTACCTCGTGCAGCTGTATACTTTCTTTATTGTGTTTGGTTAATTCACCAATAAACTATGAACCAAATTTATATATATATAAATCAGTTGAAATTTAGTCGAGCATGTCTTGGGAAAAACGTGATTGCGTTGTCCTTTAAGTACATACCAAGGTGTAAAACATAGATTTAAATTATTAAATCGAAAAGTTGTCTATTTAAGGACACTAAAGTAATTCTACAAGAAAATATCAAGAAAACTTCAAAACTATATACATCATTTATAGCTTACTTTATAACCTAAGTTGGGAAAAAAACACTTTGTCAACCAACTTAACCAACTTTCAACCAATCTTGTGAAAACGAAAATAATATCTGATATCATCTTTTTTTTTCCACTTTGAGTTTTAGCAACTCCAAGTATAAATAATAATTAGTCTTTGTGTTAATCCTAAGTTACAATAATCTCTCTTTGCTGGTTCATGGGCTACCAAAACAAACCAACCAATCAACTACTTCTCATCAATGATATACCTGATAATCAAGATTTATAATTTTACATTAACTAATAACTCGTAACACATTATCTATCTATATCTATAATCTCTATCTCTATCTCTACTACATTATAAAACATTTGTTCCCGCCAAATTTTTTCAACTTTTCAACTTTCAGCCACTCATTTTCATCTCTCTTCTCAAATTTCAACTACTCATTTTTTTTCTCTCCTCCATAAATCATTTTATTCCTCTAATTCATTCAAAATCTTTTATCTTAAAAACCTACATCGATAAATTATAAAAATTATATGGGTGTTCTTAAAATTTCATGCTCTTTCATTAGAAATGTCATTCGATATACTTTCGACGAATTTTTAAATCCGAGGGCGGAGTCCGTACGGCTAAGGCATTTGGCTATCACACTCTATGACCTATCACCTCCTATGACCTATCACACTCTATGACCTATCACCCCTACCATCTCACTGCCGCAACGCGCGGGTACTTTTTCTCGTACATTATAAAGGAGGAGCCCCTTTTTTCAAATTCTCAAAAGATGATTTGAAGTACCTAAATTACCCTCTTCTTTATTCACTAATTTAAACATCTCTATCTAATATACCTATAATACCCTTAAATCTCAACCACTCATTTTTTTTCTCTCTCCTCAAATCTCAACCACTCATTTTTTTTTCTCTCCTCCATAAATCATTTTATTCCTCTAATTCATTCAAAATCTTTTATCTCAAAAACCGTATATCGATAAATTATAAAAATTGTATGGGTGTCTTAAAATTTCATGCTCTTTCATTAGAAATGTCATTCGATATACTTTCGACGAATTTTTAAATCCGAGGGCGGAGCCCGTACGACTAAGGCATTTGGCTATCACACTCTATGACCTATCACCTCCTATGACCTATCACACTCTATGACCTATCACCCTACCATCTCACTGCCGCAACGCGCGGGTACTTTTTCTCGTACATTATAAAGGAGGAGCCCCTTTTTTCAAATTCTCAAAAGATGATTTGAAGTACCTAAATTACCCTCTTCTTTATTCACTAATTTAAACATCTCTACCTAATATACCTATAATACCCTTAAATCTCAACCACTCATTTTTTTCTCTCTCCTCAAATCTCGACCACTCATTTTTTTTTCTCTCCTCCATAAATCATTTTATTCCTCTAATTCATTCAAAATCTTTTATCTCAAAAACCGTATATCGATAAATTATAAAAATTGTATGGGTTCTTAAAATTTCATGCTCTTTCATTAGAAATGTCATTCGATATACTTTCGACGAATTTTTAAATCCGAGGGCGGAGCCCGTACGACTAAGGCATTTGGCTATCACACTCTATGACCTATCACCTCCTATGACCTATCACCCTACCATCTCACCGCCGCAACGCGCGGATACTTTTTCTCGTTATCTATATATAACACATAGCGTGACATGATAAATAGATCAAGTAAGGTTGGTTTGATAAAGTTCTTATCATCTTTCTTGACTATTACTTCACTATTAATTAAAATGCATGACAAATAAAACGTATATCTATACATTAAACTTACAATATAGAGTTTTAAAAGTAATTGAGTAAAGTTAAAAGAGAAATTTGTAAACATTTGATTATATGCTTAATTGGTAAACTTTTAATCTTCATGTGACTCATTTTTACTTTGAAGTTTAACTAACTGCTTATTACATGTGACTGTTTTAGTGGCTCTAACCAAAATTGATACATCTTACCTTAATTAGCCAAGATTCAAAAGTAAGTTATAATCATTCATTTATAATATGTATGTAAATGAAGTTTTTTAATGTGCCATCCTGCATCGGTACTTAGTATCATGATCAGTGAATACATATTTATGTCATTTGGGTGTTAGCTCAGTGGTCAGGGGTTTTTTGGTTTCCTCTTGGAGGGTCTCAACCCTGTCACATGCAAATGTGGTGAGGGTGCCTTAATAGCGCTATACTCATTTAACACATGGGAAGCAAACCCTTTACGGCGTTGCCAAGAGTCAAACCGGCGTGACGCATCCGCATGGGAGGTGTTAGCCATTTATCCGTTGTTGCCTTTAAAAAAACAAAAAGTTAATATATGATATAAATCCTGACATAATCTACTTTCCTTGGACTCTTAGGGATGTCCTTAGCTTTATCATATACTTATAATGGTCTATATGATTTGTAAAAACCAATACAAATGAAGAATATTACATCGGTGGTAAGTGTTTAGTCAATCCACCACCCAAGCTTTCGACATGAACAACTACACCCATTGATGATATGGTGGGCGTGTGGTGGATCGGTGGTGTGGCCGGCATGGTTGTAGCAATGTGGAGGGCAAGGGAGTGGTTGTGTAAAGTTTCGATTTTTGTTTGTATTATTTCGGAATTATGTAACAAATTTATTACGAGTCAATTATATGTGTGAATTTTTCTAATGTGGTGAGAAGGTTGATATTACAACTTTTTAGTATGATGGTGTATGATGGCATAGAGCATTATCATCACTCTTAGGATTATACACACTAACATTTTAGATTAGTTTGATGTTTATACAACAAGCAATTGAAGTGTACATATAAAATCATATGGTTATCATATGTGACAACTTTTGAGTTTGTGTTTAGAAATGTTAAATAACAATTGTAAAAACAAAACAAGAGATTGAGAAAATAATACAGTGCAAAATTATATATATATATATATACATTTAAAGACAGGCTTACCTACAGTAAACTTTTGCCTTTTCAGATTTTTACCACCACACTTTCACTTTTCTTACATTTTTCACCCTTCTTTTCTCTCTCGGTCTTCTCTCCCGCTCTTCTCCCCGATTAACCGCCTTTTTTCCCGGCGTAACTGGCTTCGTTCTCGGGTCCACTTGAACCATTGATCGGTAGTCTCTCTTTAACAATCTGAATTCCTTGATAATCTACTTTGTTAAAATTAGGGTTTCGCTATTTTGGGGATTTCATGTACAGGTTTGATTTTGATGATTTCGCGCCTCTTATGGAGAATCTGTAATGTTATGATATTCCTTAATGGCCCGTGATGCTTCGATTCAAACAAGGTATGTTCTTTGCTTTTAATTGTTGCATCGTTTGAATTATTTCGCTATTTTGTATGATGCCTTATGTGTTGTGCCTTCAATGGTTTCTGCTGTGAATCTTGAAATCTGATAATATTCAGTTATAAAGATGTCTTCTTGATGACTCAGAGAATTTGTGGTTATTGTTTTCGGTATGAGAAAGATTGCAATTTCATTGAAACCTATGATGTATGTTGTAATTGTTCGAATAGATGCCTCTAATACAACATTAGGGAACCTCAAAGAAAGTTAACATTGATATGAACTAATTTTCAATAGAGTGCATTGCAGCGTGTTTATAATTGGGTTTTTTTTCATGTTGTTTTTGGGGATTGATAGTGATTATTGTGTGTATATGTAGGATGAAAGTACTAATATTATTATGTATAAACGCACATTTACTAATTCTATTTCTTTCTTAATCTTTCCATGTAAAATAGATTCTATAAAGATTTTGTTAGCTGAATTTTATTTTGCAGCTTATATTTTGCGGCTTCATTGATTGTTTGGTCGCTTTTCGTGTTCTTATTGTGTATGTGATTGTTTTTTTTTTAAATTGGTCATTATATTATAAGCTGGGTTAGTGAAGAGGTTAAAGTAAATAGGTAACTTCCTGTTGGATTACTTAGCAACTGTGAGAGGTTGTTAAGATGGAGTTCCTTACTTTATAGACCCAAAATACCGACATAAAAAGTACAAATAAAGTCCCTTCTATTTCGGGTTGGCAGATTTGTCCCTATACGATCAAGAAAGACATGAACCGGGGAACTGAACACTGTCAGGTACAATATCTGCCTCTCGACTTTCATAGTCAAATGAGTTATTCTTTAAGTAAGCATACACACATGCATTGCAAATTCTGAGGTTTGGGAACCTGTTCGTAGCTGTTATTGCTGCTGTATGGAACTCTTTCGTAGTTGTTTTTTGGTTGTCTTTGGAAAGGATGAGGCCCCTTTTTTTATTACCATCGACAATAGGCGTAAACCACACTTTTTCTCAACAAAATTGTTACACTCATCAGCTCATCCACTATGGTCAAATTTGTCAACCCAGATGGTTTATAGAAATACTAGTTGTTATACCCGCGCGTTGCTGCGGAATACGTTTTTTACATGATAAAGTTTGGGATACAAACAATATATAATAGTATTGGTGTAATACAAATACATCTATGTCAAAATATACAAATGCAAATTTAAAAAGGCAATAGAGATGTAACACTAATAATAATAACGTATACTAATAATAATAAGATGTATAAAAGCATATAACAAAATAATAACTATATTAATGCAAGTAATGACATTTTGACGATGTAATGTAATATATTGTCTTGCTTTAAATTTTATATTAACTTAAGATGTAATGGTGATGAATTTTATAACTCCGTATTATATTTTAAAGGCGCTATAAATACAAAATATAATCAAAACCAAGGGTTTAAAAGTAAAATCGTTATATATAAAAGTTGTATAATAAAAACATGATAACGTAAGTAAATCGTAATCTATAAAAGTTGTACGATAAAAATATGATAACCCAAAAGTTTGGTGTCAAAAAAATGGAAATTTTTTTTGATAAAGAGTAAAAGTTAAAAGCTACAAACTTGAGAAGTTAATAAATTAAAAAAAGCAAAAGTCAAAAAATGAACCCAAAGTTTGGTTTGAAAAAAAGTAAAAACAAAAACATTGGTAGGAGACAAAAGTTAAAAGATATAAACTTTAGGGGTTAAAAATTAAAATACATAAATATCATGTTAAAAGTTAAAAAGTTATAAGTTTATGGTATATATTGAAAATTGATAAAGGTCAAAGAAAGTCTTGTAAATTAAGCTTGGAATCTTGTATTCTTATATTGCATAAGAAAGTTGTACTTTTATGCATAAAAGACTTGTAAATTTCATATTGGTTTTTAGAATATATAAAAACTTTAGGGGGTTAAAACGTAAAGAGGTAAAAGTTGATGGGATAAAATGTAAAAGATAAAAACTTTAAGGGGTTAAAATGTAAAGAGGTAAAAGTTGATGGAATAAAATGTAAAGAGGTAAAAGTTGATGGAATAAAATGTAAAGAGGTAAAAGTTGATGGAATAAAATGTAAAGAGGTAAAAGTTGATGGAATAAAATGTAAAAGTTAAAAACTTTAGGGTGTTAAAAGGTAAAGGGGTTAAAGTTGGATGTTGGTGTACTTGTACCTTGTGCATTAAAGCTTGTAAAAAAAGGGTTGGTTTTTAGTATATAGGTAAATATAATATAAAGAACCTTAGTTATTATATTATGAAAACATGTCTGGAAAATTTGTTTTTTGTATACTTTACTCTAATTGTTACATGTTTATGTTACTTTAATAGTGACATTGCTATAGAAATATTACACCGGAATCGTGCATGATTTTTATGTGACCTCATGTCAATTCATTGCTTGCAGCAGTGCATTTGATAGAAGCATATTAAATCTTATCAATGGGATTGTTTATATATAAAGATAATAATGCCCATATGCCAATGATGCTTTAGTTTTTTATTTGTGTCAAGTGACAAGCCTATTAACATGATGATTTACCCTACTGTCTCTCAGTCTTCATATGTTAATATAAAGATAGAACTATGGAAGGCAAGAAACAGGCCTAATCAGCCCCCTCAAGTCTATATGAGTTGCATTATATTAGTGGAACTTTGAGTTGGTAGAAGCATTTATAGAGGTCAGGTTGTTATAGAAGTCTTCAATTTATTGTAGTGCTGAATAATTGATTATAGAAATAACGACACTACACTAACCTGCAGAAAATGAAGAGCCATATAATCAACCTACAAAAGGACAACAATGCCTAGGGAAAATACATGCAAATTCTTTTACAACACAGGCAGTGATGCTTGATTAAGGATAATACCTTCTGCAATGTTATAATTCTAACTTAGAGATAAATCGTCTTTTTGTGATTTGATCAATCTTTAATTTCACTGGTGAACAAAGATGCAGATTTCAAATGAGCAAGTACCAAATGTGTCACCCATTGATGGAAGATTGTTTCTATTGGTTGGAGCCACAGGTGCAGTACAAACGCTAGCTTTTGGTGCCAAAAGTGAATTGACTTAGTACGTTGATTAATTTTCATGTTTACCAATTTTATGACCTTTCAGTTTCAATGAACTGAGAGACCAGAGTTACCTGCACCATCAGTTTGAAACTAAGGCTTCGCATAAGGATTCTCGCAAATTGTCATGCTACGGACATGAAGTGCATAAGGACATCATGGAAGCACACTTATGAATCCTTTGCTGGTATTTACGAATATAACATTATTTGGATACATTACAACTTAGCAAACGTATAATGGTTATGATGTAACAAATGTTGGTATGTGATCACGTTATAATAAACGCATGTCCGAAAATAATTTAAGCCTACGGGGTCACACGAAATGACACGGTAACTCTATATTATTAATTAGTATATTAAAGTAATATATTGATTAATTTGATCACGATATGATTAATAAACATTTTTAAATGTTAAAATAAATAATGTTTATTAATTAAAAGAATTGATAGTTGGGTTTGGGCTAGGATTAAGGGAAGGGTGGGCCAAAAATTCTAAGGGGTTTTTTGGGCCCTAACTAAACTTGCCCATCAAGTTTAGTAACCCTAAACCTAAGCCTATAAATAGGAGATCAAAGTTAGGGGTTTAATATAAGTTTTCACAAGGTAAAACCCTAACTAAAAAATCTCTCTCTCTCCCTCTTTTGTTCTATTCGGCCGAAGCAAAGAAAACCCCAAGGGGTTCGGGTTTTAGGGTTTCGGTTTCAAGGGTTTAAACAAAGGGTTGTTTGATCGTGATCGGGGTACTAGCATACGATATAAGAGGTGTCTAGTGTGCGATCGTAGAGGGGTTTTACTTTAAACCCTATAATAATAATAATCTTATTATTATTTATTTTATTGGAAGCTTTGCATAAGGTACACGTTTCGATTCTCTCTTTGTTAATTAATGTGATTACATATTCGATTCTTCCGTTGCGCTTATGTGAATATTTATATGATTTATGTTCGCATATTCTAACAGTGGTATCAGAGCCACATATGTGATCTATTAATTACAAAGATCAAAACTTGAAGAGGGGGGTTAAGGGTTGGTTGATTTTTAATTAATTGTTAAATAATTAAAAGTTGTTTTCTTATTTTTTTTAATTAAAAATCGGATTAAATTAAATAAAAATAAAAGTTTTTTTTAATTAAAATTAACCTAATTCAATGGAGATTGAAACCCTCATGGCAAGTTTTGAGTTTGTGAATTGACATGATTTATTTGTATAAATTGCATGTTTTGTGTATCTTAATTATTTAAAGTTGTTAAATAAAAGTAAAATCACAAGAATTCATGCAAAATTACTTGTGATTATTACTGATATATAGAGATTTATTTAGCAAAGCATGATGATCCAATAATTAGGGTTAATCATTAGATAATTGTGTGACTAAGTGAATTTTTTCGTGTGATTTTTCTGATTTGCGACAGTTCACTAAAAAATTCATATCTTTTAATCTGTAATGAGTTAGAAGTTGTGCTTTGGACAGTAGGTGCTTGACACATAGGGCTACAACTTTGTAGTTCTGGTCGAAATATGAATCGGACCAGAAACAGGGCTAAACAGGTCGTGAAGCTGCTGGAAATTTCCAGTCAGCATGTTTATGTGAATTACTTGTTAATTAAGTTGTTTAAAGGCTTACGCAATCAAGGCAACTTGATGTATGTGGTCCTCTTCTTCGGAGGGGGAAGACGGCTTTAAACATATGCATGAACCATAGTGACCATGTTTAGGTGGCCTACCTTAACTTGTTACATGATTAAATTAGTTCGGTAATTAGTAAGTTTATTAATTTTTGCGTGTTTATAAAGAGCTATAAAGGTGATGCAAAAATTGTTTTGGAGAAAAGAATAAACTTGACTAAGAACTATCGAAATAAGAGATTTCTTTAATAAAATTGGAGTCTTACAACCTTGAGATACACTGGCTCACCCATTTGAACAAACTCTAAGAGAGGTATAAGTCGGAGTGCGCTAGCCTCCTAAAAGGGCGGGTTTTTAATTGCGTCCTTCGCAAACCTTTGCCCTTGCGCTTCTTTGTGCGTTCAAATGGAGCTACCGAGCTCTCTTGTGTTACTAAGACTATAAAATGATTTTATTAAACATTATGTTATGAAGATTTGCATGAGTCTTCATACATAAACTTTTGATTCACATCAAATGCATTACCCATTTAAAGTTAAGTCATTGTCACCCACTTTGCTAAGAACACTTGCCAGTGCTTTTCGCTCCTACGTGAGACCGTAGGCGAATTGTATCTCTTCAAGGTAAATTACCACTCCACCGTGAGACCGGTGGTGGACTATTTACATGTTCTTAATTGGGCGACTTAAAACGAGTTAAGAGGTGAGATCCTTGACCCGTGGCATAATATGGGACAAAACATGTTTACAAAACACTTAATACCCCTTTAAAGTGTTGTTGTAAGTTCCATATCTCTAGGAATTGCATGAATGCAATTATTGATTGTCGATTACCTTTTGAGTACCGTCATTTCTAGCTGATCAACAGATGAAATGATTGTATGTCAATTAGATCATAGCCTTAATGAAATTAATTGTTAAATGAATTTAACAAGGGTAAATTACATTTCTTAAGGATTATTATCGAAAATACCGATAATTGAACTTTTGTCTGTTTGTAGATGGCAACAACAAATCCTTCTCAAAACATACACCAATCGGCTTTCAGGTCGATGCTAGAAAGAGAAAAACTTTCTGGACCTAACTTCAATGATTGGTTTCGTCAGCTAAGAATAGTTCTAAGAGCTGAAAAGAAAATTGAAATCCTTGAAGAGCAGACACCCGTTGTTCCGGGAGCTAATGCTACAACTGAAGAGTTGGTTGCATACACTGCTGCGTATGATAGACACAATGAGGTTGCTTGTCTGATGTTGGGAAGCATGAATGCTGATCTTCAAAAGCAATTTGAAAATTATTTTCCTCGTGATATGATTAACGAGCTCAAGTCTTTGTACGAAAAGCAAGCGGGAGTGGAGTTGTTCGACCTAGTTGACACACTTCATGACTTGCGACACGAGCAAGGAACACCGGTTAGTCCTCATATACTCAAGATGAAGAGGTATTTTGAGTAATTGGAAAGGTTGAATTATGCTTATCCTCAGCCTATTGCTATTGGCATGATTCTCAAGTCTTTATCTAAGGATTTTGAGGAATTTGTGCGCAATTACAATATGCATAGCATGAATAAAACCATTGTTGAACTTCATGCCATGGCGAATGAGTATGAAAAGAAGCTTCCAAAGAAGTCTGCCACACCCCAAGTTCTCACGATCAAAGGGGGAAAGATCCAGAAAGGGAAACAACCAAAAGGAAAGGGCAAGAATCAAGGTAAAGGAAAGCAAGTTACTACTCCTAAACCTAAGAAGACCCCTCCAGCGAAAAAGGAACATCCGGCTAAGGACCAAACATGTTATCACTGCAATGAAGTGGGACATTGGAAGCGGAATTGTTCTAAGTATCTAGCTGAGTTGAAGAAGAAGCAAACTGGTTTGACCAGTACTTCAGGTATCTTCACAATTGAATTATATTCCTTTTCTAAGCGTAATTCATGGGTTTACGACACCGGTTGTGGTACTCATATCTGTAATTGTTTACAGGGGCTTAGAAGGAGAAGGAAACTGAAACCAGGATCTTTACAACTGTTCGTGGGAAATGGCCTACCGGAAGCTGTAGAAGAAATAGGCGACTATCATTTAGTTTTACCTACTGGTTTAGTCATTGTTTTAGACAATTGTCATTATGCACCGTCTATTACTAGAGGTGTCATTTCAGTTTCTTTGTTGAAAAACAACGGATTCATTAATGTTTTTAATGATCTTGGTATTTCAGTTTCACGAAATAATGTTCATTATTTTAATGCTATTGCTTGTGATGGTATTTATGAAATTGATATGCATGGTTGTGATTCAAAGGATAATTCAATGTATAATGTTAGCAAACGAGTCAAGACCAATTTAGACTCGACTTATCTTTGGCATTGTCGTCTTGCTCATGTTGGCAAGAAACGCATTGAAAGGCTTCAAAGAGATGGAATCTTACAAACAAATGATGAATCATTTGACGAATGCGTATCTTGTGTTTCCGGCAAAATGACAAGAAAACCTTTTCCAAATAAACCGGAGAGGGCAAAAGAACTACTTGGACTAATACATACGGATGTATGTGGCCCATTTAGACATGTGTCAAGGAAAGGTGCTAGCTACTTCGTCACTTTTACGGATGATTTCAGTCGTTATGGTTATGTTTACTTGCTTAAACATAAACATGAAGTCTTTGAAACATTCAAGGAATTTAAAAGTGAAGTAGAGAATCAACTCAGTAGAACCATCAAGATTCTTCGTTCGGATCGAGGTGGTGAATACTTAAGCCAAGAGTTTAAAGATTATCTTAAAGCTTGTGGAATAGTTCAACAGCTTACTCCTCCATATATTCCACAGCATAATGGTGTATCGGAGAGGAGAAATCGAACCTTGTTAGAAATGGTTCGATCAATGATGAATCATACAACTCTTCCTTTTTCGTTTTGGGATTATGCCCTAGAGACTGCTGTTCGCATTCTCAATATGGTTCCAACCAAAAAGGTTGACAAGACACCGCATGAATTGTGGCATGGGAGTGTTCCCAAGTTTTCTTACTTAAAGGTCTGGGGATGTGAGGCACTCGTGAAACGAGATACGCCTGACAAACTTGAATCTAGATCTGTTAAGTGCATCTTCGTAGGATACCCAAAGGAAACAATGGGTTACTACTTCTACTTTCCTACCGAAAACACTGTTAAGGTATCTCGATTTGCTGAGTTCCTTGAAAGGAAACTCATATCTCAAGAAGACAGTGGGAGGATCGTTGAACTTGATGAGACTCAAGAAGATGTGTCAACTTCTGAAAATACTAGCAATCATCAACTTGGGGGGGGGGGGATGTTCAAAGAGATGAATCTCAAGATGAACTTCAAGTTGAAGATGAAGCGATTCCACTTCGTAGGTCCTCAAGGACAATACGTGCTCGTGAAAGATTAAATCTTATGATTGAGTCCGAAGAACACGTAGTAGGAGACTTAAATGAACCTCCTAATTTCAAAGCTGCATTATCAGATCCGGAATCTGAAAAATGGCTTGAAGCTGCGAATGTGGAAATGAAATCCATGAAAGATAATCAAGTCTGGAGCTTGGTTGATCTTCCACCAAATGGTAGAACCGTTGGGTGTAAATGGATCTTCAAGAAGAAGACCGACATGGATGGAAATGTACACACCTATAAAGCTCGTCTTGTGGCAAAAGGTTATACTCAACTTTTCGGAGTTGATTATGAGGAAACCTTTTCTCCCGTTGCGGACATTAGAGCTATTAAGATCATCTTAGCCATAGCAGCGTACTATGACTATGAGATATGGCAAATGGATGTCAAAACCGCTTTCTTAAATGGTTTTCTAGATGAGGAAGTCTATATGGTACAACCAGAAGGTTTTGTCGATCCAAAACATCCCGACAAGGTATGCAAACTTCAAAGGTCCATTTATGGATTGAAGCAAGCATCAAGGAGTTGTAATAAAAGGTTTGAGGAGGAGATCAAAAAGTTTGGTTTTGCTCAAAATCCTGATGAGCCATTTGTATATCGCAAAGCTAGTGGGAGTAATGTTACTTTCATTGTCTTGTATGTAGATGACATATTGATAATAGGAAATCACATTCCAATGTTGAAATACGTTAAATCTTATCTTGGAAAGTGTTTTGCTATGAAAGACTTGGGTGAAGCGGCATTTATTCTTGGAATCAAGATCTATAGAGATAGAAGTAAACGGTTGATTGGATTAAGTCAAAGTGCTTATATAGATAAAATCTTGAAGAGATTCAAGATGGAGAATTCTAAGCGCGAGAATTTGCCGATGCAAGAAGGACTTAATTTATCTAGCAAGAACGGTGCTTCTACACCTGAAGAGGTGGAGCGTATGAAAAGAATTCCTTATGCTTCAGACTGATAAAGATGATACAAAATCTCAGTCAGGATATGTCTTCACTTTAAATGGAGGTGCAGTAGATTGGAAGAGCAAGAAACAATCCACAGTTGCTATGTCTGCTACAGAGTCTGAGTATATAGCTGCTTCGGATGCAGCCATGGAAGCTGTCTGGATCATAAAGTTTATTTCTGGGCTTGACGTGATGCCCTCAAATAACTCACCTATGGATCTGTAATGTGATAATTCGGGAGCAATTATCATTGCCAATGAACCTGGAGTTCAGAAAGGTGCCATACATTACCAAAGAAGATATCACTATGTTCGTGAACGAATCGAATCACGTGAAATCAATTTACTCAAAGTTCACACAGATTGTAACTTAGCAGATCCTTTTACAAAGGCTTTGTCAAAAGGAAAGCTCAATAAGCATGCCGAGGGCATAGGTCTTAGATTTTGCTAGTTATATCATGTAAATCTGTGATTGGTATTTGGATAATGAGATGTTAAACGATTGTTATTTTAATAAATGAATTATGATACTTGGTATGAATGTTTCATTTTATAATAATTGTGTCCTATATTTGCATGTTTAAATCCATGAATATTTTTTGATATATTATAAACGTCCATTGTCGATTAACTATATGGGAATATAGTTAAACTAAGACAAATGTGAGAGATTGGTTGAAATATTTAAGGGAATATTTGGAGATGGTTTGCCAAACTCACATGGTATTCAAAGAGGTGAATATCGGACTTACCCCACTTAACGAATTGTCATTTTATGGATCGGCGTCATTAAGTGAAATTCGTGAAATGGTTGCTTTATTTATCCTTAGACTTGAGATACAAGCAGGTTATGCATATGTGGATTGCATTTTCTAGATATAGTTCTAACTGTCCTGAACAAGGTAGTAATAAAGAGCTATTTTCAGAAATGTAGTGAAACGACATGACTAACACGTGTAGTCAATATAGGATTTGTTCCTTCAATTTGCAACTGAAGTATGATACCATTTGGCGCCCTCATTAATTAATTAAGATGTTTGTATGCGCATACCCAAATGAACTCAAGAGGTGGTCTTGACTAATTTGGTAATCTTGATTAATTGTAGAAATGAGAAATAGAATCGTTAAATTATGAAATGACATTGATCCATATTCATAATTAACAAGGGTATCTGAAACAAAGGGATATTAAAGACTAAATCATTTCAAATGATATTTTAAGAAACTATCCTTAAATTTTTCCGGGAGCATTGGCGTGTTGCTAGACGCTAACCAATGTTATTGCCTTTATAAATAACATGCTCAAGTGAGAGCTGTTGGTATGTGATCACGTTATAATAAACGCATGTCCGGAAATAATTTAAGCTTACGGGGTCACACGAAATGACACGGTAACTCTATATTATTAATTAGTATATTAAAGTAATATATTGATTAATTTGATCACGATATGATTAATAAACATTTTTAAATGTTAAAATAAATAATGTTTATTAATTAAAAGAATTGATAGTTGGGTTTGGGCTAGGATTAAGGGAAGGGTTGGCCGAAAATTCTAAGGGATTTTTTGGGCCCTAACTAAACTTGCCCATCAAGTTTAGTAACCCTAAACCTAAGCCTATAAATAGGAGATCAAAGTTAGGGGTTTAATATAAGTTTTCACAAGGTAAAACCCTAACTAAAAAATCTCTCTCTCTCTCCCTCTTTTGTTCTATTCGGCCGAAGCAAAGAAAACCCCAAGGGGTTCGGGTTTTAGGGTTTCGGTTTCAAGGGTTTAAACAAAGGGTTGTTTGATCGTGATCGGGGTACTAGCATACGATATAAGAGGTGTCTAGTGTGCGATCGTAGAGGGGTTTTACTTTAAACCCTATAATAATAATAATCTTATTATTATTTATTTTATTGGAAGCTTTGCATAAGGTACACGTTTCGATTCTCTCTTTGTTAATTAATGTGATTACATATTCGATTCTTCCGTTGCGTTTATGTGAATATTTATATGATTTATGTTCGCATATTCTAACAACAAACACATTGACCCGTTTGTATGGTAAGGCTGTGAAGATTATTCTGTTCACATGTATAGGTATAATAACCCGCCGCAACGCGCGGGTAGCATTCTAGTTATACGTAATTAAGAGCAAGTATAGAAAAATAAATAAAAGGGAAACAAAGTAGAAATGAAAAGACATATCAGGAGGTTGTGTTGCTTTGGACCACGACAGGTGGTTCATTCCCTCAATATCACGTAATTTAGAAAGAGCTTCCCATGTTGTCTTTCCTTTTGCAGTTTGCTACCATCCATTCAAAATAGACACAAAAATAGACGTAGACTTATGATACATATATATATCTAAACTTTTTTTATATAATAATATAAACCTCATGTTAAAAGGTTACACTTTTAAATTACGTGAAACCAATTAACTTATACCAATGTTTTAAATACCGGTATATACTGGCCGGTATTACCGGTATCGGAGAGGTACTCCGGTATAACTATTCTGGTATTTTGTTCGGTATTTTCACTATTCAATATCGTCCAGTAATTTTCGTTATTACCATCCTGGTATATTTTCAGTATTTTCATTTTATTTAAATTTTATTAAAAAATATTTTTATGATATTTTAATGTTATTTTTTTGTTATTTGTGAACTTTAAAACTTATATTTCGCTATAAAATACCTATATAGTACTCCCTCCGTCCCATTAAAAGTGTCCAGTTTTTAATTTTCAAAGTCTATATTTTGTAAGTTTGACCGTAAATATTTTTTATTAGATTATATAATACTTGATGAAAGTTATACCCAATGAAAACATATCTAAACCTCGATCAATTCATATAACTTTCATCAAGTATTATGTAATACAAACAAAAATATTTTTGGTCAAAGTTGCAAAAGAAAGACTTTGAAAATTCAAAACTGAACACTTTTAATGGGACGGAGGGAGTATTATTTTTAAGTGAATTATTGTAATTATATATTTTGACTATTTTCGTTAAGTTGTAACAAGTTTTGTAGGCTTTTATAAAAATAAAAAATAAATAATAGCCATACCCGCCGGTATTTCGGTAATACCGGAAAAAATTACCACACCGGTACGACCAAAATACCGGTTTTTAACACATTGCTCTCACCTATTACATCATTGATCTCTTAACTCTTAAAATATACACAACACTCCTTATACATCAATTACCTAAATTACTCATCATCGCTGCCACAACCACCACCACCAGTCACTGCCAGCTCCACATCGTCGTCACCACTATCACCGCAACATTGGGCAAATACACCGTTAGTATAACTAATCATTTACGAGCTTAAGTACAGGGTATTTTTCTCTAAAATCTAACTGGAAGCTGACATATTCTGAAAAGTACATATTTTATTGGCTAAAAGTTTTGATTCGGTAAGTTTTTGTTAAATACTTTACTGGTTGAATTTGGATTTTGCATCTACTTTGTTTCTTGTTTTATGTCATGCATTTATTTCCACTTTTGTTAAACTAACCAACGTTGAAGTAAGTTTTTATTTTTTTTTATTTCGTATCTATTAATTTGCTATATAGTATATGTATTAGTTTGATGTTATTCTTGTTATGCATAGATGTATTAGGATTGATCTTATATGCCCATAGATTTAACGTATTGTATACGCCCATAGATTTAATGTATTGTTCTTGTGTTCTTGTTGCGCCCATAGATTTAATGTATTGTTGTTCTTGTGTTCTTGTTGTTGTTCTTGTTTTTGTTATGTAAAAATGATTGTAAAAAAGTGTAAAAAAATATAAAATGTAAAAAAAGTGTATTACATAGTATATAAAAAATATATTTTTAAAAAAAAGTTTATAAAAAATGTAAAAAAGTGTATAAAATATAAAATGTAAAAAAGTGTAAAAAAATATAAAATGTAAAAAAGTGTAAAAAATATAAAATGTAAAAAAGTGTAAAAAAATATAAAATGTAAAAAAGTGTAAAAAAATATAAAATGTAAAAAAGTGTAAAAAAATATAAAATGTAAAAAAGTTATAAAAAATATAAATGTAAGAAAAGTTATATAAAATGTAAGAAAAGTGTATACATAGTATATAAAAAATATCCATCCTTCATTCTCAATTATTCCCTTTCTCTTCTCCTTCTCCATTCCAACCGATCCAACCCCCCTCTCCCCCATATTTTCCGGCCAAGATTTTCCGGTGAGGCTTTAGGAGCGACCCTGTTTTTCAGCGAGGCTTTAGGAGCGACCCGTCGTTACCCCTTTCGTAAACCCAACGTTGAAGTAAGTTTTTATTTTTTTTTTATTTCGTATCTATTAATTTGCTATATAGTATATGTATTAGTTTGATGTTATTCTTGTTATGCATAGATGTATTAGGATTGATCTTATATGCCCATAGATTTAATGTATTGTTGTTCTTGTTTTTGTTATGTAAAAATGATTGTAAAAAAGTGTAAAAAAATATAAAATGTAAAAAAAGTGTATTACATAGTATATAAAAAATTAAGTTAAAAAAAAAGTAGTTCAAAAAGTTGATATAAAAAGTATTATAATACGTGTATTATTTATGTAGATTTAAGAAAAATGCTAGGAGCTCACGGCGGCGACGGCGATGGAAACGATCCGCACCGATCGTGGTGGAAGAAAATATCAGGCTGCAAAAACAGCGGTAAGAAAATTGACTTTACATTAAATTTAGTTATGCATTGAAATAATTGTATTCTTATCGTTTAAAGTAACTTATTTATGTTATTGTTACTTATTGGTTTTGTAGGGTCGAAGAAAACACCACCACCACCAAGAGGGGCAGCCAAACATCTAAACCTTGAGGCTGCCTTCAAGAAAAATGGAGGCCCGTTACCCATGTACTTCGATTACAAATCGAAGACCTTTCAGTCGATCGGGGACTACGGGGCTATGTACAAATCTTTGTTAGGCTCATTGATCGGAGATGTCCCCCAGTACTACGAGTCATGGTACGATGTGCCCGAGTCTCTGAGGGACAATATCTTGGAGGAAATACAGGTTAGAATATGTTTCTTTTTATATTTTTTTTTATTTCGTATCTATTAATTTGCTATATAGTATATGTATTAGTTTGATGTTATTCTTGTTATGCATAGATGTATTAGGATTGATCTTATATGCCCATAGATTTAATGTATTGTTGTTCTTGTTTTTGTTATGTAAAAATGATTGTAAAAAAGTGTATATAAAATGTAATAGAAAATGTTTGTATTAGAAAAGTATAAAAATATTTGTATTAAAAAATTTATAAAAAATGTAAAAAAGTGTATACATAGTATATAAAAAATATATTTAAAAAAAAGTTTATAAAAAATTATATATAATAAAAGTAGTTATAGTTATATAATATAGTACACACTATATATATATATATATATATATATATATATATATATATATATATATATATATATATATATATATATATATATATATATATATATATATATATATATATATATATATATATATATATATATATATATATATATATATATATATATATATATATATATATATATATATATATATATATATATATATATATATATATATATATATATATATATATATATATATATATATATATATATATATATATATATATATATATATATATATTCAGAAAAGTTTATAAAAAGTTAATAAAAAATTAAGTTCAAAAAATTATAAATAAAATGTTTATAAAAAATATATATATATATAAAAAAAGGTTCTTACGAAATTTTACGTTAAAAAAAGTACTTAAAAATGTTTAAATAGAAATTTAAGTTCATGAAATTAAAAAATGTTTATAAAAAATAAGTTCATACGAAATTTAAAAAATGTTTATAAAAAAGTAAGTTCAGAAAAGTTTATAAAAAGTTAATAAAAAATTAAGTTCAAAAAATTATAAATAAAATGTTTATAAAAAATTATATATATATAAAAAAAGGTTCTTACGAAATTTTACGTTAAAAAAAGTACTTAAAAATGTATAAATAAAAAAGGTATGTAAAAAGTTTTACATTATAAAACATAAGTATAAAAAGATATTAAAACATATATTGAAAAAGTAGTAGTACAAAAGTCATATAAAAAATTAAGTTAAAAAAAAAGTAGTTCAAAAAGTTGATATAAAAAGTATTATAATACGTGTATTATTTATGTAGATTTAAGAAAAATGCTAGGAGCTCACGGCGGCGACGGCGATGGAAACGATCCGCACCGATCGTGGTGGAAGAAAATAACAGGCTGCAAAAACAGCGGTAAGAAAATTGACTTTACATTAAATTTAGTTATGCATTGAAATAATTGTATTCTTATCGTTTAAAGTAACTTATTTATGTTATTGTTACTTATTGGTTTTGTAGGGTCGAAGAAAACACCACCACCACCAAGAGGGGCAGCCAAACATCTAAACCTTGAGGCTGCCTTCAAGAAAAATGGAGGCCCGTTACCCATGTACTTCGATTACAAATCGAAGACCTTTCAGTCGATCGGGGACTACGGGGCTATGTACAAATCTTTGTTAGGCTCATTGATCGGAGATGTCCCCCAGTACTACGAGTCATGGTACGATGTGCCCGAGTAGTTAGAAATGTCTTGTGAACGGGTCAAGATGCCGGGAAATGCATCCTTCAATTGGTCCCTTATGCTATTTGGCCCAAAACCTAGCAACGCCTTTTCGTCCACAAATTCTTTTTGAACATCGGTTAGTCGTCTTGCGTACGCAATACCTTCCAAATTACGAGCTGATGGATGGTTATGTCGGTGATCTATAACTTCAACCCACCAACTATGGTCCTTTGTCAGACGGCCTACCAATTTGAATGGACAGTCAATTTTGGTAGTCCCTTTGGGTGCCCCGGTTAACCGCTTATCTCTTTTTCCACCACGGTTGCAAATAAGGACCACCTTTTTAACTTCTCCGTCTTTTGTGGCATTTGATCTTCGTGTTACTAACACATAACCAAGCTCCTTTGCCGTTCTTTGAGCCCAGTCTACCAAATCTATGTGTGTGTCAAACACCTGAAATATTTTATACACTTTTTTTTAATACACCTTTTATACACTTTTTATTTTACTTTTTTTTACTTTTTTATACACTTTTTTATAATACACTTTTTATACACTTTTTTATAATACACTTTTTATACACTTTTTTAAAATACACTTTTTTATACACTTTTTTATACACTTTTTTATAATCCACTTTCTTATACACTTTTTTATAATACACTTTTTATACACTTTTTTATAATACACTTTTTTATACACTTTTTTTTAATACACTTTTTTATAATACACTTTTTATACACTTTTTTATAATACACTTTTTTATACACTTTTTTTTAATACACTTTTTTATACACTTTTTTTATAACTTTTTTATACACTTTTTTGTAATTAGATTTTATATGCACTTTTTTATAATACACTTTTTTATAATTTTTTATATACTTTTTTATAATTAGATTTTATATGCACTTTTTTATAATACACTTTTTTATACTTTTTTATACACTTTTTTTTAATACACTTTTTTATATACACTTTTTTATAATACACTTTTTTATACACTTTTTTATAATACACTTTTTTATACACTTTTTTATAATACACTTTTTATAATTATTTTATATGCACTTTTTTTAATACACTTTTTTATACACTTTTTTATACACTTTTTTATAATACACTTTTTTATACACTTTTTTTAATTACACTTTTTATATCACTTTTTTATAATTTTTTATATGCTTTTTTATAATTAGATTTTATATGCACTTTTTTATAATACACTTTTTTATACACTTTTTTATATATTTTTATCCACTTTCTTATACACTTTTTTATAATACACTTTTTATACACTTTTTTATAATACACTTTTTTATAATACACTTTTTTATACACCTTTTTTTTTAACACACTTTTTATACACTTTTTTTTATACTTTTTTATATACTTTTTTATAATTAGATTTTATATGCACTTTTTTATAATACATTTTTTATTACTTTTTTATACACTTTTTTATAATTTTTTATATACTTTTTTATAATTAGATTTTATATGCACTTTTTTATAATCCACTTTCTTATACACTTTTTTATAATACACTTTTTATACACTTTTTTATAATTAGATTTTATATGCACTTTTTCATAATTAGATTTTATAGCTTTTTTATAATTAGATTTTATATACTTTTTTATAATACACTTTTTTATATACACTTTTTTATAATTTTTTATATGACTTTTTTATAATTAGATTTTATATGCACTTTTTTATAATACACTTTTTTATAATTATTTTATATCACTTTTTTATAATACACTTTTTTATAATACACTTTTTTATACACTTTTTTTTAATACACTTTTTATACACTTTTTATTTTACTTTCTTATATACTTTTTTATAATTAGATTTTATATGCACTTTTTTATAATACACTTTTTTATATACTTTTTTATAATTAGATTTTATATGCACTTTTTTATAATACACTTTTTTATACACTTTTTTATAATTAGATTTTATATGCACTTTTTTATAATACACTTTTTTTAATACACTTTTTTTATAACTTTTTTATACACTTTTTTATAATTAGATTTTATATGCACTTTTTTATAATACATTTTTTATAATTAGATTTTATATCACTTTTTTATAATACACTTTTTTATAACTTTTTTTACTTATTTTATATACTTTTTTATAATTAGATTTTATATGCACTTTTTTATAATTATTTTATATACTTTTTTATAATTAGATTTTATATGCACTTTTTTATAATTTTTTATATCTTTTTTATAATTAGATTTTATATGCACTTTTTTATAATCCACTTTCTTATCACTTTTTTATCACTTTTTATACACTTTTTTATAATTAGTTTTCTTACATACTTTTATAGCAACAAATCTAATGCATAATAACAAAATACAATTACTCACAAAATAACAACACAAAAAATGAAAAGGTTGGATTATATACATACCTCCTTGGTATAAAAAACACCGTGATCGTAATCAAATTCAGCACGGACATATGGGGATTCAAATTCGTCATCGGGCTCTTCGTACACAAACTCGTCATTTACACCTTCCGGCGCATTTGGATTTAAGAAAATGTCCTCCAAGCAATCCATCTAAAATAATAAAAACACTTATCAGTAATATCTATACTTACTATACTTTATATCCAAAAACGACCGAATGAGTTTGAATAAATGAAAACTTGATTTACCTCTTTTATACGGAGTAATTCAAATGAGGAATGGTTTAACCCTTTATATCCAAAACACACTTTCTGCAGCAAATGAAAATGAGGTGCGCCAACTTACAACTCGATCGGTACTATGAATGAAATGTGGCTTGTCATTTTAAGTAAAATGACGTTCCTGCATGAAATGTAAATGTGGAAACAGAAGTGTAAAGATAGCAAATGAAGTGTAAAACTCGCTCTTTTAAAGGCAACATGAATCGTCACGGGGAAACAGTACGATTCGAACCTACCACCCCTTTAGGAGCGACTGTCGCTCCTAAAGGGGTGGTAGGTTCGAATCGTACATAACATTTGTCGTATGCTGTCGCCCGTTGTCGTATCCTACTACCCCTTTAGGAGCGACTGTCGCTCCAAAAGGGGTGGTGGGATTACATATGGGGTGGTCGGCCTACACGTCCCCTTATATGATTTCTGTTAATGAATGAATTGAAACTAAGAACATCCCATAAAAGGTAGTCACTATTTGTCAGATATTACTCGCTGGCAAAAGATGAAGGTTTTACTTACGTTTGACATTTCACTTTTTGAATAAACGCTTGCGCGTATGTCAATGGTTTAAAAACCTTTTAAAAACTTAGTAATGGTAACTAATTAATTAATATACATTAACCATGCAACTTGAAACTTTGTTAATAATAACTCCAAAATTATAAAATTACACACTATATAATAAATGGATACGGTTACTTCATTAGCATTTACTATCATTAAACTTCTTGTTAAAGGTCTCACATGCTATGAGATAAATGTAATCGTATATACTAATGTCTATGTGTATAAATATTATATCTGTTTATTTCATTCCAATTAAAAATTTTTTACATAAGAATAGAAGGCAAACCGGCAACAGGCTGCCATAGGCGGAACTACATTGAGCTTAGGGGTAGCCCGGGATACGGGTCCGCTAAATTGATGTAGTGTAAGTTTTTTCGAAAAATGATGTATTCCTTAATGGTGCTACGGGTCAAAGTAATTTAGGATACCGGTTATTGTAACTAACTTTAAACTATAAAAAGATTTTTCTAACAATAAATCTTATGAAGATGAACTTGTACAACTAAATGAGAAATGAAAACAACCAAAATGCCAAAAAAAACCCTTAAAAACCATTAAAAATAGCTAAAAAATCTTTAAAACGATAAAAATCGTAACAATCTAGCCGTTATCGTTACTTAACGTCGATACAAAGGCTAGTGATAAATAAATTTGTGCTACGGGTCACTTCAAATCCTGGTTCCGCCACTGCAGGCTGCGCCGCTAACCCTTTTCGTATGGAAAAACAAGACGTTTAAAAACTAAATTCATGTATTTTGGCATCATGACGTTAGTGTGCATGACGCGTTGGACCCTACTAAGTAGCTCAACCGCCTCAGGTGCGAGATTGCAAATGGTATAAATACGTGTTGATTATCAAGACACGCTTTCTCGTGTTTGGCTACTTTGCATGAAGCAGCTTAAAGCAGCATGACCCTCCGTGAACATACCACACTCTAAGCCCACGAGAGGGGAGACCCCCGTAAGATCCACACATGCATGTTTTCTTCTCATCCATCCAAAAACCAAAATGTCAGCTGGTCTGAGTGTTGATCTTCCTTCCGACAGATCAGTCAAGAAATTTACTGGCGCTTCTTTCTTAGCAGAGATCACAGCCCGCTTGAAAATGTCAAAGAGAACATCCCTAACCAAATCATGTCGGTATTTAAAGTCGGGGAAATCTCTACAGTGTACTGCATGCTCTCCAAAAGAATCCAAACACGCCTTGCGACAAATAGGGCATATTTCATCATTAGGAAATAGGGGGATCATGAGGCGGCATTTAAGGATCGTACGATACTCCACCGGTGACATATGTTGCCCTAACCCCTCTATAGGGAGAACAAGGAGAAAATTTGGGCATGTGGTGCCTGTAGACACTTAAAAATGGCTCTTTGTCTGGTGGTCATGTCAAAGTGTACCTCCATATCTTGTACAAGTTTACTAAAAAAGGCACTCGCCAATGCATATTG
This sequence comes from Erigeron breviscapus, assembly GCA_034093135.1. Classification (NCBI taxonomy): domain Eukaryota; kingdom Viridiplantae; phylum Streptophyta; class Magnoliopsida; order Asterales; family Asteraceae; genus Erigeron; species Erigeron breviscapus. The sequence continues at coordinate 2,453,909 of CM067168.1, forward strand.
AGCTTTAGTGGGGGCAGTGTCCTTGTTAGTGAAACAACCGAAGTCAAAGCTTGGAATCGTGTCACAAAGACAAACCAAAGCAGAAGTATAATCCAAATCCATACCGCATAAACCACTGTCCGTAAAAATGTAATTTTAAAATCAAGCTTATGGTCACAGATAAAGAACATGTATATTATCATTTGAATCATAAAAAAAGAAAGAAAAATAGTTGTATTATTTAACATGTCTACGAAAGTAGAGTTGCGTGACTTGTGTCTATAAGAAAAGTCGTCATATTTTTCATAGTAAAAAGTGTTCCACAGAGCAAGCATGGTAATGAATAATGATGAAATACGACTAAGAACTAACTTGGCAATTCATATGTTTAAAATGATAATAAGACTATCTCCAATGGAGAAGTTTGTGCACATCCGTCGAGATCCTTCTTGTCCTTTCTTGTTCATAGCATTGAAGCACGTTCGTCCTTGCTTGTCCATAGCCTATATATCCTTCACCAAGGATATGGTTTTGGATGTCCATAGCCTATGCAACATCTTTTTAGCCTATATATCCTTCACCAAGGATATGGTTTTGGATGTTTGTATGGTTGGAGGTAAAATTAAAGGATTTTAAAAATTTGTAAGGATTTTAAGGATTTGTAAGGATATGATGTGGCAGCTGAAGGATGCCTAAGGGCATCCTTAGCATTGGAGATAGCCTAAGTTTGTGTCTGTCTCAAATCAATCGCACCTAAAACTTAGGGGGTGCTTGGTTGGGTGTATTAGCAGGTAAGTAATGGGAATGATTATCATTGATAATGCTTGGTTTGTTATACACTAAGTAATCATTACCCATTACTATATAATAAACCATTCCCCACTAAATTGGGGGTAATAAAACTAAGTAATGGATAACCTACTAATTATATGTAACTTCCGAATATCTCTCTCACTCTAATACGGTTGTAACTTCCTAAGATGACTTATTTATATATTTTAAAATATCCAATATATAGAATATATTTTGCAATCATGATAAAAACTAACTACGTGTATTAAATACTTCGTATATAGTATACTTTAGTTATAGCCATAGTTAAATATAATTACTATGATATAATGCTTCTAATATTTTTCAAGTGAAACATAATTTATTTTTTTTATTTATAATCAGAGCATTTCATAAATATTTTTTTAAATAAACAATATATTTTAGTTAACTAGCATTTAATTGATATATTTATATATATACCAAGCAACATTAATAATAAAAGGAATACTAAGGAATGCTCATTATATTCCTTAGCATTCCCTTTGCCTTTCCCATTATCATTCCTTAACATGAACCAAACACCCCCTTAGATAATTACTATGTTTAATTAATTAGTATTGAGTGTTCATATAACCGCTGTAATTAATATGTATAAAATAATTGTACATTTACCATCAAATTTAATGAATAGACTTTTCGTTAGGGGTGAGCAAAAACCGAACCGGAAAACCGACAAAAACCGAAACCGAAAACCGAACCAAACCGATTGGATTGGTTTTGGTTTTCGAAAAACCGAACGGATCGGTTCGGGTTTCGGTTTCATATGAAAAAACCGATGACCAAAACCGAACCGAACCGAAAACATCTACTTATTATACTTTATCTTCATATCTATCTATATTTATATTTACTACTAGTTAATTTATTTGGCATTAGTGATGCTTCAGTTTTATACATTATGTATCTCGTAGGATTATGAACAAGGTGGTGCGCAAGTAATATAGTTTTGCTTCAGCGGGTTTCTTTTATATATTGTGTGATATTATTTTAAATAATATAGACTTGGAATTGTGATAATTACATTACAATATTAAATATAGGTAATTTAAAAACTAGCTATGTTGAGTAGATATACACATTTTAGTAGGGATTATTCCAACATTTTAGTGGAATAATTACTCTGATGTGTTTTTGGCCCTTTCACAATATATATATATATATATATATATATATATATATAGTCAAAAGTTAAAATGAGAACCATATAAATGTCGAGAACTAGAATAATATATTAATTATAATATATATATATATATATATATATATATATATATATATATATATATATATATATATATATATATATATATATATATATATATATATATATATATATATATATATATATATATATATATATATATATATATATATATATATATATATATATATATATATATATATATATATATATATATATATA
>CM067168.1:2463644-2511144 GCA_034093135.1 Erigeron breviscapus
CGGTCTTTGTAACGAAACTAGTTTAAGCAAGAGAGTCAAATGATATCATTAACTTGACGGGTACGGGGTTGGTGCTTTGTTTGAGTCTCGGTTATTTAATCAACTAATTTGGGTTGGAACTTCATTTATGTGCAATCTGAGCGTATTGTTGAGCGAAATCAAGATGGATGCCTTTTAAATTATTGTCTTAAAAACATTTTCAATATCGTTTAAGGACGATCCCTGCCCCGGTAATACCGGATTTAAATTATTTACTTTTACTTGTTGCAAAGTGACAATTCGGTCACAAAACCCTTTTTAATTAGAATTACTTAATGTCGATGATTACTTAACTTTAGTCCCTGTGTTCGATCCTGGACTTACCTTTTAGCTATACTATATACGAACGGGTCCACTGCCCGCGAGTGTGTAGTAGTCAGTTTTAGGGTATTTCTTGTTTATAAATTTTAAACTCGATTTTACACATCAGGACGTTTAGAATATTTTCAAATATTCATGGATCTAAACATGCAAATATAGGACACAATCATTATAAAATGAAACCACTTATACCGCGTATAAAAATTCTTTTATTAAAATAACAATTGTTTAACATCCCATTATCCAAATACCAATCACAGATTTACATGATATAACTAGCAATAACCTATGCCCACGGCATACTTATTGAGCTTTCCTTTTGACAATGCCTTTGTAAAAGTATCCGCTAAGTTACAATCTGTGTGAACTTTTGAGTACTTTGATTTCACGCGATTCGATTTGCTCACGAACGTAGTGATATCTTCTTTGGTAATGTCTGGCACCTTTTTGAACCCCAGGTTCATTGGCAATGACAATTGCTCCCGAATTATCACAGTATAGATCCATAGGTGTGTTATTTGAGGATTATCATGTTAAAATCCAAAAATAAACTTTCTAATCCAGACAACCTTCATGTCGTCTTCTCTGAGACGACAATATACTCAAACTCTGTCACATACATAGCAACTGTGGTTTGCTTTTAGCTCAAAGCATTCCACCGTGTCTTCATTTAAAATGAAGACATATCTCGACTGATACTTTGAAACATCTTTATCAGTCCTGAAATCCAACATCACAATTTCTATTCACTTTGAATTTTGAATTGGGATTTCAAACATACTCTAAGAATAATTCTTTAGTAGCCCGCATGTACTTAAGAATGTTCTTTACAGCAGTCCAATGATCCTCTCCAGGATTCTGCTGATAACGGCTAACAATATTTTGCGCGAACGCAATATCAGGTCTAGTGCATCTTACCGCATACATGATTGATCCCACCGCCGAAGCATAAGGGATTCTTTTCATACGCTCCACCTCTTCAGGTGTAGAAGCACCATTCTTGCTAGATAAATTAAGTCCTTCTTGCATTGGCAAATTTTCGCGCTTAGAATTTTTCCATCTTGAATTTCCTCAAGATCTTATCTATATAAGCACTTTGACTTATTCCAATCAACCGTTTACTTCTATCTCTATAGATCTTGATTCCAAGTATAAATGTCGCTTCACCCAAGTCTTTCATAGCGAAACACTTTCCAAGATAAGATTTAACGTCTTTTAACATTGGAATGTGATTTCCTATTATCAATATGTCATCTACATACAAGACAAGGAAAGTAACATTACTCCCACTATCTTTGCGATATACACATGGCTCATCAGGATTTTGAGCAAAACCAAACTTCTTGATTTCCTCATCAAACCTTTTATTCCAACTCCTTGATGCTTGCTTCAATCCATAAATGGACCTTTGAAGTTTGCATACTTTGTCGAGATGTTTTGGATCGACAAAACCTTCTGGTTGTAACATATAGACTTCCTCGTCTAAAAAACCATTCAAGAAAGCGGTTTTGACATCCATTTTCCATATCTCATAGTCATAGTACGCCGCTATGGCTAAGATGATCCTAATAGCTCTAATGTCCGCAACGGGAGAAAAGGTTTCCTCATAATCAACTCCATAAAGTTGAGTATAACCTTTCGCCACAAGACGAGCTTTATAGGTGTGTATATTTCCATCCATGTTGGTCTTCTTCTTGAAGATACCATTTGGTGGAAGATCAACCAAGCTCCAGACTTGATTATCTTTCATGGATTTCATTTCCACATTCGCAGCTTCAAGCCATTTTTCAGATTCCGGATCTGATAATGCAGCTTTGAAATTAGGAGGTTCATTTAAGTCTCCTATTATGTGTTCTTCAGATTCAATCATAAGATTTAATCTTTCACACGTATTGTCCTTGAGGACCTACGAATTGGAATCGCTTCATCTTCAACTTAAAGTTCATCTAGAGATTCATCTCTTTGAACATTTTCCCCCCAAGTTGAAGATTTCTAGTATTTTCAGAAGTTGACACATCTTCTTGAGCCTCATCAAGTTCAACAATCCTCCCACTGTCTTCTTGAGATATGAGTTTCCTTTCAAGGATCTCAACAATCAAAAATACTTTGACAGTGTTTCCGGTAGAAAAGTAGAAGTAGTAATCCATTGTTTCCTTTGGGTATCCTACAAAGATATACTTTAACACCTCATTCATGCGGTGTTTTGTCAACCTTCTTAGTTGGAACCATATTGAGAATGCATGCAGCAATCTCAAGAGCATAATCCCAAAATGAAATGGGAGAGTCTTAAGGTTCATCGTTTATCTCACCATGTTCAACAAGGTTCGATTTCTCCTTTCACATATACCCTTATATAAGAGTAAGCTCTTGGATAAATCCACAAGCTTTAGATGATCCTTAAACTTTTGGCTTAAGTATTTTCCACCTCGATTCTAACGAAAAAACTTGATGGTTTTACCGAGTTGATTTCCTACTTCATTTTTAAATTCTTTGAATATTTTGATAACTTCATGTTTATGTTTAAGCAAGTAAACATAACCATAATGAAATCATTCATAAAAATGATGAAGTAGCTAGTAACTTTCCTTGACACATGTTTAAATGGGCTACATACATCCGAATGTATTAGTCCAAGTAGTTCCTTAGCCCTCTCCGGTTTTTATGCGGAAAAGGTATTCTTGTCATCTTTCCGAAACTTCAAGAAATGCATTTGCCAGATGATTCATCATTTGTAAAATCCCTTCATATTGAAGTCTTTTAATGCTTTCCTTTCTAATGACAATTCCAAAAACACGTATTTGTCAAATGATTCATCATTTGATTGTAAGATCTCTTCTCATTGAAGACTTTAAATGCGTTTCTTGCTCATAATAATGTCAAAGACACGCATTTATCAAATGATTCATCATTTGATTGTAAGATCTCTTCTCATTGAAGACTTTAAATGCGTTTCTTGCTCATAATAATGTCAAAGACACGCATTTATCAAATGATTCATCATTTGATTGTAAGATCTCTTCTCATTGAAGACTTTAAATGCGTTTCTTGACAAAATTTAAACAAGATGACAATGTCAAAGATAGGTAGAGTCCAAGTTAAACTTGACTCTTTTGCTATTGAATTATTATTTGTATAACAACACATATAATTCAATTTGTGAAGATATTTGAAGCACTTGCCGAACCAGCTTGCTTCTTCTTCACATTCAACTCAGCTAGATACTTTAGCCGTATGCTCCTTTTGCCAAAAGGGTCTTTTAAGGTTTTGAGACTTAACACTACCTTGTTTTCTCTTACCTAAGTTCTTGCCCTTTAGCTTACGGTTGTTTTGCTTTCTGAACCTTTCCCCCCTTGATTATTAGAACTTGGGGTGTAGCAGATTTCTTTGGAAGCTCTTTCTCATACTCAATTAACATGACATGAAGTTTAGCTGTGGTTTTACTCATGCTATGCATATTATAATTGCGCACGAACTCCTAAAAAATCCCCTTTTTAGGTTCATGTCAATAGTAATAGGCAGATGATAAGCATAGTATAACCTTTCCAATTGCCCAAAGTACCTCTTCAACTAGAGTACTTGAGGACTAACCGATGTTCCATGCTCGTTTCGCAAGTCATGAAGTTGATCAACTAGGTCGAAGAACTCCACTCCGGCTTGCTTTTGGTACAAAGACTTGAGTTCAATAAGCATATCACATGGAAATGAATGCTCAAATTGCTTTTGAAGGTCAGCATTCATGCTTCCCAATATCAAACAAGCAACCTCTTTTGTCTATCATACTGAGCATTGTATGCAGCCAACTCTCTAGTTGTAGCATTCGCTCCCGGAACAACAATGGCTGCTTATCAATGACATGATGTTTCTTTTCAGCTCTTAGAACAACTCTCAGCTAACGAAACCAGTCATTGAAGTTGGTTCCAGAAAGTCTTTCTCTTTCTAGCATCGACCTGAAAGCGATTGGTGTATGTTTTGAGAAGGATTTGTTTTGCCATTTTCAAAACAGAAGTTCAATTATCGGTATTTTCGATAATTAATCCTTAAGAAATGTAATTTACCCTTGTTAAATTCATTTAATAATTACTTTTCACTAAGGCTAGGATCCAACTTGACATACAATCATTTCATCTGTTGATAAGCTAGAAATGACGGTATTCAAAAGGTAATCGAGGATCGATAATTGAATTCATGCAACTCCTAGAGTTATGGGACTTACAACAACACTGTAAAGGGGTATTAAGTGTTTTGTAAACATGCTTTGTCCCATCTTATGCCACGGGTTAAGGTCTCACCTCTTAACTCGTTTTAAGTCGCCCAATTAAGAACATGTAGATAGTCCACCGCTGGTCTCACAACGGAGTGGTAATCTACCTTGAAGAGATACAATTCGCCTATGGTCTCACATAGGAGCGAAAAGCACTGACAAGTGTTCTAATCAAAGTGGGTGGCAATGACTTAACTTTAAATGGGTAATGCATTTGATGTGAATCAAAAGTTTATGTATGAAGACTCATGCATAATCTTCATAACATAATGTTTAATAAAATCATTTTATAGTCTTAACAACACAAGAGAGCTCGGTAGCTCCATTTGAACGCACAAAGAAGCGCAAGAACAAGGTTTGCGATGAACACAATTAAAAACCCGCTCTTTTAGGAGGCTAACGCACTCCGACTTATACCTCTCTTAGAGTTTGTTCAAATGGGTGAGCCGGTGTATCTCAAGGTTTTTAAGACTCCAATTTTATTAATGAAATCTCTATTTCGATAGTTCTTAGTCAAGTTTATATTTTTCCAAGAAAACAATTTTTGCATCACCTTTATACTTCTTTATAAACAAGCAAAAATTAATAAACTTACTAATTACCGAACTACTTAATCATGTAACAAGTTAAGGTAGGCCACCTAAACATGGTCACTATGGTTCATGCATATGTTTAATTCCCGGCTCCCCCTTCCGAAGAAGAGGACCACATACATCAAGTCACTTGATTGCGTAAGCCATTAAACAACTTAATTACCAAGTAAACACATAAACACATAAACATGCTGACTGGAAATTTCCAGCAGCTTCACGACCAGTTTAGCCCTATTTGTGATCCGATTCAGCTTTCGACCAGAACTACAAAGTTGTATCCCTATGTGTCGAGCACCTACTGTCCAAAGGACAACTTCTAACTCATTACAGATTAAAAGATATGATTTTTTTAGTGAACTGTCGCAAACCAGAAAAATCACACGAAAAATTCATATAGTCACACAATAAACCCTAATTATTGGACTATCATGCTTTGCTAATTATATCTCTATATAATAGTAATAATCACAAGTAATCTTGCATGAATCACTTGTGATTATACCTTTTATTTAACAACTTTAAATAAAAACGATACACAACATGCAATTTATATCAAATAAATCATGTCAATTCACATATCTCAAAACTTGCTCGAGGGTTTCAATCCACCATTGAATTAGGTCAAAATTAATTAAATAAAACCCTAATTTATTTAATTAATAATCGTTTTTAATTAAAAAAAATAAAAAAAACTTCTTTTAATTATTTAATCATTAATTAAAATAAACCAACCCTTAACCCCCCTTCAAGTTTTGATCTTTGTAATTAATAGATCACATATGTGGCTCGTGATACCACTGTTAGAATATGAGCACATAAACTTATAACAATTCACGAGTACGCAGCGAAAAGAAACGTATATGTAATCAAATTAATTAACAAAGAGAGAATCGAAACGTGTACCTTTGCGCAAAGCTTCCAATAATATTATTAATAAGATTATTATTATTATTTAGGGTTTAAAGTAAAACCCCTCTACGATCGCACACTAGACACCCCTTATACCGTATGCTAGTACCCCGATCACGAACTCACAAACCCGTTGTGTATCTCCCTAATATCGAAACCCTTTGAACCGAAAATTATTTGATGCCATCAAATAAAACCAAATCATAATTAATACTAGTGCATTAATTATATATGTGATTCATATGAATGTTTCGAACGACACAAACCGAATAAACCTTAGAAAGGTTTTTGGTGGAACATAATAAGGAGAAAAGAGGATTTTAATTTCTTGTGTGAAGGAATGAATAAAACCCTTGATTAAGCCCTCTATTTATAGGGTTAAATCTTAGGGTTTTAGACTTGGTGACCAAGTCATCTCAAGGCCAAAAACCTTGAGAAATTTCGGCCCCCTCCATAAGGAATTAGAGCCCAACTCTAATTTCCTTATTTCACATTTAACCTCCTTTTAATTAATTAAATACAATTAACTATTTAATTTATTTAAATTAATCATTTCGTGATTATATCTTACTTGTCAATTTTTACTAAAATAGGTATAAACCAAAATCACTTCCTATTATAATATCATACCGTGTAAATTTACCCTAAACAAGTGATTAAGAATACCACCTGCCACCTATAGCTGTTTTGTTTTAAAATAAAATAAAAAATAATTCATCAATTTTTATCATATATTCATATGATATCAAAACACCCAGTTATAGATTTACATTATTGAATATATAGCGACCAAAAATAATCTTTCATCTGTACATTCATTTTCATATTTATACCATCATATTTTCTCTCAAGATTCACAAATTTAACCAAATAATTTCTCTTTACCACAATCAACATCACCATTTAGAGGTAAAAAAGAAAGAAACTAATTAGATACTCAAATTATCATCAACATCATTATACACACAGATTTGGATGTATATTTCCATACGTGTGATATCAAGCACATTACACACAGTACCCAAATCTGCCACCGTTGTTGCTTCTTCCGCCGCCGCTGATTTCGTCGTCGCCGGAATCTTGATGGTGGTGGGGATGGATGGCCGAATCTCTATGGTGGCGGTGTTGGGTGGTCATATCACAATCTCAATCTACAAATATACATAACCGATCACTTTGTCACAAGAAAAAAAAATACTGCCACCACCACGTTTACACCTCCTCCACCTTACCATCCTCCTCTCCACCTCCTTCCTCCGCTACGCTGCCGCCGCAAACAACAACGACACCAAAGCCACCAGATATTTTTCAACAAAAGATGATTGTTGATTCTTGATGATTGTTGATGGTTGTGGGTGGAAACGCCTCGGGAACGGATTGTTTTGGATGAATCAGGAAAAAAAATTCCGGCAAAGTATTCGGCGGCACCTGGCGGCGCATGGAGATCTAAAATGGTCGGTTTTTTGGGGGTTGATTCGGATGTGTGTTCCGCCAATGATGGTGATGGCGGTGAGCAAATCTTAAAGAGTGTGGTAGGAGTTGGTACTGGATAGGACTCGCCGGAATTGTTGCCGGAAAAATCAGATCCTGGATCTGATACATGGATAGATAGATAGAAGATATATACATTTGAAAGCAGACATACACAATCTTACATACTTATTATGATAGATATATACATAGAATTATATATATACAGAGATAGAGTATTAAATTAAACTTGAACTTGCTTTCTGGACTTCATAGAAATATACGTACATACATACATATATAAATATGAATAAATTGAAGTTGCTTTCTGGACTTTAGGATTTAGTAATATATTTATATTATAATAAATAAACATATAAATAAATAGAGGTGATATGGATGCCTACGTGGCCAATATAGTCAAGGTCAAACTAAAACACACACAATACTGCTGCCACGTATGTTTTGAAAAATCGGATGGTGGTTTTGGTGACCGAAATAGGTCGAATTTACACACAGTTGTCTTACATTAGATGGAGATTTTGGTTTATACCTATAATAGGAAAAAAAATTCAAGTATGGTACCTTTAAAACTAATTTGCCCTAAGTAATATAAGTAATAGGAGTTGGAGAATTGAGGGGAAAAAAGAGACAATTTATTTAGAGTTAATTACTTAAATGGTACCTAACGTTTGCGTGATATTGCTGGTTTGATACCTTTCCTTTCGAAATTACGCGGATCATACCTAACGTTTCCAAAACTCCACTCGGACCATACTGGAACCAAACGCCGTTTGATGGCCGTTAAAAACCCCCCACGTGACTTGCACGTGAGGGGTAAAGATGTAATATCGCGTTTCTTAATTACTTAAATGGTACCTAACGTTTGCACGATATTGCTGGTTTCATACCTAATGTTTCTTAATTACTTAAATGGTACCTAATGTTTAGTTATTAATTTTTTTTTTTTTGTATTTTTTTATTTTGAAAGGTGAATTTCGCTTTAAGCCAATGTTTTAAAAACCGGTATTTAGTCATACCGGTGTGAAAATTTCCGGTATTATCGGTATTACCGGAAATACCGGCCGGTACGACTATTTTTAATTTGTTTTATTTTTTTTATAAAAATTCTCCAAAACTTGTTACAATTTAACGAAAATAGTCAAAATGCACTTATAATCCACTCAAAAATAATACCAAATAGTATTTCATAACAAAATATAAGTTTTAAAGTTCACAAATAACCAAAAATAGCAATAAAGTATCATAAAAATAATTTTAAAAAAATTCAAATTTTCTTTTTTGAAAATATCGGAAATACCGCAACGGTAATACCGAAAAATAAGGAATACCAGAAATACGGCCGGTATTTAACGGTATTTAAAACATTGCTTTAAGCTTCGTGTCGCGGTGAATACCGGATGGTATTTTCTGGTATTCCTGGTATTTTCCGGTATTACCGTTGCGGAATTTCTGATATTTTCAAAAAAGAAAATTTGAAATTTTTTTAAAATTATTTTTATGATTTGGTTATTTGTGAACTTTAAACTTATATTTTGTTATAAAATACCTACTTGGTATTATTTTTGAGTGAATTATAAGTGCATTTTGACTATTTTCGTTAAATTGTAACAAGTTTTGGAGAATTTTTATAAAAAAAATAAAACAAATTAAAAATAGTCGTACCGGCCGGTATTTCCGGTAATACCGATAATACCGGAAATTTTTCCACACCGGTATGACTAAAATACCGGTTTTTAAAACATTGGCTTAAAGCGAAATTCACCTTTCAAAATAAAAAAAAATACAAAAAAATTAATAACTAAACATTAGGTACCATTTAAGTAATTAAGAAACATTAAGGTATGAAACCAGCAATATCGTGCAAACGTTAGGTACCATTTAAGTAATTAAGAAACGCGAATATTACATCTTTACCTCTCACGTGCAAGTCACGTGGGGGGTTTTTAACGGCCATCAAACGGCGTTTGGTTCCAGTATGGTCCGAGTGGAGTTTTGGAAACGTTAGGTATGATCCGCGTAATTTTGAAAGGAAAGGTATCAAACCAGCAATATCGCGCAAACGTTAGGTACCATTTAAGTAATTAACTCATTTATTTATGAGAAAACGATCAATCAAATAAGGTTATAATGTATTAATAAGTCAAGAGTTAGAGTTTAATTCTAAGTCTAATAAGGAAATTGAATCTATATACAATTAAAAAAGTTAACTTAATAAAATAAATAAATTAAAAGGACACGTGTCGATCAAGGATTACGCCACGTGTCGTTTGAAAATCTCAATCCTGTTTTAGTTTATTGGTAGATATATATATATATATTATATATATATATATATATATACTAGTCCTAATACCCGTACGATGTACGGTAGTTATATAGATTGTATCATAAAGAAATTCGAATATGCCACATACATGATTCGTGAGTATGAAATAAATTGTGGTTAAAGTAAACCGATGATCGAAGCTAAATTATAATAAACAGTAATGATAAATATAATATATGTTTGGTTAGAGTTTTAGATTTACCTTAAATTTTTACAATCACATCAAAATCGGAACTTGTAAGCATAGTGGATGACGACAAATAGCTTTGTGATTTCGAATCGTAAACTCAAATTTTTGAAGTCTTCATGTTAGTAACTTATTATTATAAGTAATATAAGTAATAAGAGTTGAAGAATTGAAAAGAAAAAGAAACAATTTTATTAATGAGAAAAAACTTTCAATCAAATAAGGTTATAATGTGTTTTGTATCTATATAAGCCAAGAGTTAGAGTTTAATTATAAGTCTAATAAGGAAATTGAATCTATATACAATTAAAAAAGCTAATTTAATAAAATAAATAAATTAAAAGAACACGTGTCGATCAAGGATTACGCCACATCTCAATCCTGTTTTAGTTTATTGGTAGATATATAAATATAAATAAATAAATAATATAATAGTAACAGTAAGATATAGATACGGCATTACTTTAATTAATATTAATACACTAAAAATAAGATATAGTCGATTCATATCATATAACTCATATTCTAATTCTAGTACAGCTTTCACAAGGGATAAGATTAATTAATTAATTTTAAAGTAAGTCTAATTATATATGGATTCTAAAAAGTAATCCTTATTTTAATTAAGATAAACTAAAAAGACACGTGTCGCTTAAATATTGTGTCATGTGTCGAATAAAGAATGCTTCAATCCTGTTTTAGTATATTGGTAGATGGTAAAGTAATTTCCATGTCTATAACTTTAAAAAAATTAATCACTAGTGTTTTTAGGTATTTAAATTACCCACGTTATATTATAAATGTAAATCAGACGATAAAACAAAATACCAAATCAGTGTTAAATGTATAAAGCTTATGATTTTTTTTCCTTGTTAACAATTGATATTGTCATATACCAGTATTAGATTTTTAACCTTGCTGCTACGCAACCAAATCATCTACTTGCATCTTTCTTTTTTGTTTGATCAATTGTGTGATAACAAGCTTAATAATGTTACGGGGGTTTTCTTTAGCATTTAGCTGATTTTCCTCCAGAACGGTAGTGGGACTTCCGCCGCCAGTCATGCCCTCGGATTGACTGTGCTGGTGACGTGGTCGATCTCTACCGGACGATGAAGAGGCAATGCCACTGAGTCCAATCACCACTTCTGTTAAAAAAAAAAATTAGTCTATAAATTTCGTGTTGAAAAGGTAACATGTTGGCGGTTGGTCACATAAAAAGTCCATTTTGAAAGAGTATAAAGAAATACCTTTTTGATGAAATATAGGAAAGTAGTGATGAAAGTGAAATACTTGATTGACTAAAGAGGGCCATATGCTCATAGATGAAGGAAAGCAAAAAAAATAATCATAACTTAGAGATCACTCATATTATAATTGGTGATAAAGTAACCCAAAATACATATATTAACAAATTTAAGTACCATCCATAACCCACTTTTGATAGTGATATTATGCTAACACTCATGACTCATGTATGGTCCTACCTTTCATGCATTTGGTGTTGTAACATCTTTCAACTAAATGAGGATTTGGTGCATTCTAATGTTTCGACATTATTGTAACATTATGAAACGACAATTGCTTAACTTTCTTACAAGAGGCAGGATTCCTAAAGTTTACGGGAACACGATACGGGCAATGTCTGTTGCCAGCTTGTACACCGTGGAAATGTCCATATGCAATTTTAACTCTTATAGATTCAAGAAGATGAAACACTAGTAAAAGACAGTTTTCATACAAGCTGACCAGAGATGGGTACCTTATTTAGGGGATGTTAAAAACAAATAGACAATCGTGGTTAGAAAGTTTGAAATTTTATTAATGGATCAAAGTCAAATGGATTTAGATTTTGAAATTTGATATAGACATGTTTAGGCCAGCCCAACTTAAATATGTATCGGTGACTATGTGGTACACATGGGGCCACTTTTCCTGAGGTTTTTTGCCTGGCTAAATACTAATGGGGCCCGTTACTTAAATTTATATATTTAAAAGAATTGGGCTTAACCTAAACTGCGGGCATGTTTACGGATAATAGCCGAAAACCAAACCTATCATATCATATATTTTTTTGTTAGCAACATCTAATGCTCAAACTTTTTTTTCTTTTTTTCTTTTTGATACTAATGCGTTATGTTTTTAATCATATAGTGTTCAAAAAAAAATTATTCTTAATCATCTAATGTTCAAAAAACAAAAGAAGTTCTTAATCACCTATCATAGAAGAAGAAAATTAAACATATGATTGAAAATAAGCTTAGAATAATGGTGTTAACACATCAACATGTAACATTTAGATGTTTTTTAAGTAAATCTTCTTAGGAGCCATTTAGTTCGTGGAACGTAATGGAATAGAAATTGCAAATTTTTATCTTCAAAATTGTTCTAAGTTGGGTAACGAAAGAATTTAAAATGAAATGAATTCCTTTAATCACTATAATTTTTTACTATTTCAACATATCTTACAAATTCTTAATTATAATGAAGGAAAGTTAAGTAGTCTCAATTTTCATTGATTAAAAACTTCATTGCATTTAGATTTCTTCATTATCCAATTTAAATGATTTACAAAAGACTTTTGAAGGTAAAAACTTCCAATTCATATTTCATTGCATCCTACAACCAAACGGCTCTTTAGAGTTAAAACTTTGGGCAGATGACATATTGATAAATTTATAGTTATGAGTAGTGAACAATAAATGTCTGAATTTGAATGTCGATAAAGCTAAAGGCGTTTTTGACTCCCATAATATTTTTGGATGGAATTGAATTTGTATAAGGAATTGATATTTTAATGAATTTGGTATTTGACGAATGCTTTTTTTTGTCATTTTAAAATTTAAGTGATGGACGGATTAAAGAAGATTTCAACAAATGATGAAATGTTTACATTAATAAGATATTTTCATCTATCAACAACTAGACGCACTAATGAATATATTTTAATCCCAACTTATCAGATTTCATTAAAATATATGAACCAAATGCGAGTAAGGAATTACACTATTTTAGGACTCGAAAGACTTTATCTTCATAAATGTATACATAAAGTCTGTTATTGATTTTTTTTTTATAAAAAAAAAACAAAAGTAAGAGTGAATCTATTTTTTTTGAGAGTCCATTTTTTACCTTTGAGATTGTTGTGTATAAAAAATTTAGATTAGAAGTGTAATAAATCGATGCGTAAAATCTCATATCGATGAGATTCTATTTTAGACATTCACTCTAAACTCTTAAAGCAATTGAGACGTCGCTTCTGGTATTCGAACTAACTAATCTGATAACAAGAAAAACAGCATTTAGCTTGGATGCCATGACCAGCCACTTAGGCTATCCGGAGTGGGGCGGCTTCGCCCGACGATCCACCGGATTTCGCCCCGAGTCGCCGCCCACACCTCCCGCCCCGGCGATCCACACAATGAGCGACTCCTACGGGTTGCAAGAAGATTGTACTTTTGGCGGAGGAAACGAAAAGGAACGTTGGGAGGAGCGGCTTTGACCAAATAAAAAAAAAATTTATTTTTATTATTTTCCTCTATATATATACATACAACTCCATTTCTATTTCACAATACACATTCTTATACATATTTCTCTCCCAAAATTTTCAATATTTATAAAATCTCTTTACCATTTTTTGAAATCAGATATGGAGTGGACAACGGAGGAAGATATTAGTTTAACTAGAGCTTGGATCGAGGTGTCGGAAGATCCAAACACCGGTATATTTTGTTAACAACAAATTGGTATATTATTGTTTACTAATGTTTTATTAAGCACTAATTCATTTTTTGGTTATTGTTTTGTAGATAATTATGTAAGACAAAGAACATTTTGGACAAGAGTTATTAATGTGTTTCAGAATTTGGAAAATCAACCGGTTGGTCATCGTACCAATGACGCCATTATCGCTAGATGGCGCCGTATGCGCACCTCTATTCACTCATTCAACACAATTTTCAAACGTTTGAACAATCTTCCTAACGAGACAAGAATCGAAAGTGCGTTGGCTGAGTATAGAGCAACGCATAGAGACCATTTCATCACATGGAGGAGTGGGAGTTGCTAAGGAGATGCTCAAAGTTTGAATAATAGTTATGTCGTGTCGTATTTTCGTATTCTTGCTTCGTAGTATTGTATTTCGTATTCTAGTGTTTTAATAATAGTTATGTCGTGTCGTATTTCGTATTCTTGCTTCGTAGTATTGTATTTCGTATTCTAGTGTTTTAATAATAGTTATGTCGTGTCGTATTTCGTATTCTTGCTTCGTAGTATTGTATTTCGTATTCAAGTGTTTTAATAATAGTTCGTATTCTTGAAACTTTTTTTTATCTACTATTTATCCCATTATTTAAAACTCACACTTTTATTAATAAAAACACACAATACATTAGCCTAAAAAAAGGACAATACATAATTAAAATGACATAACATAATAAAAACACACAATACATAACTACTAATGACGATCCTCTAGTGACATACTTCCTATGCCCTGGTGAGCGTTTAGGTCGAGCCACCATTGGTCATGTTTCGGCAATCTGACTTCCTCGATGGTTTTGTCTTCACCGCAATTATCATGGTACGTTTCGGCCCAAGTGCACCACTCTCCCAACGTGTGACCGGCATCAAAAACATCCTTGATTGCGGGCTTGACCCTCTTAATCTCCTCCTGCAGAAAATAGGCATATTGGCCTTCATGCTTCGAAATGTCACGGCCTGGCGCATGTATTTCCTTTAACGTTACCTCACAACGTCGCCTTTTTTCCCTTAGACATTCCAGAACCCTAGATATTTCTTTTTGAAGGAGAGTGTCTTCTTTGATATCAGCCATGATTAGTGACCTCATCTCATCGACAGTCATGCGAGGTCGGTGAACGATGTTTGATGATGACGCCATTTGAAATTGAAGAGTGAATGTGTAGTGAAATGGAAATGTGAATTGGTTAATATCCATGCAATCATGTTTATATAGTGAGGTCGTTTAGGGGTCAAAGTTGTAATTTGAAATTTGAACGTTACAGGGACTAAATGTGTAAATATGTTGAAATTCGAACGTTAGAGGGACTAAATGTGTAAATATTTTAAAATTGAACGTTAGAGAGACTGAATGTGTAAATATTTTGAAATTTGAACGTTGGAGGAGCTTCGTTTACTTCATCTATATATATTATGTTGTTGTTCAAACATTCCAGACCAAAAATAAACATATACATTTCTAAACTCGAAATGGCTTCTTCATCAAATTTCAACACTATCCCAACGCTACCGATGACAGTCAATCAAGTGGAGGAGAATATGGTGGCGGATATTTTAGACCATGTAATGTTTCAAGAGGAACTGGTTGCAGTTATGCACAAGCTTAACGCAAAAAAGAAATGGTGCCGAGAACAAATTTCTGCTTTACAAGCAAGAGAATGTTCTAATCTTGAGTGGCAATATATAGATTATTTGCAGCTGAAGATCGACAGCCTCCAAAATGCAATTGAACAGCTTGACGATGCGACTTTTGCATTGAGGATGTTGAACAAATCGGCGGAACGACAATATCAGATGGTTTAATTAGTTTGTAATGTCTTTTAATTCCTATGTAGTTTATGTTGTGTTTCTCTTTTGAATAAGTAATTTTTTAATTTTTTTTTTATGTTTTAATGTTTTTTTTTTTTTAATGTTTTTTTTATTTTTAATGTTTTTTTTCGTAATTTTAATGTTTTTTTATGTAGTGTATTGTATTTTAAATTCTAGATAAATAAAAATGTATTTTATTTAAAAACAAAGTCAAACACAATTAAAAAAAAATAAAAAAAAATCAATCATTACCCTACCCTACCTTCCAGGCAACTCTTTTTCCCAGGCAACCCCCAGCAACCCAGGATGCCACATGGCGCGATGTGGTGAAAGTAGCCCAACCCCCGGCAATACCACTCCGGATAGCCTTAGGCCTTCTTTTTTTAGTCATTAAGTGCTGAATGTATTAAGTGGTGAATGTATAAATAATGTCTGTATGTATTAAGTAAAAAATAAGTAATTGACGGTTATTTTTGTTTATTAAGTCAAAAAAAGAACATGAAATTTGACTGAATGTATTAAATTCTTAATTATTAAGTATATTAAGTAAAAAAAAAAAAGAGGGCCTAATTGAAACACCAATTAAGCTATATGGATACGCATTTTAAACCAGAGACATGATCAACAGTTTATTTCACATACATTCGTTCACAATACCAACTGGAACTCGGGGCAAATTCAAACTAGAAGAACAACAACAAAGGGATATGCCCACCAGGGTTCCAATGAAGAGAGTGTACTAATTAATCAAGACAACCTAATAACTTATAACACTTGACACACACTACACTGGAGTAGTTAGTAGTACCAAAACGGGCTTCCAATGACATCGTCTAAGGAGACCCATCATACCCGGGCTCATTTGGTCCCGGAGGTGCTGGCTTTGGAATGTAAGGCATAAGAGGAGTGCCATGTTCGATAGGACCAGGCCTTAATGATGTAGCCTTTGAACTAGGAACTGGATCGTCAGGGAGGTAGTCGTCTACATCCATATTTCCGTTAGCATTTTCATCATGATTTTCCTCCTGTGAGTAACATAAAAACAAAAAAGTGTTCAAGAATGAGCAAATATACACGAACTTTATATTATACACATGTTATAATAATTTTGAACGATGTGTTTGAACATTTGAATTCTAAAAAATATTTCTAAAGTAATGCATACCTTAAGTTTCCTGATTGGCTTCGTTAAATACGTGATTTTCTTTTGGTGAACAAGATGATCACCTGATAAACAGAAATTAATCACTTGATTAATATTCAATGAGCAATGTTACACATAAAAAAAATGATACATCATTTTGTAACATATGTTCGAAATAATGTTATCTTCTCAATAACTTTAATCCCCTTGTTGCAAATGCTTTAGTCACATATTTTATTTTTAGCAGAAATCTTTAAACATCATTTTGTAACATATGTTCGAGACTTGGAATACGTTTACACAGTGGCGGATGCACCATACTCTATCTGGGGGGTCATAGGCCCACTCTCAAATCAAAAGCCCAAGTAAATTTTTTTATATATATAGTAAACCCCAACCCAAATTAGCTTAAGCCCCCAAAACCCACGAGTGATAATTACGAAATTCACAAAAGTTGCTACCAATTCACACGCACAGACACTCACAATGTGACATATTTGTTTCCTTTTCAAACTCTAAAGACTATGTATCAAAGTTTGATTCTAATTCGCAATTTCTGAATCCACTCTTTGCTACAACCTTGAATTTAAAGGTTAATTTTATAAACTGACTTCTTTTTGTTGAAGCTATTTAAAAATATGAAGCATTTAGTTGTTGTTATTATTTATTAAGGCATAATTATTTGTTTTGTAGGATGATGAAAGTTTGAATAAAAATTTGGTATAAAGGTTGTTAATAGGAGTTAGGGCATAAGTAGTAATGTAATATATAATTTGTGAATTATTGTTGAATTATACATTAGTTATACTTGTTTAATTGTTGTATTAGGAATTATGGAATAATACTTTTGCTGTGGAATGATGGGTTTTTTTATGTTGCCTTTGGTGCAAATTTAAGGCTGTTTTTGCTGCTATTTTTAGGTTATGCTTTTGGCTCCGTTTTGGTCATCGTCTAAGGGATTTCTTATTAAGGTTGTGCCCCCTATCTAAAAAATTCTGGATCCGCCACTGCGTTTACACACCAATGACTGACAGTCTGAGTCCCATGACTTGCAGAATACAACTCTATATACAGAGAAAGTCAATATATATACATCGAAATGCCGCATATATACAAAGTAAAAGAAAACAGAATACAACTTTATATACAAATATACAAATTTTCTACAACCCCAAGAGCCAGATCTAATAGAAAATACCAGAGTAAATGCATAATATATAAGTCATTGCATATACATATATATATGAATATAATTACCAGTAGGAGGAGGAAGTGAAGACAAGAAGACAAAAAGCAAAGCAGTTCCAAACACAAAGAACAAAATCCACAATCCAAAACCTTTCTTCATGATATCACCCTATAATTTATCAAAAAAAACAAAATTAAATATATATGATGTAATGTATATAAGTATTTTCTTCACACACACCACCACCTACTAGCTTGAATGACATTTTATAAATGTACCGATAATAAAATGATAAATGTTGATAAGTAAAAAAAAACACTACCAAATATTGGTGTGAAAATGAGGGAGTAATGAATGAATGAATTGAAGGAGATCATGTGGGTTATGTTGTTGATATTTGATTGAATTGATATAAAGAAAGAAAGAAAGAAGTGGGTATATTTAATGATGATGAAATTAAATAAAAAAAAAATGCAGAAAGGAGATTTGAATGTGGGCTTTGTCTTTGTGTTGCAGGGGGCAGTGTAATGGGAGACGTATTGAATGCAAAAGAAGTAATGGAATGCGAGCCAGCCATCTGAATTTGTGCACACTTGGCCTTTTAAGGCTACAAGGAATGGGGCAACTCTTGAGGGGGGATATCCGTCATGTGACGCCATGTAAGCAAGAAAATTTTGTTAGGAAAATGGGGTAGTGAGGCAACTTTTGAGGGTGGGGGGACTTTGGACGTGTGGCATTTTTTTCTCCCACCATTTTTTATTTTAACTTTTTACTTCTTTTTTTTACCTTTTTTACTCCAAAACTAATATATATATATATTACATAAAACACATCCATAATTAAAACATCCCACATAATTTATAAATAAAGTCCATAATACATAATTTAGGAACAATACTTAAACCACTTAAACAACTTAAACAAACCAAATTAAACATAATAAAGTCCAACACACAAATAAACTACATATCACGATACTTCTCCCTAAGTTCTTCTTTCGCCTTCTCCATGATTGATCTATCGGGTTCACCAAGATGACTGTAGTCGGTGCTCAACACTTTCAACTCCGCTAGCTTGATTTGGGTATTCTTTGATTGAAGCCTCTTTTGTCCAATCTCCATCTTTTGCTTGCCCATATTGATCTGCTCCCTACTCGCCTCAAACAACCCATCCAACTTCATCGAGAGATTATCAAATGTGTCCGAGTACCTAGCCACCCCTTTTCCCTTGCCGGACGAACTCGACGACCCCCCATGAGCGGCTCTCTTAGTCGCGTCTCTCCCGGGCGGGCGCTCCGGGAACAACGACTCATCCTTGGTAAAGTCATTTAGATCAAAGTTCACACGTGCATCCGAACCTTTTTATATGAAACATAAAACATGTTTGCAACTAATAAAAAAAAAGGACCGAATTTTTTTTTTATTAAAAAAAAGTCGAATTAAAAAGAAAAAGGAACGAAATTTATACCTTGACTTTGTGGTTCGTTGGATGATGACGTTTTCGACCTTTTTGTAGTCGGTTCTCCACGAGTTGCCTTAACATTAGTGTCGGTCACATAATGAAACTTCGACGACCATCTAATCTTATCCCAAATATCCAAATACTTGAAAGGCGCCTTGTAAGTCCCTTGATACTCGGCGAGAGCTCTCTTAATCACATCCGCATCATTTGCACCACTTTGATGATTGTTCGCGTTGGTGAGACGAGTGTAGATTGAATTGAAGTTTTGGATTAATGGACGCATATTCCTCCATTTTGCACTTCCGCGTCACGATAATCTTTCGGCTTCTTTAAAAGTGTTCTCAAACCATCCGTTATCCTCAACCAATACGTCTTTTCCTTTTGAAAGTTAGCTAAAAAAACAAAAAAAATGCGTATTAGTTTATATATATAAGATATATATTATATATATATATATATATATATATATATATACATATAGTTGGCTAAAAAAAAAAAAATGCGTATTACTTTATATATATATAACCGAATTATATATGAAAATGTATACCTTCCTCCGGGTCTTCGGTAACCGATAGCCAAGCCGTGCATAAAGCCATTTCTTCCTCCTTTGACCATGGAACCGAGGGTGCTCTCAACCTTACTTCGCCGGGGGCTTTCTTTTTGTGTGAACGCTTCTTTTTGGCATTGAACCGCCGGCTTCGTTTTCGGGTTGAGTTTCTTGTACAATTTCAACATCGGGGGAAACGGGCCTTGGTGATGGTGGTCTTGACGATGATTGTCTTGGCGATGGAGTGTCGACAACTTGTTGTCGATCTAAAAAAAAGAAAGACATAATATTATATAAAAAAAAGAAAGACATATGTATAAACTATATATAAACTATAAAATATATAATATATAAAAAAAAAAAAGACAATATTATATAAAAAAAAAGAAAGACATATGTATAAACTATATATATATATATATAAACTATAAATAAATAAACTACATTTATTATAAACAACAATTGTATGTATGTATAAAAAGTAAAATACAATATATAAAGTTACCAAAAAATGAACCCGGTGTGTTTTGTGGTGGCGTAATCCCACCAAAACCGTAAAAACCATCTTGTTGATTTTGATTGTTAGGACGGATAAAACGATTATTATTATTATTAAAAGGGTTAAAGTTATTATTATTATTAGGAAACATTGTAAAAAAATGTAAAAAAAAAAAGAAAAAAAGAAAAGAAAGAAAGAGTTTAGATGAAGTGTGTAAAAGGTAAAAGGTTTATATAGAGATGGTAAAATTTAAATTAAAAGGTAAAAATTTTTATTTTTTTTAAGGGTTAAGTGCACGGAAATGTAATCAACTAAGGCCGAAAAGTTATTGTATACATGAACTTACAAAAGGTTTATTGTATACATGAACCCTGTAAATTTTCTATTGTATACCGAAACCGGCTAACTTATGAGGTGGACCCGGTTTTGATGACACGTTGGCTATAAAACCCAGATTTCCCCCCTTTTTCCACATCCCTCCCCTTTTTTTCCCGCCCTTCTTTCTTTCTCCCTCTTTCTCCCGCTCTGAAGCTTCACCCATCACCACCATCATGGCATCTTCTTCGTCATCATCGGCTTCTACAAATCGAGGAGATAGATATATACTTTGTCATTTTGGACAAAAGATGAAACTCATGACATCTTGGACCAACAGAAACCCGGGGAGGCGTTTTGTTCGATGCCATAATGTAAGAGTTCGATTTTTTGCCCGGTTTCATCATATAAAGGTTGGTTTCGTATATTGTCATCATGTTGTTTATTTCAGGTTAAAACCCGCTACTGTACCACCTTCAGATTCATTGACGATGAGCTTTCTAGTGAGTACTACAAAGATTTATTGTTTGATCTTCACTCACAGAATCGTATGAAGGTGGAAGCTGTTTTGATGGAAGAGGAGGAGGTGTCTTCAGTGAAATCAACGTTTGGTTGCTTTGAAAGATTTGTGTATGTTTGTACCGGATTTATGGCCATGTTTTTCCTTGTCCTAGCTTTTGTTTTGATGAAATAATGGTCATGTTAAATTGTCAAAGTAATATGCATGTATTTTAGTTACTTTTGTGTTTTAATGGCCTTTGATTGTGTTTTGAATGCAATATAATGGCAACAGTTTAAGCAAATGCATGTATTTTAGTTACTTTTGTGTTTTAATGGCCTTTGATTGTGTTTTGAATGCAATATAATGGCAACAGTTTAAGCAAATGCATGTATTTTAGTTACTTTTGTGTTTTAATGTGGTTTGATCAAATAATTGATGGTATCTGTTTGTTTGATTGATTTATAAGTTTGCCAATAGTGTTTGATGGTATCTGTTTGTTTGAATGCAATATAATGGCAGCAGTTTAAGCAATCAAAGAGAAAATACTTACATAAATAAAGGCAAAAGACATGTAAATAAGCTTAATAACTGCAACTGCATTACATATCATGGCTTCATCAAACCATGACATACAAAAGATTAGTGTTGTCACATGTTAGGTACATAAAACCCAACAATTAAGTGTTTTTGTTACCTGCACATATGCAGAAGTACAAGGCAGTTTGTTACAAGATACACAAAAGAGAAGTTACACAAAATGGTAACAAACTGGCCAAACCATCCATCTACACCTAAATATTACAGTGAAAAGTTACATCAACCAAAGTTACATAATTTAGAACCAAATTACGATATACTAATAGCATCATCTTCTGTGAGTCCAGGGCGATCATCATTCATCTTCCTGCACAGTTTCTTCTCCAATATTCTCTGGCTTGGAATCCTTCTCTTCAAAGGTGGTTGTTGCTTCTTGGGTGTTGCTTTTTTTACTTGTGCCTTCATTCACTGACTCCTGTGTCCCCACTTGTGGTTCAGCCATCATGGTTGGGGCAGAAACTTGCTTCCTTGGTTGCATTTTTCTCCTTATTGTAGAAAAAGTGACTTTATCAGATGTACCCACCCCACTTCTTAAACATGGCATTGTCCTTCCAAATGCAACTCTTGGTCCACTCCTTCCTAACCCTAAGGTTCCACCACCCCTCTTAGTTTTTGGAACTCTAGGAGGTAGTTTCTCAACACAATCTATCAAAAAGGTCATTGCATATTAGTAACAATTTTCTTAACTATATTAAACTTTGAAAATGCATATCACATAGCAATTACAGAGTCAAATTGAAGCAATATTAGTTTTGCATACCTGCATTTTCTGCCACAGGAAGAGGAAACCTGTATCCTCCTTTTGTAACTCCCACTCTTCTGCCTGGACTCAGTGGTGGTGAAGACATACTTGCTTTGGTCTGAACAGGTTCTTGTGTCAATTGAGTTGACTGAACTGGTGCCTTACCATTACTGTTTGATTGACTTTGTTCATTTGGTGGATTTTGACTATCTTCGAACAGTCTCTTTTTGACACTAGAAGTTTGACTTGCATTTTGTGGAACAGCAGTGAAAGTAGTACCCTGAGGTTGTGGTCCCTGGCTAGGTATTTGGTTGTCCTCACTCATTACTTGTGCACTTGGTCTCTGACTTGGACCAGCATTGCCACAACTCATGGTTTCACTAGCTTTCTGCTTTGGTGGCCTCCCTTTGGTCTTTGTAACCACTGGTTTTTCAACTTTTTCATTCTTACAACCTCTAGCATTGTGGCCCTTCTGCAGACAGTTAGAACAACTCATCTCTACCCCATGTTTTGTAACCCTGGAACCATACACTCTAGGTTCATGTGCTGCCCTCATCCTTTTCTTTTTGGGCCTTCCAGGCATAGTTCTTGGCCTGGGTGGCAATGGCACAACTGAACCTGGAAATGATAACCATGTGTCCATTCCCCCAACTGGATTCAAGTAGTGCTCATATGCATACATAAAGTGAGACTTCCTGAACCAAATGGCTAAAAAATCCTCTGGATTCCTGTTCATCTTATACATTGCTTGCATTGCATGAACACAAGGTATACCACTCAACTGCCACATTCTACAATCACAAGTACCCTTGTCTATATCCACACCATATGCATATCTATAGTTCCTAGTCTCAAATTTGTTCCCACCAGCATGTATCACTAACCAATCTGCCCTTCCACTATTGATTATTTCTAACTTTTTTCTTATAGCAGTTCTTGAAGTAGAGAGCATTTGATATCACTAACCAATCTTTTTACTTGCTGTTGTGTTACAAAACATTTATATTTTTTCATTACCAGTTCTTGAAGTAGAGAGCATTTGATATCAGGTTGTTGTCTAATTCTGTCTGCAAAGTGTCTACCTATCCATTTGTAGTTAATCAAACTGCCATACTTGAAATTCCTTGCACATGTATGGGAATCAACCAGCTTCTTCACTTGGAAAGATCTTTCTGAAGTCATCCATGAAGCAGACAACCTCCAATTGCATTTTTGTACAAGGGGCTGATATCTTCTGTTCTTTCTCTGTTTGCCAAGACTGGGATCTTTTATCCTTGGTGGCCTAACTCCACATCTTGCAATGATGTGAGTTGTGAAAGCCCTCTCATACCACAGTGAATAACCATTGGCCAATGCGTAATAAGACAAACATTCTTTCAATTGCTGTGGACCCTCATACCTCTCACCAACCTGTGAAATTAAATTAGTTTCAAGTTATTAATGACAAGAAAAAGTATAAAAAGATACTAAAGTTTTCAAGTATTGGATACCTTGGGTTCCTTCAATCTCCAATGGGTATCTTTGTCATGTATGGGAAAGTTTGGCACATCTTCTTTGGGTGGTTCCAATGGATCAACCCACTCTGAGTTGCTATCATCTTTCAATGCATTCACTAGTTTGGAAATAAAATCATCATGTTCTTCATGTAGTACTGTCCTGTCCTCTCTATGTTTAACACCACCACCAAGTTTAGGCAATTGATTACTTGTGGGAATCCTAGCAATAGGATTACCCTTTCTAACCTGTTCCAATTCTTCCTCACCCTCACTTAGATGATCTAAAGAAGCAAGAGATTCAGCATCAGATTCATCTGGTTCATAGTCCTCATCTTCAGAATCACTAAAGTTGCCATCTTGTGGTTGTTTGCTAGTTTGACCAGACTCAGGAGTCCTAAAAGAGTCATCTGGTTCATCCACATGTGGAGGCTGATCATCATCATCATCATCCTCATGTGGAGGCTGATCATCATCATCATCCTCATGTGGAGGCTGATCATCATCATCATCCTCTACCAACTCAACCTGCTCTACAACTTCCTGATTATCATCATCTCCTAACTGATCCTCAGGTGCACCAGGGACATTATTTATATATTGTTCTAAGTTTATATTATGGTGATCAACATAAATATGCATGGTGCCATAGCTTTCACCAACATCGTAGAATACATCCAAATCATCATTTAAAAGTAACCTCATTATAGTACCAAAATCACCACTAGTTAAAAGGTAGTAAATGCCAAATATAGGGCTACCTGTTTCAGCTTCAATGTAACTTCTTAGCTCTTCTAATGAAACTCTTGGAATGTTCATGAATTTGGTTATCCCAGCTTCATAACGAAGTGGCATGAACTCAAACACACCATCGTGGTGTAGAGTGATAGGAAACGGTCCAGGATATTCCATTTCTACAAAACAAAACTAAAAATAATTAATTATTATTGCAAGAAATAAATTATTCAAATAAATCAATATTATAATCAGATAATGCATTTTCCCCAATTTTAACCCTAATTTATACGATTTTGTGTTACTTACATCGATACATTATGAATATTACAAGAAATACAAGGTAAATAACATAATGGCAACGAAAAAAGCAACGATTATTATGGTTTTTCTGAAGCAATATTCAACCCTAAGTTTGACTGTTTCAATTTAGGGTTTTCTGAAGCAAAAAACAATTACTGAGATCGATTATTAGCATAGATAGTGATAAAATACCTTAGATTGTGTAGATAAAATGTTTTATGTCATTGATCGGACCGGAATTCTGGATTTCAAGCCTCAATAAGAACGATCGCGTGTTAGTGTGTGTTTTGTGTGTGTTTTGTGTGTGTTTTGTGTGTTTGTGTGTGTTTGTGTGTGTGTAACTGTGTGTGAATAGCAGTATATACATATTTATATATCTTTCGTTTTTATTAATTTATTAAATTATAAACGTTGTGCGGTACACGTAAGCAAAAATTTGTGGGAAAATGTAAAGGGTTACCGGCTAACGATTGAACAGGTAAAACGTGTTTTCTATAACCTTTTTTTAAGGGTTCATGTATACAATAAACCTTTTGTAAGTTCATGTATACAATAACTTTTCGGCCTTAGTTGATTACATTTCGGTGCACTTAACCCTTTTTTTAAATCCAGCCGTTGTCAACGGCTCTTTCCTTGGAAGAAGCAAAATTTTGGGCGATGGAAATATTCCGCCACTTTTGTTTTTGGGGCTTAATCGGCTCAAGGGGGTGGTGTAGGCGGCGAGTTTTGGGCGAAATGGAGGGGGAATCCGCCCCACTCCGTAGAGTCTAACACCATCACAATAGTATATATCATTTTATTGAATTTTTACAAAGCATATATAGACTTATTTGTGATGCAAAACATATAGTATTATTATATTATATCAAAATTAAAAACGACCATCAGTTGCTATACCTACCTTCAGTCAGTCGTCCATATGGAGTAATTAATAGAGGCTTGTATATATGCACTTTTAATTTATGTATTTTATTAAAAAAAGTGAAGCTTAAATAAAAATACAAGTATTTCTGTTGCACGAAGTGGAGAAAAATGTTTGGAACTGGATTGATGTGTATATAGCTAAAACATGGATTTAAAGTAGTGCAAATATAGTAAAAGCTAGCTAGTATATTTAGATAAGTTTGTACCTTCTTTTTTAACACTATGCTTGTTGGAAATTTTATGTATAATTATTATTTAATATGTTTAAATAATATAACATAAAATATTCAAGTTAATAGATATGTTAAAGTGAAGTTAAAAGTGTGTTTAACTAATGTGGGTTTGTCCCACATTGGTAGAAGTATAAACATTAAGTGTGTTTATAAGGAGGAGTGTTGGAGGAATAATAATTCTTTATAAGGGGTGTCTGTGCCCGAGCCCGGGACCGGGGTCGGGGTCGTGGGCGATGAGGCGTAATGTGGCGTTTTAGTGGCGCACTTTGCTTTTGGCTAGCTCGATTATGGCTTACATGGCTCAGTATGGTGGCTCAGTATGGCTCAAGTGTTAGTTGTTATGGCTTAAGTGGGTTCATTTGTTCCTGGTTTAACACCTGGAACAACACTTGCATTAGTTCAGCAAGTGACACCTGTTCTTAAGGTTGTTAACCTTCTAAGGTTAACAAGTGTTTTCCACTTAAAAATCTGATGTATATACATAACTCTTTTGCAATAATCAGAAAAACAACAACAACACTAACAACACTTCATCCTGGATTTTCTTCCAAACTCTTTCTCCTTCACTTCACTTCTATCAGTTCTTGAAGGTATATTCCGGGTTGTAGGTTAACTCCGGCAGTACACACTGCTTAGGCTGTTGTACCCTGGGAAACTGACGGGTTCACTTGGGTGGTCCGAAATCAGTTTTAAGGGACCTCTGTTTAACAGAACCCTCAGCCCGTTTTTGCCTTCTTCTTTCTTTTATGTTTCTGTTTCATTTACTTTTCTTGTATTGTTTAGTTAATTGGTAATTTAGTTGTAATATCTTGTTGTAATTCGAATTTTATTTATCAATAAAATATTGTATTGTTGAATGGTATTCCTACAATCTTAAAACTGATTTTGCTTCTTCACCATTCTATTAATTCGAATTACAAAACTGTTTTCTTAAAACTTTTGTTATAATTTACTTTTCTGTAAAGTTATTTCTTTAGTTTATTTTATGTTCATAGAAGTTTTTTAGTAAAACTTTGCCTATTTCATTTCAGAAATGGCTACTGATATGAACTTCTCAACAAATGAAACTTCTGCTTCTACCACTACCAACACTGTTGGTGCTTCTGTTTCTCAATCTGTAGGACATATTGTCTCTACAAACATGGGACCTTTGGTGGGTACCCAAGCTGCTCAAATTGTGGCCAACCATGCTGAAAAACCAGAGAAATTTTCTGGTTTACACTTTAAAAGATGGCAACAAAAGATGTTGTTCTACCTCACTACTGTGAATCTTGCGAGATTCTTGGATGAGTCAGCCCCTGTAATTCCTGAAGGGTGCACTGATGTTCAAGTAGTGAGTGTTGTTGATGCTTGGAAGCATTCTGAATATCTCTGTCGAAATTATGTGTTGAATGGCCTTGTTGATTCACTTTACAATGTGTATTGTAAGATAACCACGGCCAAAGAACTCTGGGAATCTTTGGATAAAAAATACAAAACCGAAGATGCCGGAACTAAGAAGTTCATTGTGGCAAGATTCCTAGAGTTCAAGATGGTTGATTCAAAAACTGTTGTGTCTCAAGTTGAAGAATTACAAATCATCATAAGTGATATTCTATCAGAAGGAATGGTTCTTGGTGAAACATTCCAAGTTGCTTCCATAATTGAAAAGTTGCCCCCAAGTTGGTTGGATTTCAAGAATTACCTTAAGCATAAGCGAAAGCAAATGACCGTTGAAAAACTTGTTGTTCGTCTTCAAATTGAGGAAGACAATAGAGTTTCTCAAAATGGTGGTCATATTGAAGGACTTGCTAAGGCCAACTTTGTTGAGCATGGCCAAAGTTCCAAGGGAAAAGGTAATTACAAAGGCAAAGGGAAACGTCATGAGAAGAAAAAGAAGGGAAAAAGGTTGGATTTGAGTCCTAAGAATGGTGGTGTGAAAAAGAAGGTTGGGATGTTCAAAGAAAAGTGTTACAATTGCGGTGAATCTGGTCACCGAGCTGATCAATGCAAGAATCCAAGGAAGGAAAGGGCAAACATGGTCGATGATGACATGCCTCTTGTTGCTATGATTTCTGACCTCACTGCTAAGTTAGAAGAGGTCAATCTTACCACCGATGGAATAAAAGGATGGTGGGTTGATACGGGTGCAACCCGTCATGTGTGTCCGGATAAGACTATGTTTTATACTTTGAAAGAAGCATCCGGTGAAGACAAGTTGTATATGGGAAATGCCGCTACTGCCGAGATCAAGGGTGAAGGCGATGTGATCCTCAAGTGGACTTCGGGAGAGAGCTCAAGTTGACTAATGTGTTGTATGTTCCCGAATTGCGCAAGAGTCTTGTGTCGGGATGGTTACTCAACAAAAATGGGTTTCGTTTAGTGTTTGAAAGTGATAAGTTTGTGTTAACTAAACGTGGTTTGTATGTTGGTAAGGGTTATGCCCTTAATGGTATGTTTAAACTTAATGTAATTGCCATGAAGAACATGAATGAAAATGCTTCTACTTTCGCTTACTTGATTGAGTCTTCTAATGTTTGGCATGCTCGACTTGGTCATGTGAATTTCAATTCAATGCGTCGTTTAATTAAGTTAAATTATATACCATTTTTTACCATTGAATCTAATTATAAATGTCCAACTTGTGTTGAATCAAAACAAACCACGAAATCTTTCAAAACAATTGAACGAAACACCGAGCCACTTGATTTAATCCATACCGATGTATGTGATTTTAGAACAATTCCCACTCGTGGTGGTAACAAATATTTCATCACCTTTATTGATGATTGTACAAGATATTGCTATGTATACTTGCTAAAAAGCAAGGATGAAGCAATAAACAAGTTTATCTTGTACAAAAATGAGGTTGAGAATCAACTCAACAAAAAGATTAAACGAATAAGGAGCGATAAAGGAGGTGAATATGTTTCTCCTTTTGCTGAAATTTGTGTTCAAAATGGTATTATCCATTAGCAAACAGTTCCTTATGCCCCACAACAAAATGGCATTGCTGAAAGAAAGAATCGAACTCTTAAAGAGATGATGAATGCCATGTTAATAAGCTCGGGTTTAGGCCAAGACATGTGGGGAGATGTCATTTTGTCGGCAAACTATCTTTTGAACAAAGTTCCTTTCAAGAATAAGGATGTTACACCTTATGAGTTATGGTTTAATAGAAAACCATCCTATAAATTCTTGAAAGTGTGGGGGTGTTTAGCAAAAGTGGTGGTTCCACCACCAAAAGTTCAAAAGATATGACCAAAAACTGTTGATTGTGTATTCATAGGATATGCTCAGCATGGTAGCGATTGTGAATCCTCATATCTTGTTGAACATAGTAGTGAATATCGATTTCTAGTACACGAGTCTAAGAACCCAGAAATACATAAAAACAGCATACTTGAGTCGAGGAATGCATCATTTTTTGAGGATGTGTTTCCTCGTTTGGACAGAGGAAAAGCTTTTACATCAACTCCGGTTGATAAGATTGTTCCAGATGAACATCAAGAACAATCAGAGGATGAAGAAGTGGAACCGCGAAGAAGCAAAAGGCAAAAGATTGAAAAATCTTTCGGACCTGATTTTGTTTCTTATATGGTTATGAGTGAACCTCAAACATATAATGAAGCGGTTACTTCACAAGAAGCGCCTCAATGGAAAGAAGCCATCAAGAGTGAAATTGATTCTATTTTGCAGAATCATACTTGGGAACTAGTTCATCTTCCACCTAGTTGTAAACCACTTGAACATCGTTGGATATTCAAGAAAAAGATGAAAGCTGATGGCTCTATTGATAAGTACAAGGCAAGGCTTGTAGTCAAAGGATATAGACAAAAGAAAGATCTTGATTACTTTGATACATATGTGCCTGTAACTCGAGTAACTTCGATCAGATTGGTGCTTGCGATTACAGCATTGAGAAATTTGGAAATACATCAAATGGATGTAAAAACAGCCTTTCTCAATGGAGAGCTAGATGAAGAAATCTACATGGAACAACCTGAGGGTTTTTCCGCTCCTGGCCAGGAGGACAAGGTTTGCAAACTTGTCAAATCGTTGTATGGATTGAAACAAGCTCCTAAACAATGGCATCAAAAATTTGATCAAGTTATGCTCAACAATGGTTTTAAGATCAATGAGTGTGACAAATGTGTTTATGTGAAGGACATATCTAAAGGATATGTGATACTTTGTCTATATGTCGATGACATACTCATTATGGGTAGTGATGATAGTATGATCAGATCTACCAAAGATATGTTGAAAGCGAGATTTGACATGAAGGACATGGGTTTAGTAGATGTCATTATTGGGATGAAGATTATTCGAACCCAAGATGGTCTAGTGTTAAGTCAATCTCACTATGTGGACAAAATCCTTGAGAAATTCAGTCCTGAGGACTCAAAAGTCGCTCGATCTCCAATAGATACCACACAACATCTATCGAATAATAGAGGTGAAGGTGTTGCTCAATTGGAGTACTCAAGGGTAATTGGCAGCCTAATGTATCTCATGACAAGTACTAGGCCAGACTTAGCCTATGTTGTTAGTAGGCTAAGTAGATATACTAGTAATCCTAGTTCGGAGCATTGGAAGGCTATGACTAGGTTACTAAGATACTTGAGATATACAAGGAATTATGGGCTGCATTTTGGCCGAGATCCAGCTGTAGTAGAAGGATATAATGATGCTAATTGGATATCTGATATAAAAGATTCCAAATCCACAAGTGGATATGTATTTACTCTTGGAGGAGCAACTATAACTTGGAAATCGTCCAAGCAAACGCTCATTGCTAGATCCACGATGGAATCTGATTTTATAGCATTAGATAAGGCTGGAGAAGAAGCAGAATGGCTACGACATTTCTTGGAATATGTTCCAAGATGGCCAAAGCCTCTTTCGGCTGTTTGCATACATTGTGATTGCCAATCGGCTATTGGTAGAGCTCAAAATACAATGTATAATGGCAAGTCAAGACATATTCGTCGTAGGCATAATAGTATACGACAACTGCTCACAACAGGGTTATCACTATTGACTATGTGAGGTCAAAGGATAACATTGCGGATCCGCTAACTAAAGGTTTAAGTAGTGAGGCAGTTTATAAGTCGTCAAGAGGAATGGGGCTAAAGCCCATTGAGTAAATTTGTACGAAGGAAAACCTAACCTAGATGTAAATGGAGATCCCATGATCTAGGTTCAATAGGACAACCTAATTGTACAAATAGAGGAGGTCACTGTGGGGGAGCACCCCAAAACAACCAAGGGAGTTTGCAGTCACTGTGGGGGGAGAACCCACCACAATAAAGTGAGTTGCAAATTTCCTAGTCCATTCCTATATCAAATCAGTGATATCATAGAGGTTAAGCTTATAGCTTTTAATGATTGTAAGCAATCACCTATGTTAGAGAGAAGTGTGGTCGCTTCGAATGGAATTGTGGGGGCGCAATTCCTAGAGCTCTCGCAGAACCAGGATAGTGTTCCATGACCATAACGGACACGAAAGTGAGGGGTTAACCAGACTAGGGAAAGTATTGTGTGATGTGCAATAACGTCTACGTAAAAAGGAGTTAGTTCAAAGACATCAAGTTCTACTAACTGCTAGGAGACTAAGTGCACTCACAAAGGAAAGTTCAAAGGGTAAAACCTACTTCTCCTGCAATACTTGACTGTCGGAATTTATCTTTAATAACCATATCTATTAATGTGGGGGATTGTTGGAAATTTTATGTATAATTATTATTTAATATGTTTAAATAATATAACATAAAATATTCAAGTTAATAGATATGTTAAAGTGAAGTTAAAAGTGTGTTTAACTAATGTGGGTTTGTCCCACATTGGTAGAAGTATAAACATTAAGTGTGTTTATAAGGAGGAGTGTTGGAGGAATAATAATTCCTTATAAGGGGCTACACCCCAAGTGAGCAAGGAGGGTGCGAAGCACCCGACGCGCCCGCCCGGGACCGGGGTCGGGGTCGGGGTCGTGGGCGATGAGGCGTAATGTGGCGTTTTAGTGGCGCACTTTGCTTTTGGCTAGCTCGATTATGGCTTACATGGCTCAGTATGGTGGCTCAGTATGGCTCAAGTGTTAGTTGTTATGGCTTAAGTGGGTTCATTTGTTCCTGGTTTAACACCTGGAACAACACTTGCATTAGTTCAGCAAGTGACACCTGTTCTTAAGGTGTTGTTAACCTTCTAAGGTTAACAAGTGTTTTCCACTTAAAAATCTGATGTATATACATAACTCTTTTGCAATAATCAGAAAAACAACAACAACACTAACAACACTTCATCCTGGATTTTCTTCCAAACTCTTTCTCCTTCACTTCACTTCTATCAGTTCTTGAAGGTATATTCCGGGTTGTAGGTTAACTCCGGCAGTACACACTGCTTAGGCTGTTGTACCCTGGGAAACTGACGGGTTCACTTGGGTGGCCCGAAATCAGTTTTAAGGGACCTCTGTTTAACAGAACCCTCAGCCCGTTTTTGCCTTCTTCTTTCTTTTATGTTTCTGTTTCATTTACTTTTCTTGTATTGTTTAGTTAATTGGTAATTTAGTTGTAATATCTTGTTGTAATTCGAATTTTATTTATCAATAAAATGTTGTATTGTTGAATGGTGTTCCTACAATGCTGGCATTAAAAGTTGATTTTTAATCAAGTTTTAAGAATAAGGATTTTAGCCAGCTTAAATATTAGAAATTAATATGTTTTCGTGTGCGGTTTAAATTATGAAGGTATGGTTTTGTTAATCGCAGCCATAAAGACAATAGTTAAAATGTGCTAAATAATTGTATACTTACCATAAATTTTAATGGATGAACTTTTAATATAAAAAGGTATATTTTTTTATATACGTTAAGTGCAGATTTAAAGACTGCATTTATTATTTATCTTAAAGTAGGATTTAAGTTTTATAGTAAACATAGGCATTTGTAAAATTAAACTAACTAATAACATATCTACCAATAAACTAAAACAGGATTGAGATGTTCTTGAAACGACACGTGGCGTAATCTTTGATCGACACGTGTCCTTTTAATTTATTTATTTTATTAAATTAGTTTTTTTAATTGTATATAGATTCAATTTCCTTATTAGACTTAGAATTAAACTCTAACTCTTGGCTTATTAATACAAAAGACATTATAACCTTATTTGATTGATCGTTTTCTCATTAATAAATTGTCTCTTTTTCTTTCTCAATTCTTCAACTCCTATTACTTATATTACTTATAATAAGTTATTAACATGAAGACTCAAAAATTTGAGTTTACGATCCGAAATCAAAAGGTTATTTGCCGTCATCCCCTATGCTTACAAGTTCCAATTTTGATGTGATTCTAAAAATTTAAGGTAAATCTAAAACTCTAACTAAACATATATTATATTTATCATTACTGTTTATTATAATAAGTTATTAACATGAAGACTCAAAAATTTGAGTTTACGATCCGAAATCAAAAAGGTTATTTGTCGTCATCCACTATGCTTACAAGTTCCAATTTTGATGTGATTCTAAAAATTTAAGGTAAATCTAAAACTCTAACTAAACATATATTATATTTATCATTACTGTTTATTATAATTGAGTTTCGATCATCGGTTTACTTTAACCACAGTTTATTTCATACTCACGAATCATGTATGAGGCATATTCGAATTTCTTTATGATACAATCTATATAGCTACCGTACATCGTACGGTATTAGAATTAGTGATAAAGATATATAATAACTTCAAAATTAAAAGGTTAAGATGAAAGTGTCAAGTTCTGTAAAGTAAAAAAAAACACGATTAAATTATATTGAAAAATTTAAAGTTATAAAAACATTGAGTCGACAAATACATTCTATCAAACTTGACCCAATACGGTAAAAGAACTTGGCTTCACTAAATCCTAACGTTTGGGCTAAATATAGAGTCCAGCCCATATATGGCATCCTATATATAGGGCACTTTAAAGAACTTTTATATACTGTCTACACATCTATATATATAACTTTCTGTGCTGACCGGAGGAGCAAAGGCGTTTTCTTTATCTCAATCTTGATTCTTGGGAACTCGTATATGCACTCATCCTGTCTCCTAAATCTATCACCATTATCATAATTTAATGGATCCTTCTATTATGAAGTTCCTAGAGGAAGATGAGGTAATTATTTTTACAAATTATATACAATACATGCTGTAAAATTTAATTCTATCTCTATATGTTTGGATTTCTATAATTGTTTCTAAATCTTGTTGCTTTTTTAATTTATCTGGGGATTTTTTTTATTTATTTTTTTTATTGTTTACAGGATGAAACAATGCATTCAGGGGCAGATGTTGAGGCTTTTACTGCTGCCCTAAATAGAGATATCGAAGGGGATAATAACAATAATAATAATACTAATAATAATCCCGATAGTACTAATATGAATACTAATGCTAATACTAATGATAATACTAATGATACTAATATGAATAATAATATTAATGATAATACTAATGATAATACTAATGATAATACTAATATGAATACTAATGATAATACTAATATAATACTAATGATACAACATAATACAAATAATAATACTTCTGCACCTCAACTTCCCACTAATAATACTTCTGCACCTCAACTTCTCATAAGTAAAGATTCCGCTACTGGTATGTCACAAATTTTTTAACTTTTTTGTATTTTATATATAGTTTATGTAAAAAGGTTTGATTTTGAGATATACCCAGATGCTATTTCAGCTTGGATGTTAAACATGAGCTACTTTTCGACTTTTTTTTTTAGCTATCGAAAAGGACATAGTTTATGAAATAAGAATATTGCTTGAAAGGCTTGGTGCGGAGTGTATTAAGTAGTTGAATACATAAATAATGTCTGTATGTATTAAGTAATAAATAGGTAATTGGCAATTATTATTTTTTATTAAGTCAAAAAAGAAACATGAAATTTGACTTAATGTATTAAGTTCTTAAGTATTAAGTCTATTTGTTTAATTTATTTTTGAGAGTATAAGATTTGGGCAAACCCTTGTTAGTATCCTAGGTTTTATCAAAGATTTGATTTTGTTTCTAGGATTTCGAAAAGAGTTTCAGGTCTATGAACGGAGTACTTCTCTGTGGGTGGAGGTTATAAAAAGTGCAACCTTGGTCTTTGTATCTATTTCACCCAGTCGCCCATTAACAAAGTTGTTTTTGTACATGCGTGATGAGTGTAAAACGGGCTGCGTTAAGTCTTGTTTTACGTATGCATCTGTGCAAAGATAGAAGAGGAAAATGAGAGAAAATGGGGAGTCAACTAAAATCCCTTTAAGAGAAACCGTGCTAATCTTTTTTTTTTTCAAAAATAAGTAGTTCTGTATTTTGTACAGGTTTTAGAAGGATTAGGTATATTTACAGCCGCTTGTACATTTTACATACATCACATTTGATATAGAGTATTTTTAGATGATGATGAATTGATGGTAGCTTTGGATCGATGTAAGCTCTTTGTCATACACAAGTATTTTAACAATATTGCAGCTTTTTAGATGATGATGAATTGATGGTAGCTTTGGATCGATGTAAGCTCTTTGTCATACACAAGTATTTTAACAATATTGCAGCTTTATCTCAAGGAACCAATCATACTCCAAGCCAGCTATTTCAACAGTGGCAATCCTCTAAACGTGAAGTAAAAGTTAGTTTCCCTAATGAAGAGGATGTTAAGCCGAATATTCATGAGCTAAAAGCATCTGCAATGGAAGTAAATCGACATGCATCTGGTCGAGAAACTCAGCATCCACCAAATGACACTTCACGTGATATAACTCATGTCAAATCAGAACCAAACAGACCTCAAGATGATCAACGTAATGCTCATATGTCTCAAGTTATGCATATGCAGAGTACTGATAAGAATCCTGCTCAAAATATAGCACGGATCCCTGACAATGAAGCTCAGTTGCAAAGGATGCGTAATCAGCAAGCTGTGGCGGCAGGGCAAGCAGCTACTAATGCTATGAATCGGTCATCTGGAAAGCAAGTGCCGTTTGCCCTGCTGCTCCCTGTTATAGAGCCACAACTTGATAAAGACAAGGCTATGCAACTCCAGGGCCTATATGCTCGATTAAGGGTATAATTTAGGGTGTTATCCCTTAGCAACCATAATTCTGCTTTTATTAATATTATTATCCTTGTTATTATTGTTTATGCTTTCAGCGTGTACTGTATCTGTTCCATAAATCTGTCGTAATGCTGAATGGATATGTTTTTACTAGAACAATAACATTAACAAAGACGAATTCGTCCGGCATATGAGAAGTCTTGTCGGGGATCATATGCTTAAGATGGCAGTCTATAAGTTACAACAAGGGCAGGTAAAGAATAATACTTTTTTTATTTGCTACAAGTATTAGGTACCGGTTAAGGAAATTTCATATTTTTAGTTGATTACGACTTGATTTAATTATATGCTATGCTCGATTTTGAATGGGTAAAATTTTAAATCGAAATAGCATTGCTTCACATGTTTGCACTTTAATCAACTTTTAAAGTTTGTGCAAATTCTAATTGGCACTTTGATAGGAGCTCAGTGGATGTAGTATAATATAGCTATAACAGTTAAATAAAATGTGTTTTTACCTATACGTAGACGTTCTGATTTGTTCTTATTATATGCTTAGATACCTGCTCAACATTCTGCTAAAATTGGTACTCAAAAGCCATCTTCGTTTGTTGGATCTCCGCCATTGCGTCAGGCATCTGATTCAAGCAGTCAAGCAATGGATAGTAATGCTCAAAAAGCACGATTAATGGAGCACCAATCAGATTCACATGGAGTACAAGCAAGCCATATGATTTCTAATGCTAGTGCTATGAAGCAAGAGAGGGAACAACCACCCTTTCCTATACAGGGACTTGGCAAGCAACAGCAACAACATATTCACTTTCCACAATCGTCTTTTCCCACTTATGGAAATACCAGTGGTAACTATCACCCGAGTTCTAATCCGAATATGAATATGCCTTCACAGTCATTACAAATGAGGCAAGGTCCAGTTCATCCGACTATGGGCTCTCAACCTATGAATCCAATGAGTTTGCCTGACATGAAGAGAATGCATGCGGCAGGTCTTACTCATTACACAAGTAATTCACCAAATGCAGGCCATTGGCAGCCATCAATGCATAAAGATCAGAGTCTTATGTCATCAATGCCCTATGCAAAACCAGATTCTTTGGATCAGATGAATGACCAACAGCATAAATCCCAGTTGTCAACATCACATAATCCATCTTCATTCTCTTCGAGTCAGCATGAACATGGTAGTGGAGTTGCAGGATCTTCAAAGGATGATTCTCTTGAAATGATGTCTTCACGGCCTGGTTTTTCAACACCTATGAACAAGCTTGAGCCAAAATCTATTACAGCACAACTGGAACGCCAGAATGCGGTAATATGACCTTTTCTGGGTTCCCCTCCCCCTGTACTTGTTTATTTAGTTAACGGTTTGTTAATGATCAAGCTCTTGAATGCAGGTTGCTGCAAACTCACAATTGGGGCCCGGAAGTAACATAAAGACCCCCCCAAAAAAGCCAGTTGTTGGCCAGAAAAAACCATTGGAAGCACCTGTTAATTCGATTAGGTAATTTGACTTTTGCAGTCTAAACATCTTCTTTAAACTGTAATTTGACTTTGCTCTTGCTATATTTTGTATTTTTTATATTTTATCTTAATGGTACATATCAGTAAGAAGCAAAAAGTGTCTGGAGCATTCTCGGATCAAAGTATTGAGCAACTTAATGATGTAACTGCTGTCAGTGGAGTGAATCTCAAGGTATGTTTTAATCCGGTGTCAAGTATGCTGAATCACCTAATGCTTCTGGAAAAGAAATGAATTGATTCAATCACTTTGTATAGGAAGAGGAAGAACAACTGTTCTCTGGGTCAAAGGAAGACAGCCGGGTTTCAGAAGCCTCACGAAAAGTTGTTCAAGAAGAAGAAGAAAGGCTGATTTTGCAGAAATCTCCGCTCCAGAAGAAGTTGGCTGAAATCAGTAAAGCTCTAATTCATTTAGCAGTATTCTATGATTAAATAATGTAGTTTATTGGCATAGACGCATAGTACACAAGTTAAGCGTTGTGACAAATTTTTAACAGTGGCAAAATGTGGTGTAAAGAGCAGAAGCAATGATGTGGAGCGGTGCCTGTCACTGGTGAGCTTCAAGTTTTCATATCTAATATTTATGAAATGATGCATATGTTGATACAGCTTCGTATCCAGTGTGCAGAGGAAAGATTGCGCGGATTGATTAGCAACCTCATCAGACTTTCAAAACAAGCAAGTATTTTGTGTTTGATTTCTTCCCTTTTGTGTTCCAATCCTTTCCCAAATATGAATCTTCCTGACTTTGAGATCTAAACCTGTTACTAATCTAATTAATCACAATTGTAGCGAGTTGACATTGAGAAGCCAAGATACCGGACTGTTATCACGTCAGATGTTCGACAACAGATCATGTCAATGAATCAAAGAGCTCGGGAAGAATGGGAGAAGAAGCAGGCCGATGCAGAAAAACTTCAAAGAGCGGATGAGGCAAGTGTCACATTGTTTTCCAACTCAGATTATGTATACTAATGAGATTTGACTAGAGTGAGTTTTTTTTAATTGCAGCCTGAAGGTAGTGGTGATGGTGACGATGGTCGCGGGAAGTTCTCTAAGGTATCAGAAATTATAGCTGCTTAGGAGTCATTTCAAGTGTTTCTGTAATTATACTAAAGAACTCTCTATGTGAAGGTAAATAAAGAAGAAGATGATAAGATGCGAACCACAGCTGCAAATGTTGCTGCCCGAGCGGCTGTAGGAGGAGATGACATGCTCTCAAAATGGCAACTAATGGCTGAGCAGGCCCGCCAGAAACGTGAAGGTGGACCTGATGTACCATCTACTTCTCAGCCAAGTGTAGAGGTTGGGCCTAAGCCCGTGTTAAATTCTGAGAGAAGTTCCAATGATAATCCAGATACAGAGAGGAGTTCCGCTGTTGTCACTGCTACTCCAGGTTAGCATACTATCTCTGTTATTGCCTCATGTTATTTTGCCATGCAACCTTCTATCCTCTTAACAGTTATTAGTTTCCCTATGCAAGCTCTATAGATATAGATATACTGCAATCTAGATTTCCATCTTAAGTATACGAAAACCCAGCCACCCAGGTAGATTTCCATCTTAAGTATAATAAACAGCTCAAAATATCCAGAGTACCACAAAAGAGGATGCATAGTGAATACGCTATTAAACATGCATGAAGATATGTGCATACTTGTAGTGACACGCCATTATCCTGGAGTGATTGCGGTAGGCCAGGAGAGGAACACAAGAAACAGATCGTAGAGGTGACTGTAAGGCTTCTGAAAATAGTGTGTTTCATGGCTGCTGAAAATAGTGTGTTTTCATGGCACTCCTTCCTAAAGCCAATTTTCTATACATCCGAATTCTAATAGTATCCTTACTTTCTAGGGTAAGTTTTCTTCTCAAAAGGTTGCCACATGACTTCCTTTGGTGCCTCGTCTTATAGCCCCGAAGATACCTTTTTGTGAATTCTAATACTTTCTCTTTGTATCTTCCTGTTAGTTACATAATCGGTTATTTAGTCTTGTTTTTTCTTTCTGCTGTTCTTTATCACTGAGTTTTAAACATACTTGTCTCAATAATTGAACATATTATCAATAACTTACTATCTATGCTTTTTCCTATCACCTCCTAAAATACTCACTTCTAATACTATCATTGGGGTATCAACGAGAACCACTGTTCATTGTTCGCCCTATATTCTTCTATACAACTAAATCCAAGTGACATCACTAATTGTAACCCTTTGTGTGGTAACTGCAATCAAACTTGATTTGTTAGATGCTTTTAAGTTAGTGATATTGCATATTTTTTTCCTGTTATTTTCAACGGTCTACCATATAAATAATCTACATTGGCACCTGTCAGGCTGTCATATACTCATATGTCTTATGCCCATATCTGGATTGATGAAAGGGAAATGAGATTTCTATTCGTTCTTTGTATAACTTTATGCGAGTCATTAATGATAATATGGGCTTGGTTTTTGTTTTTCTATCATAAAGACATTGAATCGTTGATTTTCTATCACATTCGTTTTCGTATTTAAAACAAATTTCAGAGACTCAATACTGTAGCTTCATTATGTGGCTTTAAGCTTTGATACCTAGCAGCTAATAC
This sequence comes from Erigeron breviscapus, assembly GCA_034093135.1. Taxonomy (NCBI): domain Eukaryota; kingdom Viridiplantae; phylum Streptophyta; class Magnoliopsida; order Asterales; family Asteraceae; genus Erigeron; species Erigeron breviscapus. The sequence goes on from CM067168.1 coordinate 2,504,247, forward strand.
AATTCTGAATGCTCCTTCACTCTTGAAGACCGAGGCCAACTCTTTCTACCCATTATAGATTTTTGTTATGTGCAATATGCTAATATGCTATTCATTAGGCTATTTAGTTCATATTATGCCTACCTTTATAAGCTGTAATGCTATATCCAAACCTTAATAGGATTACAATCTAGTTCAACAATCTTGCATGCTTCCAGAAATAGATGTTATAATCCTATGTCTGTCTTCTATCCGTGTCATTTAAATCTCCCCTTCAGATCTTTGTTGAACACCTTATTTAATCTAATATATTCTGTAGATATATTATCTGGCTTTCTTTTCTAAAGCATCGATTTTGATTACGTTCCACACTTTTGTTTCCTCTTATCTTTACCAATGTATTTTGAGTTTCATTTCCCATTCATTGTGGGAATAACCTTAAATCATTATTTGCTAATCCTACTATTTTAAGCGCTTCTTAGGTCACTGACATCTTTTTTAATGTTGTCACCATTCTTACAATCATGCAACGTTTATAGCACATAACATTTTGTTGCTTTCAATAAAGGGAAAAATCCATGAAAAGGTAATCCTTTTACTTAAAATTCCTAATAAGAGGAACCTATTTAGGTTTTGTCTATTAGAAGGATTTCATTTTCAAAAATTTCTCAATAAAGGTAATATCGTTAGTTTTCGTCGTTAGTCAACCGTTAAGTCCTACGTCATCATGCCACGTCAATAAAAAACTTACGTGGACAATATCAGTGTTTTTTTCTTCAAGAATTTTAAATCAGTTCAATAAAAGATCTATATCTTCCCTTTATTAATTTGTTCATCATTTAAAGTTTTTCCAGATTTTTTGTTTTATATTTTCATTTATTTTCCTAAACTTTCATTCTTGGGATAATAGTCAAAGGTCATCTTTTGGTTATCACTGACATAGTGACATTCACGTGATCGATAGTGCTTTCAAAATACACGTTTTTACTATTAAAAAAAGGGGAAGAACAGGTTTTCTCATTGAAAAACTCTTCACACCTTTCTTCGATTTCTTGATAGTATTTCATCGTTTTGATCTAAAAATCATCATTTCATCGTTCGCGGTCAAATTCTGATCATTGACATGTTTTCATTTTTCTGATTCGCTGATTTTCATCGGCGGTTACTTTTCCGGCGAATTTTCCAGTGACATTTTTTGTAGAATTGATTGGAAAGGGAATATGCGGAACTTAATTCTGAGCGTTTTGGTACCACTCTCGAGTTTTAAATCGAAGAAACAAAGGAGATATCGCGAAAATAAGTTTTCCGGCGAATCTTGATTTTTCCCGTGTGGTTATTGTTGATGTTCAACTGCAACGTCTACGTTTAGTATTGTGGTGTTTATAATCGAACACTAGAAACGGATAGATCTACTATGTATATGTTTTTGTATGTGTATGTTTGATCTTTGAAGATCTATATGTAAATTGGAGATATAGATATTTAGAATATGTATGTATATGTTTGAAGATCATGTATAGATGAGAGATTAATAAAGAGAGGATATAGATTTTCTTTTATCCAGTCATATTTCCACGTAAGTTTTTTTAACGACGTGGCGTGATGACGTGACATTTAACGAATGACTAACGATAATAACTAACGACATTACCTTTATTGAGAAATTTTTAAAAATGAAATCCTTTTAATAGACGAAAACTAAATAGGTTCCCCTTATTAGGAATTTTAAATAAAAATGTTACCTTTTTATGGATTTTTTCCTTCAATAAATGTACACATCTTCTTCCACTGCCAAGCAGCCTTCTCTAGATGTTTGTATAAGGATTTTAAAACGTATTGGCAGTTTTAGAAGCCAATTGTAAGAGTAAATGCCATGAATATTGTATAAATGTTACGCGATTGTACAAATACTAGTGATGTTCTTGAAAGCAAAATCAATACTATGTAGATGTATAAGAATGTCCAACTAATTTGGTATTCTAGTTATCACATACATGACGACGGTCCCTTGGAAACTTATGGCAAGGCATTGACCACCAATACTTTGTATTACCGTGATAAAGATATTGGTATCCATTCCGTTGCCTATGGGAAACAGTGTATGAAAAACCATGAACCTGGAAACAAAGTTGGGTCAAAAGTAGTCCTGTGAAGAGCCCAGATGAGCTCGTATGACAAAACATTAGGCTAAGTTCGAACTCAATTTAGTATTTCGATGATCTTTCTTGATGCAAGCGTGAGGAAGATTCAATCTGTATTTGAAAGCTCAAATAGCTTGAAAGTGTTTGTTAGAAGCCTTGCTTGATTAACGAAGCTCGTTTCGATCATAAATTGAGAGATTTATAAAGCTCAAATGGAGTCGAATTCAAGCTGAAATGACTTGGAAAAAAATGAATCTATGGCAGTCTAGTTACATAAAGCTCGAGTTCTTTTGAACTTTAGCTTGTCACATAATATGTTTTGAGTTGAACTCTTTAATAGAACTAGATGGCACTCAACATGAATGCGATCGAGTCGAGGTTGACTTCAAATTAGTGAACTCGATTGAAGACTCGTTATATCTATGTTTTCAACCTCAATTTTGTAAGTCTGTTATGGTAACATAAAAAACCTGTCCTGTATACGGACACTATTTTTGGGGGTTCTACCAAATGCAATTATCTACATATTTTTTATATGACATGGCTTCTTTGCACTTTTTACATTACTGATATATAATCTTTGTTTGCCAATTTAGTTCCTTATTAGTTATCACCAAAAGTATGTTACAGCTTACACTAGTTTATAATACGTGCTCATAATTTTTGTCTGTTCTGTTTAAAATCACCCTTTGACTTTATGATCACACATGTTCAAATGGGAAATTGAAATTCACAAAGGCTATGTATATATTTACATTTTAGGGAAAAATCCATAAAAAGGTAACATTTTTACTCAAAATTCCTAATAAGGGGAACCTATTTAGTTTTCGTTTATTAAAAGGATTTGATTTCTGAAAATTTCTCAATAAAGGTAATATCGTTAGTTTTTAACACCAGACCTCCGTTAAGTGCCACGTCGGTTTGCCAGGTCATTAAAAAAGCTGACGTGTACATCTGACTGGGTAATGAAGATAATGCCACGTCATTGATAATTATTTATTTATAACTATTTACACATTATTATTAATTTATTAATATATATATACATTAACACATCTATTTATTTGTATAATATATATATATATATATATATTATATTACATATATACAGATCTATAGAGGAGAATGAAAGTGAAGAAACATCACATCACATCACACTGTGATTCTGTATAGATAGACTAGGCAGATAGATAAAGAGCACAAACATCACACCACACTCGTCGTGCAGGTTGATCATTTTCTCCGATCGGCGACCTCCATCGGCAGGGAATATTTCGTTGCCGGAAAATCTTCACAGGCGGAGAATATACAGACCAGACCCGTTTCCGACTCCGATATTCACTTCCGCTGCTATATCTTTTATTCCGATCATCATAATCGATCAACATTCATCATATTCAATTCATTCATCCAAAACACTAACTTTCATCAATTTCTTCATATTACTTTTTCTTTACAATTCCTTACACAAATCTAGTTACTGATGGTGAAGACAAAAATAATTTCATTACCACTTGAAGTTTTTGGACCCATTTTCAAGATGACAAAGGCCGGTGGCCATTATTTGTGATATCTTCTCCGGTACACACCATATACTTATAATAAAGCCATAATCTATGAATTTTTTTTTTAGATCTGGGTGAAAATCAAAGAAGAAAAGAGATGGGTTTTGTGTATTGATGTTGAATAAGATGATTGAGAAGGAGGTGGTGGCGTAGTGGTGGCCCGTTGGTGATGTGGTAGCAGCGGCGACACGGCGGTGTAGTGGTAGTGGAGGTGAAAGAAGGTGTTGGGTCATGGGTGGTTGTAGATGGTGTTGTTGATGACTATGGGGCGTTTGATCATTTTTCAAACGGACGGACGGCAATGGCAGTGGTGGCCGGCCGAAATTTCTAAGGAGGAGAGTATGTGTGGAAACCTGGGGAGAGAGAAAGAAAAGGTGGTTTGGTTTTTTTTTTTGAAGTAAATACATATAGGTGTATACTGATAAGATTGCCAGGTGAGTTATCCACTTAAGCTTTTTTAATGACATGATATATCGATGTGGAATTTAACGGAAGCTGGTGTTAAAAACTAACGATATTACCTTTATTGAGAAATTTTCAGAAATCAAATCCTTTTAATAAACGAAAACTAAATAGGTTCCCCTTATTAGGAATTTTGAGTAAAAATGTTACCTTTTTATGGATTTTCCCCTACATTTTAATGCTAATTCTTGTAGCTTGCAAAGTTTTACGGTTGTGCTTTAATGATCAATGGAATTAAGCCTTTGAGATTCTTACGAATGAGAGTGTAACAGGTTCAGTAAAGAAATCGTCGAGGAATCAAGATCTGGTTCAGAGTAATAGCAACATAGCCCGTACTATTACAGTCAAGGATGTCATCTCTGTTCTTGGGAGGGAAGTTCAGATGTCAAGATCGACACTTATATATCGCCTCTATGAAAAAGTGCGTTCTGATTCTGTGTCTGAATAATCGGCAACATTGCAGGGATCTGCTTGAAAATGACATAGATCACCAAAAAATTTCTTACAAGAAGTCTGATGTAGCTCAGAAAGTGGGCTTTGATATGGTATTTCACGTTTATGGACTTCTTGGCATGTGCTAGGAAGATAGATGTATGTTCAATGTACTATTTTCTGATATGGTCCCAGGATGAACGGTTTGAGGGCACACTTTGTATATATCAATGTTGTAGGATATTGCGAACTTCCCCTTTATGTTGTAAAATCCAACCGTGGAAATTTGAAACAGAACGGGTTAGTTGTATGATTTGGAATTTTGAACAACCCACAATTTCTTGTTTGATTTGTGTATAAATGATCTTGAACAACGTACTACCAAGACGGAATTTTATTAATATGCAAAATGAGGAGTACAATATTGCAAACATTTGAATACAAAAATTGAGATTTTCGATCTGTTTGAGCCAGTGGATTCGTCTTATAAATTGATCGTTTAATTTTTCTAACCTGTTTGACATGTAATCAATACGTAATTACAGTTGACCCATATATTGTTCATATTCACTTGGGTTCAATTCACTTCCGTAGCTTGGAGTATTTTACTTGTTTCACCCAATGTTTTTAAACCGGCCAATAGGACTGGTTGGACCGGATTTTTGAAGATTTTTGGCTCAATAGTTACCATTCGTTCGGTGTAACCGGGCCAGATCAAACTATTCGAACCGCTCAAGACGGACCGGTTCTAAACCAATCAAAGTTGGTCAAGCCCCCTGAAGCAGCCGGAAAAATGCTAGGATCCTTTGCCACCCTACCGCAACCTTTCTTGAAATCACTGGAATCTTGATCCAAAACCATAAATTAAAGGATTAAATTAAAAGCCAAAGAATTAGATTTGGGGTTGGAAAAGAGAATAAATATACATTTTATGGCATGAGGGTGGTGGTGGGTAGTGGTAGAGTACAACAATAGTGAGCAACAACTAAGAAGTAGAAGATTGGTAGTGGTGGCTGAAAAAGAAAAAGATGAAGCAAATTGGATGTACAAAATTAGGGTTTTGGGGGCTAATTTGAGAATAACGTCTCGTTTCCTTGTAACTTAATAAAATAAATAATAAAGAACTTAATATATTAAGTTAAGTTTCACGATCTTTTTGACTTAATAAACAAAAATAACCGTCAATTATCTATTTTTTACTTAATACATACAGACATTATTTATACATTACAGTCACTTAATAAATTTAATACTAAACAGGCCGGCAATGTGGTTGTAAGACTAAGGAGTGTTAGGTACGAGATTTTTTTAGAATTAGTAATATAATGCCAAAATTAATTTGGTCGAAATTTATATTGATTTTTTTTTATTAGATATATAAGTAATAAAATCATTCATGTAATCAATATATAAGGTCCAACCGATAAAATATTGTAAGACATGCTCAATGTCCGCTCCAGTTTTCAAATTATTGGTTTCATGACATAAAACCCAAATTCGTATCTCTTTATAACAATCCCGATTAGGAACAAACTTGAGCATATAGCGCATACACCCTATTTGATTTGTAGAGTTCTATTTAAGTTTCCATACGGGTTGGTATCGTCCCCAACTCCCTGGCCAACCGACTTACATAGTCTGACTTTCTCATAGGAAACAAAATAGATCGATCAATTAAATTATGGGTCAAGGATTTGATCTTATGCTTTCAATTTCTTTCTTAACATGGAAAGGTATGCTTAACCACAGGCAAAGGAATGACCATCACATCTATTGTTCAACCACCCTTGCCAACCATATTGAAAAAGGAAAACACAATCTGCAATGCCAATACAGGGAACACAAAACACAATCAGGGAACACAAGTCTCATTGTTCAACACCGATAAAATGTTGATTGCGGCCGTTGTAAAATCTTGGATCTCCGTTGCTCATTTAAGTACAAACTTTGTTGACGATGGTGCCATCTGTTCTATACTTTCGATTAGTAACATTCCATCAAGAACTTGTTCTACCTTATGTTACATATATATATATTAGAACACCATATCACTTATTTCCAAATACAATATAAAAAAGATAGCATTAATTGTTTTATAGCATTTTCATTCCATTTTTTTTACTTTAAGATTAAGTTACTGACTTATTCATCGGCTTAGGATGTTAAATATTATAGAAAACATCCTCAAACTTGCAACTTCAGCTGCACTTGTGTTAATCATGTCTTCAAATCAAATGCATTATTTTAAAACATTGGAACAAGGTTGTCCTTTTTTACTAATATCCCAAACACAATGTTATAACAAGTGACACAGAGATG
>CM067168.1:2518644-2523644 GCA_034093135.1 Erigeron breviscapus
CTGTCCTTAGTGTAATAATGTGAAACACGTAGGGTATGTGGTATGATAACATAATATATGACGGTTAGTTGAGAATAAGTACATGTTGGCCTTAGTAAGAAACATAGAACATGTGTAGTGTGTCGGCGTTAAAACACTAACTAATAAGACGGCTAACATGAGAGAAACTTTGAAGCTAACCCCCGAGTCATAAACTCTAGAACTACTACTATTATTGGATTTAGTGGTGGAATGACATATTGACTAGTATGACTTAGTAACATATATGTTATGCATGTGTGACGTGTAAGTATGTAGGTATGGCCCGTAGTGGTCAAGTTGAGGTCGTAAATGCTTTTGTTGTAAATTGACTTAAAACATGTTGATAAACGGTTAGGATACAACGTGATAGATATGTTGATATGCACCCTAAGAGAGTATCAAGGTTGTAAACATCCTAGCTCATATGTATTATAAATGAATGATTTTCCAATACTAATAATGTTAATCGTAATCGGTGAACAATAGGGATATGTTGCTTAATGGTATCGGTGAACAATAGGGATATGTTGCTTAATGGTATGTGAACTTAAAAACGTATAAGGCCTAGTTAAACTTGATTGCATGCGGGTTAGGGGATAACTGGTAATACACGTGTAAAATGTATTAGTAAATGGACGATTGCATAAATGAAGTTAACAAGTTAGTTTATTTTGTAGGGTGTATTGACACGCTTACATGAATTAAAGATAACCAATGGTAATGAGCTTGACATGATAAAATAATAAATAACAAATTTCATAGGATTCTAACACTCTTACCTTAGTTTAATGAGATGAAACGAGTATGCTATATGGTATGAGAGCATTAATTACTTGTGTGACTAATATGTGAGTATTGTGAGGCTAACTTTCGGGTCAACGCGTTACTTACCTTGTAGAAAATGGTGAGATCAAGAAGGAATACGACTAGCCATAGCGATGAGCCGGATTTAGCAACCGTGATTGCCCAAGCTGTGGTAAACGCCATACCTACTATCGTAGCCCAAGTCACGGCAAGCCTTCAAAGAAGCAGTGAAACGCGTGAAGCTAGAGTAATTATGGACGATGAGAAGGTGTCGAGTAGAGTCTCATTGAAAAGGAAAGAAATCGGAGAACCTAGTGGGGCAAGGAAAGCGGGCAGGTGTGACCCCAATGGTCATAATAAGGGTAGGTTCAGGACGGCGAGGGGCCCGGTGAGGAAAGCTTATGTTGGACCTCATCCGTTATGTGAAAGATGCAACAATCACCACACCACCGATGTTCAATGCAAGGCGTGTTTTAATTGCAATCAAGTTGGCCACATGTCCAAGAATTGTAGAGCCCCGAGAACGGGCCCAACGAACGTGGCTCCTATTCATGTCGTCCCTCCCCAAGGTAATCAACAAAAAGGCGAGTGTTTTGGATGTGGTAGTCGCGCACACTACGTGAAAGATTGTCCAAAATGGATTGGACAACAAACTGAAGTAGCAGAGCCGGTAAGGAAAACTTACTTAGGATCTCACCCCTTGTGTGGAAGGTGTAATCGCCATCACTCTCCCACTAACCAATGTGGGACTTGCTTTAATTGTAATCGAATCGGGCACGAGGCTAGGATTTGTAGAGCACCGAAAGCGACACCATTGAATTTAACGCCTCTTCAAACCATCTATCCCCAAACTGACCACCCTCGGAGCCATCAAGGTGTTTGTTTTGTGTGTGGTAGCCCCGACCACTACAGAGATGCTTGTCCTAGATGGACTGAACCACAAGCCCAAGTGGCGGTTCCTCCCGATCAACTACAAATAGTCGTTTATAACCCAAGCCGTGGCCAGCAAGACCATCAAGTTCAACTTCATAGCCGAGCTTTTGCAGAGAATGGCAAAGGAGACCAAAGTGATCCTAACGTTGGTTAAGGTACATTCCTCCTAATGGTTGCTATGTTACTACACTATTCGATATCGAAACCGACTATGAACCTCGTTTACTCTAACGTTGCTCCTTTGAGTTACATTCGTTCGTGTGTTTTGAAATTATATGTTTGCAATTTTGAATGTCTAAGCGACTCACTAACTAAATTTATTCAAATATCCCGTGTAACTATCCCGACTCTAAAAGACGACAAAACTCCTCACATACTTGGTGCCTTATGATATAAAGATTCTTGATGAAAAAGTGAGTGTAATCTGAATGCCACCGAGTGAGACAGTTCTAAAGTTGTGTAGTAGGGTTACCAGTGTAAAATATCTAACGGCAGGATTCTTAGGGTTCCGTGTAAGTCTTCCAACTTAGGCGTCCTTAGAGCTACCGTCTCAAGAATCTGAAAGCTAACGTCATCCTTGTTGATCTTGAGTCTCCCGAGGACTTTCCGGGTGACTTACCGGGCTTGTCCCATCTCGATAACTTAAATTTCGTTTATGCTCAACCTCCCAACATCGCGCGCGTAGTCAAAGCCCTTATAGACTTCTGAGAGGCGAATAAGCTCATAGTGAAAGGCGGAAGAGAAATTGGAAGAAAAACGAATTGGAATGGACTTCGCTGTGAAGTCGCCGACGACAAGAGGTGATCATGATATGACGAAACCGGTAAAAACTTGGCAATTGGGCAAGTTAGCATGTAGAAGGAGTGGGTTAGGTGCACGAAGATTCGACCTCTATTATTTCAAGTAAAGAAAGTCGCTTAACTCCTATTCAGGGAGCCATCTAATGGACGACGGGCATTGGAACCGACTTGAGACTTGATCACGCGTAAAGAGTATGTGCTAATGACCAAAACGGAGATCTTATGCAATAACAAGGGTTAAATGAGTATTGAATGTCATCAACCAAAGCACTGAGTAGTGGTGATGTCACTCCCCACCGGATAAACCAAGGATCGAATAAAGCCAATGCAGCGGGACAGGGATATTAATTGGAATGACAAGGACGATTTCTCAAGCTAAGAGAATAGTCCAACTAGCTCGCAAGCTAAGAAAAGGAGTATGCCAATGAGAAACGGAAACTGTTAGAGTTGAAGTAGGTGATTTTGTGCCCTGAAAGTATCCGCGTAGAGAAGCGTAGAGAAGCGTTGTCCGATTTGTGAAATGAGGAAAGCTTGAGCCAAGATACATTGGTCCTTTCAAGAAGGTTGAACAAGTTTGGGAAGGTTGTTTGTCGAATTGAATTACCACGAGAACTTAGCAACATACAAGATGTGTTTCATAATGGTAACCCACGCAAGTGTTTGGCGGATCCTACACATCATGTGCCTACGGACGAAATTTAAGTTAATTCGAAGCTGAAGTTATTGGTGAATCGGTAGAGAATTTGGACCGTGAAGTCAAGAAGCTCAAGAATGAGCGTTACATGATTCATGAGGTTAGATGGAATGTTAGACTTGGAACCGAGCTCAGTTGGGATTGAGAGAATCAAGCGAAGTCTAATTATCCGCCTTTATTTGCTAATTAGGGTTTTCGTTGAATTTCGGGACGAAATTCTTTCAACGGGGGGATAATGTAACATCCGTGAATTTTGACCCGTTGACTTTTGTGTAATTTGACTAACAAACTTGTTGAATAGAATTGGGTTAATGCTTACGGAAAGATTTTGGTGTTTAAAGGGTTAACGTTTAGCTATTTGTCGGATTTAGCGGAGCGGGTGCCTACCCATTTGGACTATAGGCCGTCCCCCCCCCCCCCCCCCCCCCCCCCCCCCCCCCCCCCCCCCCCCCCCCCCCCCCCCCCCCCCCCCCCCCCCCCCCCCCCCCCCCCCCCCCCCCCCCCCCCCCCCCCCCCCCCCCCCCCCCCCCCCCCCCCCCCCCCCCCCCCCCCCCCCCCCCCCCCCCCCCCCCCCCCCCCCCCCCCCCCCCCCCCCCCCCCCCCCCCCCCCCCCCCCCCCCCCCCCCCCCCCCCCCCCCCCCCCCCCCCCCCCCCCCCCCCCCCCCCCCCCCCCCCCCCCCCCCCCCCCCCCCCCCCCCCCCCCCCCCCCCCCCCCCCCCCCCCCCCCCCCCCCCCCCCCCCCCCCCCCCCCCCCCCCCCCCCCCCCCCCCCCCCCCCCCCCCCCCCCCCCCCCCCCCCCCCCCCCCCCCCCCCCCCCCCCCCCCCCCCCCCCCCCCCCCCCCCCCCCCCCCCCCCCCCCCCCCCCCCCCCCCCCCCCCCCCCCCCCCCCCCCCCCCCCCCCCCCCCCCCCCCCCCCCCCCCCCCCCCCCCCCCCCCCCCCCCCCCCCCCCCCCCCCCCCCCCCCCCCCCCCCCCCCCCCCCCCCCCCCCCCCCCCCCCCCCCCCCCCCCCCCCCCCCCCCCCCCCCCCCCCCCCCCCCCCCCCCCCCCCCCCCCCCCCCCCCCCCCCCCCCCCCCCCCCCCCCCCCCCCCCCCCCCCCCCCCCCCCCCCCCCCCCCCCCCCCCCCCCCCCCCCCCCCCCCCCCCCCCCCCCCCCCCCCCCCCCCCCCCCCCCCCCCCCCCCCCCCCCCCCCCCCCCCCCCCCCCCCCCCCCCCCCCCCCCCCCCCCCCCCCCCCCCCCCCCCCCCCCCCCCCCCCCCCCCCCCCCCCCCCCCCCCCCCCCCCCCCCCCCCCCCCCCCCCCCCCCCCCCCCCCCCCCCCCCCCCCCCCCCCCCCCCCCCCCCCCCCCCCCCCCCCCCCCCCCCCCCCCCCCCCCCCCCCCCCCCCCCCCCCCCCCCCCCCCCCCCCCCCCCCCCCCCCCCCCCCCCCCCCCCCCCCCCCCCCCCCCCCCCCCCCCCCCCCCCCCCCCCCCCCCCCCCCCCCCCCCCCCCCCCCCCCCCCCCCCCCCCCCCCCCCCCCCCCCCCCCCCCCCCCCCCCCCCCCCCCCCCCCCCCCCCCCCCCCCCCCCCCCCCCCCCCCCCCCCCCCCCCCCCCCCCCCCCCCCCCCCCCCCCCCCCCCCCCCCCCCCCCCCCCCCCCCTCATTTCTTCTTCTTCTTGCATCGATTAAGTGTTGGAAACTAGTATAATACAAGAATCATAGTCAGTTGCATCTCATTATCGGGATATCGAAGAATCAAAGGTGGAAGTTCT
>CM067168.1:2531144-2566042 GCA_034093135.1 Erigeron breviscapus
ATGTTAATTATTAAGTTAATAGTAAAACAACCTCCAATTGAATGATGAACTCGAATTATGATTTAAACTTCGAACAAATGAATATGCAGAGTATAAATACTTAATTATGATTGAATATGATACATGCATTTTGAACTTGGATAAAGATGCTAAATCAAAATTTAACTCAATAACCTACTTCGTCATTTTGCTAGATGAGATGAGAAAAAGTTGTATAGCGGTTTGTCACCATACATGGCTGTTCGTCATTTTGCAAAATATAACATTACTTTTTTTATAGCCATCATATCATATCATATCACACATACATGTTATAAATCTTGAAATCGTGGCTTATCCTTTTCCCAAGCTTTTATTAAAATCTTACATAAAAGGTACGCGTGCATTGCACAATAATATTCCATTCAATTTGTTATGAAGTTTTAGTTTAATTTAACAAGTTGATAGAAAATTCAAAGAAAGAAGTCACATGATAGGTCTATAAACTACTAATAGTTTATGATTAGAATAGGATAAAGCCGTTGACTCGTATACATCGATTCGGTGAAATTGAATTCAACCAAATTCCCTTTTCTTCTTGGCATGCATCACAGCCCTGCATACCAATCAATTTTTGTTGGTTGCTTTATTTTCCTGGATTTATTCATATTAGATGTGACTAATTTTACATTTATCCAAACTTTTTTATATATGTTGAATTTATATTATAAAGAAAGATAAGATAAGATATCTTATAACACTTGGGAATGGTTTTGAAATTAACAATCATTTTATACATTATCTCGTTTTTGTGTACACATCGTTTAATACCACTAAATAAAAATAATCGAAAGATATGATGATACATACAGGGTATGTTTGGCAAAATTAGCTGGTAGCTGGTGGTTGGTAGCTGGTGGCTGTTATCCGTAACTGGTGGCTGTAGCTGAAAGCTGTTAGCTGAAGTTTTTATATATATTTAGATGTTTGGCAAATAGCTAGATCTTTTAATAAAATGTATAAAATGACAAAAATAGGCATGATTTAAAAAAACACTTAATATAAAGTTATAAACATCATTTAAATAATACTAGAATGGTTAAGAATTAAGTTTTACAGTGGCGGATCCAGGAATTTTTAAGGTCGGGGGCACAAAATTTTAGCTTAATATATTAGAAAGAACTGCGTAAAAAAATATCTTAGATGAAAGAACAAGTTGCAATACCTTAGACGAAAAAACAGCATGAGTTCTATAACAATTCTGCACCATTTACAGCTTGAAACAGGCCATAAATCTGCACCAAAATCTGCTGCAATCTACACCAAAAACTGCTGCAATTATGCACCAAAAACAGGAGAAAAACAGCCATAGTTCAGCAGCAACACAACCAGCAACAAAAGACAGGAATCCTGCACCAAAAAACAACAATTCTGCACCAAAAAACAGCAAAACAATATAGCAAAACAGCAACACAACACAACCATAATTTTGCAGCAGGAATCTGCAATAAACCATCAGGAATTTTGCACCAAAAAACAGCAAAAAATACAGCAAAACAGCAACAAAAAAACCGCCAAAAACAGCAGCAACAAAACTGTACAGCAGGAAAAAAATAAGGCCAAGAACAAGTTTCTTTCATTAAACCATGATTAAACAAGTTACAAATTACAACTTTCATTGAACCATGATAAAAACAAGTTACAAATTACAACTTTCCTTTACGATGAACCTTGTTAAAGCGAGCAATGACATTTTCATTTTTCACATTGGCTAAAGCTTCTTTTTCTATAGTACAAGTTAGACAAGCATTCAAAAACTCGTCGCCAATTCTATTGCGCAAGTCGGATTTCACAAGCTTCATTGCCGAAAAACATCTCTCAACCGTAGCAGTTGCAACGGGCAAAATCAATGCTAACTTTAACAATCGATAGACCAATGGATAAGATTTATGTTATTTTGTTTCCACCATCACTCTAGCAAGATCGGTAATACCATTTAAGTTAGCAAATCTTTCATCTTTTCGCACATTTAGGCGAATTCGATTTGCACGCCTCACAACATCATCTTGTTTATGAAAAGCCATTTCAATATTTTGCTTTGGATTTACTAGATCCTCACAACTTTTAAGAGCTCTATTGTGATGACTATTGATTTCACCAACATGCTTAACAAGACTCTCGGTTTTGTTCCAACAATTAAATCCTTTTATTGTAAATGAATCACCCCCACCTTGGTTCCCCACATAATCACCACATAAGTAACAACACAAGCAAAATGCTTTGTCCGCTTTTACACTATACTCTAACCAATTACCATACTTCCCAAACCATTCCACACAAAAACGTCTTCCCTTATTCCCTATCATTCTTATTGGAAATTTATGACCACGTGGTTGACACGGTCCATTGATCCAATATTTTCTTCTTATTTCATCTCTTTGATTAGGATGATAATCCAAAATACGTATTCTATCAATGGGATCCCATAGAAGATTATCTAAATCAACTAGTTTAGGCATTTGATGATGGTTCTTTCCTTTTGAGGTATTTTTCCATGATTCCTAACAAAACAATTAAACAAGTATAACTAATAATATTATATATATTTAAGCCCTAATAAACAATAATAGCAATTAAATAATATTAACAAAAAAAAAGAGTTAGGGTTTAGAAAATTTACCTTTGAATTCAATATTATAGTGAAAAAGAGATCCAACAATCCAAATAAGCTCAAAAAAGATTAAAATTTCGGAATTTCATATTAGGAAATTTAGAGGGACATAAGAAATTCAGATTTAGAATTTTAGATCACTTTGGAGTTTGGAGGGAAAAGTGAAAAGGAAAAATATCTGTACGTATGGAGCTTTTTTTTTTGTTAAGGGGCTAAATGTTGAAGAAGTGAGGGGCTTTGGTTTAATTTGGTTGGGGCCTCCACATAAAAAAAAAAAAAATCGTTGGGCTTTTTTTTTTTGAGAGTGGGCCGGTCTCCCCCCTGCTACAAGGCTCCATCCGCCACTGGTTCTTGTTGATACCTGTATCTAAGCCATTTGCTATTTTGCATATTCTACTAAATACATATAGTACTATGCTGTTAAAAAACACATATACTAATGAAAACATATGTGTATATATCTACTTTTTTTTAAAAAAATTCTAAAATATGTTCTCTTAAATAAAAGACAATTAAAAGTTGAAATGAAATGAGATGATGATATCAAAGTAGTCACTGACCATATCAAAAACGCCTTGGAGTGAAAACCGGTGGCTCGGCCTCCATGGGCGGGGGTTTTTCTCTCGTCTCTGTTTTTGGCGGGAGTTTTTTCATTTCTTTTATGGTCTTAGCAGTTAAGGTCCCGGGATGGTTCTAGATAGTAGCGTATTTCGGTGTATCTAGATGTAACTATGTAACGTGTGTACTTTTGGGCCTAGCACCTTGCTAGTGTTCCATGTATATTTACATATATATAAATATACATATATTTTTTGCCGTTCAAAAAAAAAAACTTGTTCCTTCATCCCTCGTCTTAAGTTAATATTTTATTATTAGTAAAAAAAAGATGATCGACTAGCTAGTACTCAATAATTTATTTTTTTTTGAACAGCAAACATTACAACTAAACCCCAAATAATCCTAAAGGATTGAACCTTGGTCTTTTACACCAAGAGGCAAAGCCTCTACCACCCCACCAAAGTGGTGATGACAATAATTATATTACTTATAAAAAAAATAATAAAACAAAAATGGAAAGGCGGGATGAAAATAATTTGACACATCAAAATGCTACAGCCCTTTCAAACGCTTGTTATGGCAGCGTTAAGCTTTAGCTTTTGAAGCTTTTCACCCCATTCAAAAGCTTAAAGCTCTTTCTATAAATCTATAACCAAACGAAGTTTTTCAGTAGATAGGAGCTTTTTCTTAAAAGCTTGAAGCTTGAATCTCCTAAAAGCTCCAAAAAGCTTGCTGCCAAACATACCCATAGTAAGTGCCACAATTACTTAATTTTCATTTACGGTTGATATGAGTGAGTTTTTCCCTTCAATCGATCTATTTGGCTAGAGACTCTTTGAAACGGACCCGATTAAAATAACATATGCTAAATCTTCCGACATTCGCAAGTAATTCACACCTTTTGAAAGAAAATCTTGATTTCAATAGCTATGGTTGGGTTGTTTTTGTTTTATTATTGAACAAGAACTTTGTAAACCATGAAACGACCCTATCGACGAACCAATGAAGACAATAGTTAAAACTCTATTATTTTCATCAGTTTGTTGATAGAGCCTTTCAATGGTTTACAAGAATCTTGTTCAATAATGAAATAGGCCTCATAAAATAACCACTAACTTTAGATTTTATCAAGTTAATTACTTATTAGTTATTATACTAATGCAAAATCACTTTAAAAAAAGAAGACTATATTAATATATTATAAATTCTAGCTATCAATTAAAAGTGATGCTAATTTATTCATTATGGTGATTATTATTTAATTTCATCAAAGGTTTTTTTCCCCTGAAACATAATCACTTTTAATTTAGTATACATTCAGTCACTCAGTATAGACTATATGATTTTAATCGGGTCAGCGTTATAGTAACGTGAATTTAAAAAAATAATCACCAAAAGCTTGCCATCCACAAGATTCATACTCTGAGAAAAACCTCGTGGCTTTAATAAGCGGGGTTGAGTGGCTGACATTCATTGATATTCATCATAGGTTAGTATTGAAACATTCTATTTAGTTTATAATTCTGTTGAAAATTTGGTTGGACTGAATGAAATGAATGATGGAATGGAATGAGAGCGGTAATGAAATAGATCATTACCATTTTATTTTCATGTTTGGTTACCCCATTAGAATGAAATGAATCATTAAAACATATTATAGGAAGTGACAAAAATCCCCCTCAATGTGTATAACTGAAATCATTACACGATTCTTGTTGTAAAAATAACATTATTATACACTCAAGGTTTTAAAACCAATCTAAAATCTAGTTTTTAAAAGATCAGTGAACGAATTTTTCTCGTTTACTCCTTTTTCCCATTTCATTGACTTGAGCCTTTCATTGGTTGTGGATAAACCTTTTTGGATAGAAATTTATGAGGGTATCATGTTACATGTTACAGTTGGTTAGCTTGAACTCAAAAATATTTAGGGTATATTGGTCTTTATCCACTCACGGAATGGGGAAAATAACGGGAAATAATGGGGGTAGCGGAATGAATGGGAAAGCTGGAAGTTTAGACTATGAGGAATAGCCCCTCCTTGGAATGCCCTTTATCCACTCAAAATATGTCATGTGGCATCCAATCATCAAGAGGGCATTCCACCCATTACTTTGGGATGGGGAATGCCCCTAGGGAATGCCCCTAGTGTACATGAATTAAAAAAAAAGTAATTTACTTATGTGGAACGGTCAAATTGACACAAAATTACAAAGCATCACACGCGTTACAAACTAGACGGGGCACGCGAATTAAGATAGTGGAACGCCCCCCGGGACCGAAGTGGGGTGTTCCGGCCGAAAAAAACAAAAAAGAACGGGCTACTCCTATCGGTCTTACGGAATCATTTTACAAGAGCAATGGTCGATTCTTTTCCTAGTATGTAAACAAACACACTTTTGTTAAGAGAATACAATTGGCCTTTCCATTCTGGGCCTTATTCTGCATAACAAACATGAAGTGCCTCTACAAAACCTTGGGCGCATTACAAGAAATTTGATATTAGATGCCAGACTTTTGACCACAACAAAATTTCGTCCCAAAAGTCGTTAAAAGTATAAAATAATAGTTGCTTTTTGAAGGTTTTCTGTTATATTTATTTAGATTTAGATGTTTATAAAGTAAGCCTAAAACCAAAAAAAAACATGAATGAATGTTAGAAGCATAAATGTAGCTTTAACTACTTATTAAGTGTGACGAAAGTTATATGAAGTGGCAAACAAGTCAAAACTTATCACATTAAAATTGTTGGACCATATAAGCTATTCTGTTAAGTTATTTCAAAATGTATTTAACTAGCATAATAAAGCTTAAAATTTAGGATAAAAGTGTTAAGTTTGTACACCTTTTGGCTCATGTTTTGATACCAAAACTAAAATTTAACTGACCCATTCAAGAAATTACTTCAAATCACACATTTTTGTTTAAGCGAACACAAAATAGAGCATTCATCCTTACTTGGTGCTCCATAAGGCTGTTGATTACATGAAGAAGGAGTACGAATCTAGCCATGTTACAATTCAGATAAAGCTTGAATAAATCAGATTGGTCCATCTGGTTCTATAATTGGACACTAGTTCCTCCACTTTCTATCATGAAAAGAATTTCCTCATTAAGCTCACCCAATAATGTTAGTAATTTCTAAATTGTACTCGAGATTACTCAACATTCATAATTATTTGTAAATACCTATATTATGTTATACCCAACGAGCCAGTACTATTGATGTATGTATTTCACTATATCTTATTGCCTAAATATATGTTATGGTCATTGACTCGTCAATGAAGCCGATATGGGGATCGACGATCATATTGTAGCAACTTAGTTAATGATGATAGTTGTCGAAGAGGATTTGGACATTCCAAATATCAAATGGTATATTGTTTAGGATAATTTTTTAAAAATCAATGTCTAGCAAAATAGTCAAATTAAACAGTTATATTCAACTTACAACAAAGTCAAAAAAACAATTATGACATCCTAAAAATGGAATTTAACGTATGCAAGTCGAATGGCTAAAAGAAAACGCATGCCCAAATTTATGGTCATTTATTCAATGCAATGGGCCAACCTTCTTTAATATCTCACCCAAATCTTTCCTTTCACCGGCTATAAGTAGCCCTTCCAAGTGTTTACGAATTCCATAATACATACACACTAAACACTCAAACCCAAAAGACCAAAATCTTCCATAGATAAACTCCGGTCGAAGTGTAATAGAGTTATGGTTGATGGGATGATTTGGTGATGCCTTCGTAGTGGGCAACTATTTTACATCGGTGACGACATTATGATCTTTCCAACCGATCATAACATCAATTTCCTGGAACTCTATGTCTTGACTGTAGCTCAAATTGCCATGCTTGTTAACCCACATGGGTCTTTTAGAAACGAGAATGGCGATTTGGGCTCCAGTCAACACATAGGGATCTAACGCTTAACATGTTCATGGATTGTTTATACCAACATCCATCGTTCAACCATCCTACTCTTTCAGTTTTATCAATACGTTTTCAAAGGTAAAATTGATCATGATGTGTATATACGATGGAGCATTAAAAATATAAAATTCCGAATATAGTTGTTTTGGTTCACATTAAAATATCAATCTATCAAGTTTCACTTGGTTTCTTTATCTACAAGAGTTGCTGTTATGGCAAATCCCCTTAGCTAATTTCAAAATTTCTAACTGTAAAAAGATATAGTGACCGCATCATGTTGTACGTTTATATATATGACGAACTTGGAAATGATCTGAACTAAGTAAAATTAAAGTATAATTTGATTATTTATTAAAATAATCTTTGTGTAATTATACCCAAATCCAACTTTTTTTTTAAGACTTGGAAAGTGGTTTGGTTAACCAACAGATTACACCAATATTTTAGATACCCATTTGCCAATTGCCAATGCTTTCTTGAATACTTTTGTATGTCATTTTAGAGTCATCTTTCAACTTACTAGATACATTTAATAACACATTCAATTCTATAAAAAAAATATTTCATCCACTTTACTTTTGATTTTTTCATAAGTCCATCATTTCTTTGGTATGTTTGGCACAAAGTGTCTGTCTGGCAAGGGTTTTTGGGGGCTTTTAGGAGCTTAAAAGCCCCAAGCTTTTAAATATAAGTCTCTTTTAAAGTTATAGCCCTGTTTGGATGTTCATTTGAGATCAAAAGCCCCAGCCCCAAAAAGCTCCTAAAAGCCCCGAAATGTCTTTAAAATTAAAGCTTGTGGGTATGTTTGGTACAAAAGCTTGGAGCTGGGGCTGTGGTCAGGGGCTTGTAGTTGGAGCTTAGAAATGGGGCTAGGAGCTGGGGCTTCTATTTCAACCCTTCTTCCACCAGCTTTTATTTTAAAGACCTTTCGGGGCTTTTAGGAGCTTTTTGGGGCTGAGGCTTTTGATCTAAAATGTATATCCAAACAGGGTTACCGTTTTAAATGGAGCTTCTTTTTAAAAGCTCGGGGCTTTTAAGCTCATAAAAGCCCTCTACCAAACAGACACTGTGTAAGAAGGGTTGAAATAGAAGCCCCAGCCCCAGCCCCTAGCCCCATTTCTAAGCTCCAGCTCTAAGCCCCTAATCACAGACCCTGCTCCAAGCTTTTGTGCCAAACATACCCAAAAGCTTGGAGCAGGGTCTGTGATTAGGGCTTGGAGCTGGAGCTTCTATTTCAACCCTTCTTACACAAGTTTTTATTTTAAAGACATTTCGGGGCTTAAAAAGAGGCTTATATTTAAAAGCTTGGGGCTTTTAAGCTCCTAAAAGCCCCCAAAAGCTCCTTGCCAAACAGACACTACATGTCAATCAGGAATACAATCAATAATTGGGACTTAAAAAAAATTTCATCGAAGAAGTACACTTGTAAAGTAATAAAGCTCGCCGGATAGCCTTTGGGCTCGCTATCTCAAGTCTCTCCGTTACAGTCATACATAATGGGCTTAATTGAAACCTTTAGTTAGACTAGTAGCGAAAACACAGCATGGGCCCAAATTATCTAGTGAATAATCTATAAAAGACGATTTAGAGTTTAATTAGACATCGATCAAGTTTTACCTCTTAACTACCAAATCGTCCACGCGGTTCCATTATTATTATAGACTTGGTTCTTTTGCAAATGTTATCAATACCTTCACAGTTTGTAAACACATTTTGAGCCCTTGTAGACATTTTATGGTTGTATGACACCAAGACGACATGTCCGGTCAAACTGTCGGTCATGCATCTGAGGTCCGAGTTAGACTGGTCATGATAATTGGCTAGGGTCAAACTGTTGGAAGGTCGTGATGATGGCTTTCTATAACCAGTGGTCACTGTGTTACATATCAGATATCTTGATATTAGTACAAGAGATCACATATTTAACCTTTTTATATGACTATTTTGGATCAATTGGAAAAAATATTCGAAAATGATCACTTATATATACCCTGGTCAAACTATATACAATTGACTCAAAAACTCATTTTCTCAAAATAACCCGGACATTGAAAAATTTCTCCGATTTATCTATATATAACATTATAAATCTGAGGTGATGACTTAAAATTTGAATAAATACATTTTAATTTTACTCTTGCATTTAATATTATAATTAAATTTAATACAATATATCAATTTATCAATAAGAAAAGTCGACCAGTATAACCAAAATACTAATAAAAATCTGTAACACAAATCAATCATTTAGAAGCAATTGACCAGCCATCATGAATACTCAAAAAGCCATCATCAGAAAATAAAATTCAAACAAATACAAAGGCAACGAATAGCAAACATCTTTTTGGTCCATATTCATTACCCCACATCAAAGAAAAATTATGCTTTTCCTTTCCCCAACTAAAATTTTTCCATCTTCCTATTAAATACCATAACTTACTTTTTGTATATCTTCTTTTTTGGTTTCTTTAAAACTTCAATTTTAGTTTTCTTATTTTTCATCAATGGAAACATTACAACAGTTTTTCATAACTGTAATTGCAACTTTTGTGTTATTTATCCTTATTGCAAGAATTACTATTGCTACTACTAATACTCACAATCATGGTCATCATATATTGAAGTCTAGTATAAATGAGAAAACGGGTACTAAAACAAATACCAAGAAAAAGAAAGTTCGGTTTGCTATTGACAATGATGATGAATATGTTGTCAATAAGGTTGTCCTTGAACCATTAGAAACACAGTCAGTTGTTTTCGACGAGCCAATGGAAGATGATGATCTTGTTATTGACTATGATCAAACCGAAACGAGTAGTACTGTTGGGGAAAATGTAGGTAGTTGTAGCAAGGATGAGATTAATTGTGTGAAGGTAATGTGTGATGAGACTGATGAAGATTTGAAAGAGAAAGAAGGATTGGTTTCGGACGAAGATGATGATTCTTTAGATGATGGTTGGGAAGGGATTGAAAGGAGTGAATGGGAGAAAGCGTTCGCGTTTGCTTCAAGTTATGGTCATCTTGATGATAATTTGAAAAGTTTAGAAGGTGATGCTTAACCTATGGCGTTGTAAGGTCTCTTCTTATGCTAATTAGTATTGTTAGACTTTCGTTTATAATCTCATGATGTTTTGTTGAATGAAATGTTGTATATTGTTTTGGAGAATGATTGGTATATATGCGTAAAACGTTAACCTAAAAATGTGTGTAGCAAATAGATTAATGGCAAATAATGAGTAAAGGGAAGATGGTTAAGCTTGAACGAATTAGGCGTTTTCAGGGTTGATGTTTTAGGCGTATGCATTGTTACCCGTTTTGGCGTGTGGTTTAGTTAGTTCTATCGAACGTACAAAGATGATCTTCAGGTCCTGAACGTACAAAGGCCTTTGTTCCGGATATGGTTTGAATGTATGTACAGAAAAGTGAATTCTTTGTATAGATTGATTGAAATATTCTCTGTGACAGGAAACTAATGCATGGAAAATAATGTGTGCAAATTCTTTAACATTGTGTATATTTCATAACATGATAACAAAATACATCATTTTCTTGCTAGAATCATTGAAAGACTTACAACTTACTTATATCATAACTTAACAAGGCATAAAATAGGAGTAACTGCTTAATGGAGAAATACCGTGCTTATTCTACGTCATCCTTTCATACTAATTCCTATCTGTAGTTTTCTTCTGAGGACCTCCACCTACGAAACCATCCGAACCCGAACCCATGTCGCCATCGCCACCATCAAAACCGCCATCTGAACCTCCAAAATTACCATATCCTGAGCCTGGACCTGTCCTAGAACCATATCCACCTCCATCACCATTAAAACCTCCTTTTGACCCATATCCACCACCCACAACTCCTCCTCCTGTGTTACCTCCATATGGACTTCCTCCATTTCCATATGCGCCCCCGTTTCCAGGTCCTGAAACGAAACCTCCGCCTCCTCCTACATTGCCTCCACTACCATATCCGGAACCATAAGCACCTCCACCTTTTACACGGCCACTACCTCCGCCCACATAACCACCGGAAGAACCACTACCTCCTCCCACATAACCACCACCTCCCCCCATGTTACCACCAGGATAGCCCCCACCCCCACCCATATTACCACCTTCATAACCACCACTTCCGCCCATATTACCACCTGCAAAACCACCAGCAGCCCCACCACCTCTGCCAATATAGCCACCGCCAGCAGCGCCACCACCACCTCCGCCCATATTACCACCAGAATAGCTACCACCTCCTCCCATATTACCACCAGAATAGCCACCACCTCCTCCCATGTTACCACCACCTCCGCCCATATTACCACCACCAGAAGAGCCACCACCTCCACCCATATTACCACCACCAGCAGCGCGACCACCTCCTCCTGTATAACCACCACCACCGGAATTAAATCCACGGCCTCCACCGCCTGTTCCACCTCTACCTCCTCCTCTTCCCCCACTCCCATTCCCATTTCCATTCCCATTATTTCCATTCCCACCACCTCTGGCTCTTGACACATATCCCCTTCCTCCTCCACCATTAGCATTGCCCACCATTCCAGGCCCGTCATAAGTAGCCACTGTAACGTTTTTATCACCTACCCCCTCATTCATTTCTCGAGTCTGGTTACTCCCCACAATCTCCATTCTGGTCGCTTCAACACCAACATTAAAGTCTAGCCCCAACAAAATTGTTGTAAAGAAACAAAAACACCAAAATACAACACATTTTCTCTCCATGATCCTTCGCGCCCAACACAATTTTATGCAAGAGAAACCCTCAAGTTTTGTAAGAAGTTATGAACTTGTTAATGGATTTGACAGGGGAAAACTAACGAAAAACCACAATTACGATGAAAGAAGGTATTAGGATACTGGAGATCACTAAGAGAGCAAATTTGTGTGCATGGTTACGTTGTGCAGGTCTTCTATATATGTACAGTTTTGGTCCACTATAGGAAGACAAACTATTCGGTGCATGCAATGGGCATGATCTGAGATAAGACTAGTTTGGTAGTGCGAACAATCTGCATGATAATTAGACAAGTGCACAAATGGTCTTCTCTGTTTTGATCAGTAGAACCGTTCAACGACCCTGATTGATTTAATATCATAGCTGCTTATTACCGGCACCTGCAGGCAACTGACATTTACTCTAACTTCAACCAGTTCATATAATTATGGGCCATTTCAGGTCATATTTTAATGATTAAGTGTAACATGAAATAACTTAATAGTTACAGAGGAATTATGTTAAATAATCATGTTATAGTTCACCTAAAGTGTAGTTGAGCATTTACAACCTTTATGATCTATCAATTCATTCAAACCTATGCATTCTTAGGCCAGTGCTTATAAGGGCCAGCTTCTTGGAGCTTCTTCCCTGCCACATCAGCATCACATAACCCAGGACTCCCCTCAGGACACTCACTGTCTATAAACAAAAGCTTCTTGGAACTTCTTTACACATCATCAATTATTTTATAATTTATCTCACACACACAAATACACATATATATACACTACACATATATAAAACAAAACAAAAAACTTCAGCCGACCCCACCTCCTTCCGTCCTTGAACTTCTTGAGGAAGACTAAGATGGAAGAAGATAATTCTGGGCTAGGAGTCTACATGGAGTTAGACATGAGTTACGAAGATATATGGAGTTAAACTTGTGTTGTTCATGTTTTTTTTTTTTTTTTCCAATCATGATATATGTACATAGATCTTTGCAATCAATTATGTGTTTTTTTTTTTTTTTTTTTTTTTTTTTTTTTTTTTTTTTTTTTTTTTTTTTTTTTTTTTTTTTTTTTTTTTTTTTTTTTTTTTTTTTTTTTTTTTTTTTTTTTTTTTTTTTTTTTTTTTTTTTTTTTTTTTTTTTTTTTTTTTTTTTTTTTTTTTTTTTTTTTTTTTTTTTTTTTTTTTTTTTTTTTTTTTTTTTTTTTTTTTTTTTTTTTTTTTTTTTTTTTTTTTTTTTTTTTTTTTTTTTTTTTTTTTTTTTTTTTTTTTTTTTTT
This sequence comes from Erigeron breviscapus, assembly GCA_034093135.1. Taxonomy (NCBI): domain Eukaryota; kingdom Viridiplantae; phylum Streptophyta; class Magnoliopsida; order Asterales; family Asteraceae; genus Erigeron; species Erigeron breviscapus. The sequence continues at coordinate 2,544,321 of CM067168.1, forward strand.
TTTTTTTTTTTTTTTTTTTTTTTTTTTTTTTTTTTTTTTTTTTTTTTTTTTTTTTTTTTTTTTTTTTTTTTTTTTTTTTTTTTTTTTTTTTTTTTTTTTTTTTTTTTTTTTTTTTTTTTTTTTTTTTTTTTTTTTTTTTTTTTTTTTTTTTTTTTTTTTTTTTTTTTTTTTTTTTTTTTTTTTTTTTTTTTTTTTTTTTTTTTTTTTTTTTTTTTTTTTTTTTTTTTTTTTTTTTTTTTTTTTTTTTTTTTTTTTTTTTTTTTTTTTTTTTTTTTTTTTTTTTTTTTTTTTTTTTTTTTTTTTTTTTTTTTTTTTCTTTCTTTCTTTTTTTTTTTTTTTTTTTTTTTTTTTTTTTTTTTTTTTTTTTTTTTTTTTGGGTTCTTTTTCGAGGGGCAAATGGTCAATTAGTTAGAGTCGAAGGGCTGTTCTTGTAATTCTTGGAAACCCTAATTAATTTGCATATATAAAATTTATGAAACCCTAAATATGAAACGGTTCTATCTATCTGCAGTGTAGAAACCGTGTGAAAACCCTCAACATGAAGCGTTTTGTTGTCTTGGGATGGCAACGGTTCTCCAGTACACACTTACACTCCCATTATTATATAAGAAAGTTCCGATTTTGTTGTTTTTCATTCGATCCGGGTTAATCTTGTTATTGTTTGTTCAACAAATTCCACATACAAACTCATCAACAATCATGAATCGCCTAGATAAATGGGACCACTACTGCAAGCAGAATCTTTTCGTCTTCAAGAGAAACGACAGAATCATGCTTTTAATAGAGAAAGTGAAGAGGGTCATTAAGCTTGATCATGATTTTTTAAGGGAAGTTTACAGGCAAGGGGTTTCGAAGCCAAACCTCTGTGACAGATGCAGAGATTTGAAGAGGGTGCTGAGAAGAAGGTTTGACCCCGGAAGGATTCACATGGATGATTTGGCGAAGGAGATTGTTTGGTGGACCTTTGCGTTGACTCGACACACAAGGAGATTGTATATAAAAGTGTTGTGGGGAAATGATCGAAGGAGATGGTACCGGGCCAGTGTTTTGTTGGAATCAACCGACTTGGATATGTTGAGGCAGATCAACAATATGAGACCCAACAACTGGGCTCGCTGTCAACAATTCATCCAGTTCGAGGGAGACTTGGGTGTTGATGAGCTTCAGATGGAAGAAGATAATTCTGGGCTAGGAGTCTACATGGAGTTAGACATGAGTTACGAAGATATATGGAGTTAAACTTGTGTTGTTCATGTTTTTTTTTCTTTTTTTCCAATCATGATATATGTACATAGATCTTTGCAATCAATGTATGTGTTATTTTGTTTCCAATCATGAATGGTTGTTTTGGTCTTTATGTATATGTTATTTTGCATGTCAACTTATGTACTCAAGGGTTTATAATACTCGTACTGGTATGCAGTTTTAGACTTCATGTCACAATCATATTACAAAATCCTGGTAGGCTAACGTGTCCATAGTGTTACGTCCTTTGCTGAATATACCTTATGCTATGAATGATGCAACTGGGTTACTGGAAACTGGCCAACCCTTTGTATGGGTGATAAGAGATGGTGAGCAAGCAAAAAGATTTAGCAAGATAGAAGAATTGGAAATAATACAAGTTTTCTGATGCATGCTGTGTGGAAATTCAAGGATAGATGCGTTGTTTTATTTTACTTTTGTTTCAATTCATGATATGTGTACTTAGATTTCTGAAGTTGATGAATTTGCTTTATGTATGCTAAGCTTGTTATCAATGAATGGTTGTTTTGGTGTTTATGTATGTGTTATTTTGCATGTTAATTTGAATGGTTGTTTGGTATTTATGTTTATTTATTTTTTTCAATCATGATATATGTACATAGATCTTTGCAATCAATGTATGTGTTATTTTGTTTCCAATCATGAATGGTTGTTTTGGTCTTTATGTATATGTTATTTTGTTTCCAATCATGAATGTTGTTTTGGTTTTATGTATGTGTTATTTTGTTTCCAATCATGAATGTTGTTTTGGTTTTATGTATGTGTTATTTTGTTTCCAATCATGAATGTTGTTTTGGTTTTATGTATGTGTTATTTTGTTTCCAATCATGAATGGTTGTTTTGGTATTTATGTATGTGTTATTTTGTTTCCAATCATGAATGTTGTTTTGGTTTTATGTATGTGTTATTTTGTTTCCAATCATGAATGTTGTTTTGGTTTTATGTATGTGTTATTTTGTTTCCAATCATGAATGTTGTTTTGGTTTTATGTATGTGTTATTTTGTTTCCAATCATGAATGTTGTTTTGGTTTTATGTATGTGTTATTTTGTTTCCAATCATGAATGGTTGTTTTGGTATTTATGTATGTGTTATTTTGTTTCCAATCATGAATGTTGTTTTGGTTTTATGTATGTGTTATTTTGTTTCCAATCATGAATGGTTGTTTTGGTATTTATTTATTTTTTTTGCAATCATGATATATGTACATAGATCTTTGCAATCAATGTATGTGTTATTTTGTTTCCAATCATGAATGGTTGTTTTGGTATTTATGTATATGTTATTTTGCATGAATGGTTGTTTTGGTATTCATGTTTTATTTTTATTTTTTTCAATCATGATATATGTACATAGATCTTTGCAATCAATGTATGTGTTATTTTGTTTCCAATCATGAATGGTTGTTTTGGTCTTTATGTATATGTTATTTTGTTTCCAATCATGAATGGTTGTTTTGGTATTTATGTATGTGTTATTTTGTTTCCAATCATGAATGTTGTTTTGGTTTTATGTATGTGTTATTTTGTTTCCAATCATGAATGGTTGTTTTGGTATTTATGTATATGTTATTTTGCATGTTCAATCATGATATATGTACATAGATCTTTGCAATCAATGTATGTGTTATTTTTTTTGCAATCATGATATATGTACATAGATCTTTGCAATCAATGTATGTGTTATTTTGTTTCCAATCATGAATGGTTGTTTTGGTATTTATGTATATGTTATTTTGTTTCCAATCATGAATGTTGTTTTGGTTTTATGTATGTGTTATTTTGTTTCCAATCATGAATGTTGTTTTGGTTTTATGTATGTGTTATTTTGTTTCCAATCATGAATGGTTGTTTTGGTATTTATGTATGTGTTATTTTGTTTCCAATCATGAATGTTGTTTTGGTTTTATGTATGTGTTATTTTGTTTCCAATCATGAATGTTGTTTTGGTTTTATGTATGTGTTATTTTGTTTCCAATCATGAATGGTTGTTTTGGTGTTTATTTATTTATTTTTTTCCAATCATGATATATGTACATAGATCTTTGCAATCAATGTATGTGTTATTTTTTTTCCAATCATGATATATGTACATAGATCTTTGCAATCAATGTATGTGTTATTTTGTTTCCAATCATGAATGGTTGTTTTGGTCTTTATGTATATGTTATTTTTTTCAATCATGATATATGTACATAGATCTTTGCAATCAATGTATGTGTTATTTTGTTTCCAATCATGAATGGTTGTTTTGGTCTTTATGTATATGTTATTTTGTTTCCAATCATGAATGTTGTTTTGGTTTTATGTATGTGTTATTTTGTTTCCAATCATGAATGGTTGTTCATGTTTTATTTTTATTTTTTTCAATCATGATATATGTACATAGATCTTTGCAATCAATGTATGTGTTATTTTGTTTCCAATCATGAATGGTTGTTTTGGTCTTTATGTATATGTTATTTTGCATGACTCGCTCCAGACTCGACTACTGGAGCCTTACTGAAGATCTGTCCAGAAACGTGTTTTACTGGACCAACTCCAGACTTGGAATCTGGAGTCCTTCTGAAGATTTGTCCAGAAATAATGGAAGACCAGTGAGCAAATACTTGTATAGGAAATCTGGAGTATTCTCCAGATTAGCTCACTGGACTTCACCCCAGTCCAGATCTACTCTACTGAAGACGTTCTCACTGAAGTCAAAGACTGAAGTCAGAATAAAGAAGACTGACAAATGGCGGAGTCCACTGGAAGTCTTACCAGATCTGTACACTGGAGGATTGTCAGTGTTCTAGACCTTACAAGTCTGAACACTGATATCGAGGAATTGACTTTTGCCTTTACACACTTTCCAAAGAACAATCCACTTGTTCTTTACCAAAGTTTATGCGTGTAAAGGTGGTTGGTTAAAAGAATAAAATCATATCAATATGACTTTATCCTTGTACATTAACCAATGCATTTAATGTTCTTGTCGGATCATTAAATGCATGCAACCATATTTGTACGGCACAAAATTCACTGGTGAATTTTGTTGCCTATAAATACAAAGTCATTTCTTTGAGAAAAATACTTTTAAGCATACATTTTGCATTAAAGTGAATTTGTCTAAATACTCTCGATCTTAAACAGGGATACTTCACAACTTTAAGTATCTCGATCCAAAAGAGTTATTTGACAAATATAGATCATTTGTAATTCATAGGTTGTTAGGATACATACTTATTTGTATTATCTTGATTCCGCACAACCTTGTATTTTATTTAACATCATAAATAAAATACACCATTGAAAAATACATAATGTTCCACTTTACTTGTTTATTGCTTTAAGTCTTGTATTACTTTATTTATATACTTGCATTATATTTAAGTAATACTAGTCCATTCTAGTGATTATTAGACTTGTTGTATTTTACACTTTCTAGGTTAACCATCGTATTTCAGGGACTCACATTTGGTATCAGAGCAGAAGGCTAAACATTGCCTAGATCTGTTTCTTTGATGGCTAACTAAGAAAATACACAAGGAAGTTTTAATCTTGGTCCCGATTCTAATGTCAATATTAATGATCAAAATAATGAACCACCTATTGTTAATAACACAAATCCTCCACCTCCTCCTCCTACTCCTGCCTCTCCACACGTGCATGTGCACTATTCAAATAATCCTGTTCCTAAATTCAGTGGGAACAGTGATGAGTTTGGTACGTGGAAGGCTAGGATGGTTTTGCATATCACTGGTATTGAGAGAAACATGATGAAAATCTTAAATGAAGGTCCTTATGTCCCTACATCACCTCTCAATCCCCTTCTTGATCCTTCTGGATCTAGAAGAGGAAGGGAAAAGAGGGAGGAACATTGGTCTAAAGAGGAGAGGAGATTGGTGAATCTAGACACCCTTCTCAAAAACATGATCCTCAGGGCCGTTCCAGAAACCCTAATTCCCACACTAGTTCTTTTTCCTAGTGCTAAAACCATGTGGGATGAACTTCTAAACCAACATGAAGGAGGAGATGACACCATTGTCACCAGAAAGGTCTCCTTAAACAAGAGGTATGAGTCATTTTTTGCTCAGCCTAATGAGTCTCTCACTGGTACTTACACCAGATTTATGAGTATCATAAACCAGTTGAGAGGTCTTGGGGTTGAGAAGGACAAGGATATACTTCTGGAGAAATTTTGTGATATTCTGCCCACCAAATGGTCTCACATGATCCTGGTCTTACGACAAGGTAAAACTTTGCACACACACACTCTCTCAACTTTATATGGAGCTTTCAGGTACACTGAAGAAAATCAAGCTCAGAGAGTGGTGGCAGAACAAGATGCTTATAACCATGCCTCCAGTAGTCCTAATGTGGTTAGTCATACTGAACCACAAAGTACAGCACTGATATCTTCTGAGAATGTATTTTCTATGAAGAAGATGGTGTCTGAACTCATGGATTCTGGAGAGTCCAGTCAAATCTCTCCAGACTGTTGTGATGAAACTGATGATGATGACCTCATTGCAATGATTGCTAAAACGTTTAACCGTTTCAAAGCAAGAGCAAATAGGCCATCTGGACAATTTGCATCCAGTTCTTCAACTGATAAGACCAATTTGACATGCTTTAAGTGTGGCAAAAAGGGTCATTTCATGAAAGATTGCAGGTCTAGCCAGTTTGTATCCAAGCCTGGTCCATTCTCTTCAAATAATAAGCCTGATGATAGCTATAAATTGAAATATAAAAAGCTTAAGGCCCAGATTGCTCTCATGGCACAACAAATGGAAAACAATAATAAGTGCATGATTGCAACAACTGAAGAGAAGTGGGTTCCTTCTGATGAATCATCTGCTGATAAAGAAGAAGAAAGAGATTGCTGTTACATGGCTCTGGCAGACGATGAGCACCTGGTGAAGGAAGATGTCACATCTGGACGATGGGTGGACATAGTTATTAAAAAGGTTAGTGATTATGATACTGCAACTGACCAAGAATTAAAACTGGACATTGCTGAAGCTCTTAATTCTGATTTGATATTTGTAGAAACTGTTAGATCTGATTGTGTAAATGGTCTAGAAACAGATTTTTCTGAAATAACCGTCTTAAAATCAAAATTAAAAGAACTTCAAGACATTGAACTGGCATTTCAAGCCCAGGTTCTGGTAACTGAATAATTGATTCAAGAAAAACAAGATCTTGAAGTCATTTTAGAGAAAGAAAAACTGGTGATTAAATCATGGCTAGAAACCAGAAAGCCATATGATGCTGGGGTAAATCAATTTCCTGCTCAAAAACGTGCATATTTAGATGGAAATACTCATGTAGCATCATTAATACCAGTAATCGATCGATTACTAGAGGGGTTCAGGCCTACCACTGTTTATGATGAGCCTGTAACTCCCAAGGCCAATACTTTCCCAGTTCAAACCCCAGAGGTTAAGACTGGAGCATTCCAGATGACTGCTCCAGTTAAAGAGGTTTATCGGAATAAACCTTTGCCTCAAACCAATCCCCTACCTAAGCCTAGAACTGGAAAGGCTAAGGTATCATCTGATGAAAATATTTTGTCCAGGTTAGAGAGCCAGTTTCAAACACTGACTCGTCAATTTCAAAGTTTTAATGCAAGATTAAACTTTATTGAGGGTACTTCATCTGGCCCTAGACAAAATACAAAACCTTTTGCAAAGAAAGATAAATCTATTTCTCCAGTTGAGAAAAAGAAAAAGGTTTCAAAACTATCAACCCTAGTGGTCTTTTCAACTAAGACCACTGTTGAAGAAAGTGAACTAAACCAGATTGCCCCAGGGACCTATAAGGGAGGGTCCAGTGAACCCATCAGTCGATGGGTTCCCAAATCTAACTGATAATATCTGGTTTATGTGCAGGGCGATCGAAAGAAATATATCTGGTATCTTGACAGTGCTGCTGGCAGGACGATGACCGGATGTAAGACCCTGCTGGAGGAGTTCACCATTTCTGATGGACCCTCCATTGCTTTTGGAAATGATGGTTGTGGAAAGACTGAGGGATACGGTGTTCTGAACAATGGACAAGTCAAGTTCAGACGTGTTGCATTTGTGAATGGTTTGAAATATAACCTGATCAGTGTAAGCCAACTGTGTGATGATGGCTATCAAGTTTTATTCAATATTGCTCAGGGTATCGTATTCAACAAGGACTGGAAGGTAGTGTTGATTGCTCCCAGAAAAGGGAATGTGTACGTGATGGATATGGAAAGCTCTCCTTCAGAGCAGTGTTTCTATACTCAAGCTGATGAAGACACAAACTGGTTATGGCACAAAAGGTTACCCCATTTAAATTTCAAGAATATTAATAAGTTGTCCAGAAAACAACTTGCAGATGGGATACCTTCAGTTTCCTTCAAAAAGGAAAGGCCATCTCCAGGATGTGAGATGGGTAAGCAAAAACGTACCAGTTTCAAGACCAGACAGAATTTCAGCATATCTGAACCTCTTCATATGCTTCATATGGACCTCTTTGGTCCAGTGAACGTTCAGACTCGTGCTGGTAAAAGATACACCCTGGTGATCGTAGATGAATTCTCCAGATATTGTTGGGTTATCTTTCTCAGGTCTAAAAGTGAAGCTGCTGCTGAAATCATCAGTCTTATCAAGCAAATTGAGCTCAAGTACAGTCGAAAGGTGTGTTAGTTAAGAAGTGACAATGGAACAGAATTCCAGAATGCAACTCTGGAGTCATTCTGTACTGACACTGGCATCTCCCAGAATTTCTCATCAGCCCGCTCTCCAGAACAGAATGGAGTGGTGGAAAGGAAGAATCGAACGCTGATAGAAGCTGCCAGGAGTATGCTTGCTGAATCTGGTCTTTCTACCAGTTTCTGGGCTGAAGCAATTGCTACTGCTTGCCACACCCAGAACAGGTCAGTGTATGTGAAGCGACACAAAAAGACAGCCTATGAAGTCTTAAGAAATAGAAAACCAAATATTGGTTATTTTCACGTTTTTGGATGTCCAGTTTACATCCTGAACGACTCCAGTCAGTTAGGCAAATTTGATGCCAAAGCTGATGAAGGGTATTTCTTAGGCTATTCAGCCATTCGCAAGGCCTTCAGAGTCTACAACAAGAGACTGGAGAAAGTCCATGAGTCAATTCATGTAACATTTGATGAATCAAATGCTGCAATCAACAAGAAGCCAGCCCTTGACACTCCCCCAGTAACTCCAATTGTCTTTTGTGAATCTGATCCTATAAACGACATTAAAGAAGATTCAGAAGACACAGTTTCCAGTCATCCTGATCTGGAACCTGTTCAGAAAAAGAAACTCTCCAGTAGTACTCCATTCTATCCCTCTATTATTTTCAAACTACCCTCTGAAATTAATATTGGATCAGATGTTCGTACTACTCCCCCAGTATCAGTGTCAGTTGAGAATATACCAGAAATGTCTTCTTATGAAGAATTCCAAACTGAACCAGTACTTCAAGAAATGCCTTCAAATGAAGAATTTCATGATGCAAATCGTGATTTAAATGACTCAGATGAAGATACTGAAGTAGTCTGGCAAGATCCTCCTCCTGGAGCAACTCCAGAGGAGACTCAACTGAATTCTTGCACTGATATTGTTGTCAGTAACAAGCCTGGTCAGTACTCCAGATGGACAAAAGCTCATCCTATTGATCAGATCATAGGCGACTCCAGTAGAGGAGTTCAGACCAGAAGAGCCTCCAGTAATCAATGCTTATACGTTAGTTTTCTATCTTTGATGGAACCAAAGAAGATTGACGAGGCTATGGAAGATCCAAGCTGGGTGACTGCTATGCAAGAAGAGCTTCACCAGTTTGAAAGGAACAAGGTCTGGTATCTGGTTCCTTTCCCAGTTGGAAAGAAAGAACCAATTGGAACAAGATGGGTCTTCAGGAACAAGGTCGATGAAGATGGCCACGTAATCAGAAACAAGGCCAGACTGGTAGCACAAGGCTACTGCCAGTCAGATGTCGATTTTGATGAATCATTTGCTCCAGTGGCTAGACTTGAAGCGATCAGAATATTCTTAGCATTCGCTGCTTATCATCAGTTCAAAGTCTACCAGATGGATGTAAAGAGTGCTTTCTTGAATGGAAAGCTTGAAGAAGAAGAAGTTTATATTTAAGTAATACTAGTCCATTATAGTGATTATTAGACTTGTTGTATTTTACACTTTCTAGGTTAACCATCGTATTTCAGGGACTCACAGGGTTAAACAAACATTAGTGCTCACAACGTTTTGTCAAAGGCCCACTACCGTTTTTGTAACATAAAAACCCACCGTTTAATGACAAACGTGGTGTCTCATCAAAACCCTACGTTTTATACAAAACGGATATTCCAAATTTTTCTTATAAATAGAGTGTGTCTTTCCATTTTGTTTTGTACAGCCTCGTTCCTTTCTATTATACCAATGATTATGAGACGAAGCCAACGGATTGCATTTGAAGTCCATGAGTTGAAACCACCATATATTCGGATAGCGTGAATCAACATCATCTGTAGACGACAGACTTTAAAAATATCGGGCATCAAATGATGGAATCAACAAGTGATGTTATACTCCATCTCACATTGCTCGGTTCCTTTAGTTATAATTAATTCAAATAATGCTAATGACCCAGATATCTTTGTGTGGTCACACTCTTTTCTATACATAAAACTGCACATTTATGTTTTTAAGATCATCGGAGTGGGCATACTAATGCGGACAAGACTAAAATACCGACTGTCAGTTTCTCGGCCACTGTTCGACTTACAAACGTGGCGTTTTTTAGAAGACGGGGTATCTATAATTTTATTATAATTAAGGTTTGACTTCATGTTCATTTCGTACTATCTTTCATTTTTTCTTTCTGGTTCATCAGGAGACGAAGGCAACGACTTACGCCGTTTATCCAAGACGTGAAGCTACCACATATTCGGATAGCGTGACTCGACATCAGATTCAAATGACAGAGTTCAATTATGTTGGGTTTCAAATGACAATTCAGGACGTGGCTCAACATCTTCAAAATCATCCCACTTATACAAAGTCGGAGACCAAGCCAATCTGGCTAAATCAACTCCCAAACTGGGTTTCACTGGTGCGCACCACATGTGCCAGCTCCATCGAAAAACTCGATCGCAAAGGTAGCCTCCACAGATTCTTCAAGGACAAAGCAGGCCCTAGTTCCTCACCGCTTCATGTATATTGTTAACTATATTTGAATTATTTAATAAATGGATTCTGATTTTCCATTTACTATTGTATTGTTTAAATTTTTATGAAAAGAAGTTATGAAGTTTATTAGAACGAGACGAATGTCGAAACCTTTTGTTTAAAACGCGACGTGTTGTATAAAACGCAACGTTTTGTATCATCTGTTGTGTTTTATATAAAACGGTGATAACATCACTATATAGTGGGTGTAACCTTAGTTAGCCTGGCCATTTCTAACATGACACCAAGGCAGCCCATTGTCCTATCATTCATTGCAATACATGAATCAGATAACGTGACTCAACATCATTTGTAAGCGATGCTTTTCATTTCAGCCACCCCTGAACGAAGACCTCATGTTTGCCGGTGCATTTGTAGCACCGGGGAAGTTGTTTTACTTTTTGTTTTGTTTTTTTCTTTGTTTTTTTTAATCTTACCGATAACTATTGACCTAAATTTTTACAACTGTTGGGATTTTGTAAAAGTCCAACACAAAAAAGAGACTAATGACGCAACATTTTGTATAAAACGCAGGGTTTTGTATCGTAGGTTGTGTTTTATATAAAACGGTGATAACATCACTATATAGTGGGTGTAACCTTAGTTAGCCTGGCCATTTCTAACATGACACCAAGGCAGCCCATTGTCCTATCATTCATTGCAATACATGAATCAGATAACGTGACTCAACATCATTTGTAAGCGATGCTTTTCATTTCAGCCACCCCTGAACGAAGACCTCATGTTTGCCGGTGCATTTGTAGCACCTGGAAGTTGGTTTTACTTTTTGTTTTGTTTTTTTCTTTGTTTTTTTTAATCTTACCGACAACTATTGACCTAAATTTTTACAACTGTTGGGATTTTGTAAAAGTCCAACACAAAAAAGAGACTAATGACGCAACGTTTTGTATCGTAGGTTGTGTTTTATATAAAACGGTGATAACATCACTATATAGTGGGTGTAACCTTAGTTAGCCTGGCCATTTCTAACATGACACCAAGGCAGCCCATTGTCCTATCATTCATTGCAATACATGAATCAGATAACGTGACTCAACATCATTTGTAAGCGATGCTTTTCATTTCAGCCACCCCTGAACGAAGACCTCATGTTTGCCGGTGCATTTGTAGCACCGGGGAAGTCGGTTTTCCTTTTGTTTGTAGGGATTCTGGTGTTCATCGGTTTCATTGGTTACGTGACGATGTGACGTATTTTTTTTTATATGGATTATGCCTTGTAACGATTCATCTTTGTTATAAACATTATTTGAAATATTTAATTTCGTGTTGTTAACATATATGATATTACATTTCTTCTTGTATTGGTAAAATTTTTATGAAAAGAAGGTATGAACTTTATTAAATGGAGACAAATAGCGTAACGTTTTGTATAAAATGCGTCGTTTTGTATCGTAGGTTGTGTTTTATATAAAACGGTGATAACATCACTATATAGTGGGTGTAACCTTAGTTAGCCTGGCCATTTCTAACATGACACCAAGGCAGCCCATTGTCCTATCATTCATTGCAATACATGAATCAGATAACGTGACTCAACATCATTTGTAAGCGATGCTTTTCATTTCAGCCACCCCTGAACGAAGACCTCATGTTTGCCGGTGCATTTGTAGCACCGGGGAAGTCGGTTTTACTTTTTGTTTTGTTTTTTTCTTTGTTTTTTTTAATCTTACCGATAACTATTGACCTAAATTTTTACAACTGTTGGGATTTTGTAAAAGTCCAACACAAAAAAGAGACTAATGACGCAACATTTTGTATAAAACGCAGGGTTTTGTATCGTAGGTTGTGTTTTATATAAAACGGTGATAACATCACTATATAGTGGGTGTAACCTTAGTTAGCCTGGCCATTTCTAACATGACACCAAGGCAGCCCATTGTCCTATCATTCATTGCAATACATGAATCAGATAACGTGACTCAACATCATTTGTAAGCGATGCTTTTCATTTCAGCCACCCCTGAACGAAGACCTCATGTTTGCCGGTGCATTTGTAGCACCGGGGAAGTCGTGTTTTCGTTTATGTTGGTCGCATCAAGTCTTGTGTATAGGAATTTTGGTGTGCATCGGTTACTCTGATTTCGTGACGATGTGACTTTTTATTTTTCTTATATTGATTATGCCTTGTAACGGTTCATATTTGTTATGAACGCTGATTACTGTATTTAATCCAGTGTTATATAATATATTCCTCCTATTATCCGTTATTGAGTTACAGTTTTATCTTCCTTTTTACTTAAAACGCTACGGTTTAAGAACCCTTTTACATAAAACGCTACGTTTTATGTACCTTGGTCACTGGGTCAAAACAGTCTATATTTTGGACAGTACTGGTCAGGTCTGCCCCTATGACATGACTAAAAGCTGTAACACGGCAAGTGGCCATCCGAATTACCACCGTTTTATGTAAAACGTGGAACTGAACAATTTTGTATATATAAAGATCGTTTCTCATTTTTCTTTTACGGATAACTCATACACATTATTTAGGGTACCACAGTTGTTTTCCCTTTGTAACATGATACCAAGCGGAAGTTATTGCACCCGCGTGACAAGAGATGAAAACCATCATATAATCAGATAACGTGACTCAACATCAGTTATAGACGCAGCATTGTCGCCACCAACGGTCGATATTTCATCAGCATGGTGTAATTTCTACCGAGTGAACACCACGCCTCGTATATGAAAGCCGACGTTGTTGTAGACCCTGCTTGATTTTTACATCTTTAACTTCTGTGTGCATTTGATGCAAAAACGGTGAAAATAGATCTACCAGGAGTTTTATATTTGTTATTAACGATGTTTAAACAATTAAAATTTTGGTTGTATGTGCCCTTCTTATATATATATATATAGATGAACTATTTTTTTTCTTTTTTTCTATTAATTTAATGTTTCGGATACAGAGATAAATGAAAATGTATATATATATATATATATATATATATATATATATATATATATATATATATATATATATATATATATATATATATATATATATATATATATATATATATATATATATATATATATATATATATATATATATATATATATATATATATATATATATATATATATATATATATATATATATATATATATATATATATATATATATATATATATATATATATATATATATATATATATATATATATATATATATATATATATATATATATATATATATATATATATATATATATATATATATATATATATATATATATATATATATATATATATATATATATATATATATATATATATATATATATATATATATATATATATATATATATATATATATATATATATATATATATATATATATATATATATATATATATATATATATATATATATATATATATATATATATATATATATATATATATATATATATATATATATATATATATATATATATATATATATATATATATATATATATATATATATATATATATATATATATATATATATATATATATATATATATATATATATATATATATATATATATATATATATATATATATATATATATATATATATATATATATATATATATATATATATATATATATATATATATATATATATATATATATATATATATATATATATATATATATATATATATATATATATATATATATATATATATATATATATATATATATATATATATATATATATATATATATATATATATATATATATATATATATATATATATATATATATATATATATATATATATATATATATATATATATATATATATATATATATATATATATATATATATATATATATATATATATATATATATATATATATATATATATATATATATATATATATATATATATATATATATATATATATATATATATATATATATATATATATATATATATATATATATATATATATATATATATATATATATATATATATATATATATATATATATATATATATATATATATATATATATATATATATATATATATATATATATATATATATATATATATATATATATATATATATATATATATATATATATATATATATATATATATATATATATATATATATATATATATATATATATATATATATATATATATATATATATATATATATATATATATATATATATATATATATATATATATATATATATATATATATATATATATATGTTATACCCCTGTAACACTCTGGATGATTACACGGATTTGGAAATGTATATTTGGCCAATAAACTGCGTATCCAATATTTTTGCATCCTCTAGAAGTTATCTCTGGAACTTCCCGCTCATTCGTGGGAGACCACGAGCCAAAATGAGGCATTTGCCAATGATGTTGAGTCACGCCATCCGAGGAAAATTTAATTTGTTGGTGTTAGAATTGTGTGACAGGAGGGATATACATATTTTTCCATTTTTGGGGTATCACATTATGCAAGTGTAAGGTAACAATTTATAACCCAATTATAAAGTCACTTTTGGGATTAAAAACGGACCATATTATACAAAACGTTCTATGTGAGCAAATGTTTAATATATACTATCTGACAAATCTATCCAATACACTCTCCGTATTAAGTAAAATTGAACGTTTACGTCGAATTTCCTAATACAAAAGGTGTCGTTTTGCATAAGACGGCATGTGAGTTCCTGAAATACGATGGTTAACCTAGAAGTGTAAAATACAACAAGTCTAATAATCACTAGAATGGACTAGTATTACTTGTAAATAAATGCAAGAATATATAAACAAAGTAATACAAGACTTAAAGCAATAAACAAGTAAAGTGGAACATTATGTATTTTTCAATGGTGTATTTTATTTATGATGTTAAATAAAATACAAGGTTGTGCGGAATCAAGATAATACAAATAAGTATGTATCCTAACAACCTATGACTTACAAATGATCTATATTTGTCAAATAACTCTTTTGGATCGAGATACTTAAAGTTGTGAAGTATCCCAGTTTAAGATCGAGAGTATTTAAACAAATTCACTCTAATGCAAAATGTATGCTTAAAAGTATTTTCTCAAAGAAATGACTTTGTATTTATAGGCAACAAATTCACCAGTGAATTTTGTGCCGTACAAATGTGGTTGCATGCATTTAATGATCCGACAAGAACATTAAATGCATTGGTTAATGGTACAAGGATAAAGTCATATTGATATGATTTTATTCTTTTAACCAACCACCTTTACACACGTATAAACTTTGGTAAAGAACAAGTGGATTGTTCTTTGGAAAGTGTGTAAAGGCAAAAGTCAATTCCTCGATATCAGTGTTCAGACTTGTAAGGTCTAGAACACTGACAATCCTCCAGTGTACAGATCTGGTAAGACTTCCAGTGGACTCCGCCATTTGTCAGTCTTCTTTATTCTGACTTCAGTCTTTGACTTCAATGAGAACGTCTTCAGTAGAGTAGATCTGGACTGGGGTGAAGTCCAGTGAGCTAATCTGGAGAATACTCCAGATTTTCTATACAAGTATTTGCTCACTGGTCTTCCATTATTTCTGGACAAATCTTCAGAGGGACTCCAGTTTTCAAGTCTGGAGTAGGTCCAGTAGAACACGTTTCTGGACAGATCTTCAGTAAGGCTCCAGTAGTCGAGTCTGGAGCGAGTCCAGTAAATCTGGACCTAACAAATTCCCCCTATTTGTTTAGAAATAATGCAAGTGTTTTCAAGCTTAAATCTATACAATTTTGTATGCTTGAAAAACACAAGTTTTGATTTTAGTCTAAAAAATCTAAGTTACTGGAAAACACTTTATAGATCATGAGTGTTTTCAGTTTCATCTTTTAAGTTCTAACTTAGACTAAATCTGATCATTTACTTTTATGAATCAAAAATTGCAACTAATATTACATACATCAACTGATAAATAGTTTACAATTTTCATCAAACAATAAATTACAACAAGTAAATGATAAGAGTCAGGCCCTTCTCTTCGATGTCTGTCCTGGAGCATCTTCAGAAGCCTTTCTCTTTGGTGATGGAAAAGATGGTACTGATTCTGGCGATTTCATGCCCATTGCAACTTCCATCTGTTGCTTTCTTCTCCATACCTTCTTAATTCTCTTCAGAAATGCTTTAACATCAGTCGACACATTTGTCTTCCCCCTGAACGTTAAAGCAATCTCTTTCAGTTCACTCCATCCAAACGCCTGGACTGAAGTACTTATTCTTTCATCAGTAAAGTTACCCTCCCTGGTCAACTTTACTTCAAACCTGGACATGCCTTCATGATTTTCAGCTAATTTGATCTCAGCACCAGTGATCCTTCTAGCATCAGCCCTGAAATTCATCATTTCATTATACTTGTCTTTTAATTTGGCTGTCTGGATCAATGCTTCAGTTTCCTTTGACACTCTCTTTTGTTCTACAGCAGACTGGAGTTGTTGACGATTGATTTTTCGAGAAGTGTCTAGGGGAATGAATGTGCTTACATCAGTATCTTTAATTGCTTTGATCTGTTTGGCAGTCAGTTTCTTTCTGTACTCTATCTCCAGAGCACCAGCGTTTTTCCTTATCTTCTTCTGGAGCATCACCAGTTCCTCCTTCCTCTGCCTGATGAGTTCTGGTACACTAACGCCATAAATTATTGAATCATAGATTTGTTCTTCTTCGGCGTAAAAGGAGCGTACATGAATATCATTCAATGCATTCAGACATTGATGAACTCTAGGGTCTTCCTTCATCTTTTTGTACACATCAATATATATGCCTAACTTGCCAGCATTGTAAGAGTCCAGAGTCCCCATAGTTGCCATCTCCCTTTGATGGGCCAGCAGTTCATCTTTTTGATTTCTCTTAAAGATCTCTATCATTATGCATTCTTGTTCTAGCTTCTTGGAGGTTTCATCATCAGCAGTAGGATACTCTGATGATTCTTCAGCAGTTTGTTCTTCTTCACCAGATACCAATTGTGCTTTTCCTTTAACAGACTTCAGTGTAGTTGGTATATCTGGGAAAGACTCAAACTGGGGCTCACTGGCTTCAGTACCAGCAACTTTTTCAGACAGCATAGTGGCTTCAGTGCCAAATGCTCTTTGTGCCAAATGCTTCAGTGTCACTTGTTTTTGGTCACCAGATGACTTTTTCCCCTTGGAATGATCACCAGTTCTGGACTTGAGATCATTCCATAATTGTTCTAGCATATGTCTGTCCAGTGCACCAAAGGTTCTTCCTGCCATTGGAGTTGTATCAGTCACAACTTTCTTAAGTGCCTGCACTTCCTTTTTATCAGTTTCAACTTCTTTAGGCAAGTGCTTTGGCAATTTTTCTTCCATCAACCTCTCCACTTGGGGTAACAGCCCATCTTGAAGAGTTCGAAGAACAGTCTCAGAAATTTCTTCAGATAATTCTTTCAGCATACTGATTCTGAACTTCTTTGTACATTCATCACTAATCGTACTTACAACTGCATCCTGATCAAGTGTGGATCTACTCTCCAGAGAACTTATCCTGGTAACCAACTTCTGAACCTCTTCATTCAGACCTGCCAGTGGTTGAACAAGTTCACCTTTCACTGCAGTCTGAACAGAGTTCACCAGCCTTGTCTCCAATCCCTGGACTGCCACTTTGAAATTTTCAGTATTGTTGTTTGTGGCCAGTACCAGTTCATCAAGCTTCTCATAAACAAGCTTCTCATTCCCAGCAAACACATTCATCTCAGATGCCAGGTTATTTGATAATAAAGATTTAAAGTCTGAAATAACCTGCGATGAAGTCTGGAGTGATCTCTCCAGGTCCGCCACCTTACTTAAAAGGCCTTTGACCTCGGCAGAAGATGAAGTGGAGAGACCACTGGGAGGTTCAAGATTGGAAGGTAATCTGGTCATAAGAGGTACTTGTGCCCAGTCCTCTTCAGTTGCAGCTTCAGATGTTACAACTGTTGAGTCCAGCGCACGAGGTTCAGTTACGTTGACTGGAGTTTGAAGTGGTGGAGGTTGAGATTGTGAAGTTTGAAGTGGTGGAGGTTGAGATTGTGAAGTTTGAGTGGTTGCAGGAGTGAAGTATTGAGTATTTCTTGGAATTGAAGGTGGTGGTGGTGGTGGCATGTTTGATTCTGGTGGTGGTTCATTTGATTCTGGTGGTGGTGGTGGCATTTCAGCAGATATAATTGGTTGGGTGACTGAAGCAATAGCAGATGTGTCAATATTTTCTTCTTCATCACCCAGGAAATTCATGTTTACATCAAAACCTTCAGACATTGGGGAATCTACATCATCCCAATTTGGAGCCATCCCAACTGTCTGATCACCAGTCTGTTCACCAGCCTGTTCATGAACTTGTTCACCAGCCTCTACATTCAAGTCGATTTGAGCCTCTTGCTCACCAGATACATGTTCATCAGTCTGAACATCTTGTTCGACTTGCTCAACAACCTGCTCAATAATCTGGGCCGCATTTTCTATCTGTTCATCAGTCACATGCCCAACAACCTCTACATTTTCTTCAGGTTCAAAAATCGGAGACCCATCCAAATTCATTACATCACCAGGATGTCTTTCAGGATTCACCTGAACTCCAGCTCTCATCAGACGCCTGTTTGTTCTAGGTCGTCTGGAAGGTTCAACAATTTCTGGTCCTTGACCTTCAGGAGCAACTTGTCTAATGGGTTGTACAGCTTCTATTATCTGTACATCTTGGTCACCAGAGGGTCCTTCACCAACTTGACCTCTACCTGGAGCCACTTCAGCTTCTTCTCTTTGAAAGGAGAGCATGGACTGAGGAATATCTACCTCATTCAGTGGAGATCTGAGGTTGGTCAGATCCCTCATATACTCACTCACAGAAAAGTGAGTAGTTTCAAAATCATACTGGTCTCCAAGAGCTCTTTTAAATATGAGTGAAAGAAAACGGATATAAGGAACAAAAGCTTTTCTTCCTTTCACTCTAAGATGCTCTACCAGATCATCAAAAAGGATCTGAGCGAAATCCACTCTTAGTCCAAACCAGAGGCAGTAGGCAATCTGGAGATGAGTTTGATTTATCTGGTCTAACCCTCCAGAACTGCCTCCCAGACATTCAACAATGTGGGTGAAGAAGTATCTCCATGAGTCTGATAGTTTGCTCATGTAGATAGTTCCCTTCCTGGATAGCTGGCCATGCTCATCCGTTATATCTGTGTGCCCCATCAGTCTGCACACTTCCCTTGTATTGATACCAGAAGGAAGTTCGATGGGCAACTCATTCTGTTCAAAATAATTCAATTGAAAAACAGACCTGAGTAGACTAGCAGTGAAACCCAAGGATCTGGTACCTTGCTTCAGAGAGTAAGTAATTGATGAAGTTTCATCATCATATTGTGCAGTGTACCAGAATTCACAGAGGTAATCGTGGTACATCCTCCCTGGATTTAATGTCAACGCACCATATAATGGACAAGAGAGAAAAAATGTGTTTAATCTCCCAATAACAGATTTGGCATCATGAACACTGGAAAGTGAAAGTCTGGCCATCCAGTTGTTCATGTTTATTCTTATAGCTTTTGCCTCTAGAGTGATATGGGGTGCCTTGTCAACATTTTCAGTTGGATCATATTCAGCAACAAGTAGATTTTTAAGAGATTTAGATTGTCTAGGTGCCATTATATGAAGAATAGATGAAGATGAAATTGAGTATTTAGGGTTTAGATGAAGATTTGATGAAGGAATGAATGGAAATGGAGTAAATATGAGAGATGATGATGATTGGAAAATGAATGAAGAAGTAAATGAAGGAATTTGAAAGATTTGGGAGTAAATATGTTCGAAGTAAATGCAAATGAAATTGAAAGTGGGTATTTATAGGAGAGAGAATGTGGAACTCAAACGGTTTAATTTGAAGTTATCAAATAAAATTTTGATCGGGTTCTGAGATCCGCATTAATTACATCACATCACACATAAATGTGTGACGGTTTACAGCCCACAAACAGTATCAAGTTGCTCTTTTTGACTTCCCAAGGTAAAAATACCATCATTACGTTGAGAAATTTACATGCCACGTAGGATTATAAGATAAATATCTTTAAAAAGTTTGCTTACATGGCACGCACAATGACCAAGTATTTAAAAATATTATGACCCATTTCAGTGCATCTGGAGGTTGACTGGACACTCCAGTATCACTGGTGGATTAGTCCAGTGAAGCATGCACTGATGGTACACTGGAGGGACACTCCAGTAAAGTACCAGTGAAAACCATTTGAAAGAGACTGGTGACCTCAAACATGCACGTCAACTAATACAGACAAATGAGAGGGACATATTTACAAGGAGACAAAAGTCACCTCAAACACGCACTTCAACCTGTCCAATTACCAGTGAGAGGGACACATTTACAAAGTACCAGTAATATTTTCTGAAGAATTTGTCCAGTGAGAAAATAAATTAATAAATTCTCCCTGAACTTAAAACTTTTTTAAGAGCAAAAATATCTTTCAAGTCTTTCCCCCTGGAATGTTGATCCAAAAATCTATAAATGCAAAGATAGTACACATTGGCGTTCAATATCTGAGCAATTATAAATTTATAAATCTTTAAATCAAAGATCCTCAGTAGTACACAATGGCGTTCAATACCAAGGTTCCAGATTTAAGGGTTTAACATTCCCAACTCACCAACAAGATATTCAAAGTTTTGACATCCAGAGGTTTAGTAAAAATGTCAGCGAGTTGTTTGTCAGTGGGAATAAAATGGAGTTCAATGTTGTTTTTCATAATATGATCACGGATAAAATGATACCTGAGATCAATGTGCTTCGTTTTGGAGTGCATGACTGGATTGTTTGAGATAGCAATGGCACTGGTATTATCACAAAAGATCGGGGTCTTTGAATACTTAATACCATAATCAAGCAACTGGTTCTTCATCCAGAGTATCTGAGCACAACAACTGCTGCAGACACATTCAGCTTCAGGTGTGCTAATGACTTGTATTTATAGGCAAAGTTAACATTGGGATGTTAACTTTGGCCGTACAAATGTGGTTGGAGCATTTAAGGAATAGCATTTAATTCCTTAAAAAGCAGTGTAAAGTCGCATGTTAAAGTGACTTTACATAACCACCTTTTATGTACCTTTTAATACTTAAATAATAAGATAAGGCTTATTATCCGGGTAAAGGTACATAAAGTATACAAGTCAATTCCTCGTAATCAGTGTAAAGCTTTGTAAGGGCTTTCCACTGATGGTCTC